>OY293305.1:80084575-80638308 GCA_958502075.1 Orchestes rusci | reverse complement strand
AATCGACTTCGGGTTGCAGGATTTTAAGATAACTATCGCTGCAGCAAGCCCTCCTCAATTGCAGGTTGAGGTTTTTTGGTGTCGAGTTGTTTTTATTAGCCAGGTGTTAATTCGGGCTGACTCATGCTCGACACGACCCTTTTCCCTTCATATATTGAGTAGGTACTTAGGATTCTTAACCACCTTGTAGGAACGTCTTGCTTGCTATTCATAGGCGGGATCCCTCGGCAATCTTGTTGTCCAATTAGACTGGCTAGGACTTATCAATGACTGGGCTCCCCGTGGCGTGGCCAAAAATTGTTGGCGCTGACTGATTGTTGACTAACCATAACATAACATGATTTTGTTGGAGTTCTTCTTCCATGGGGAATGTGTGCATTGGATGATGGCATCTTTTGGGCGATGTTGCGATGGCAGGTTTTACATGAAACAAAAGATACAAAGGGTAAGTATATGCTCCTATAATGCCCAATATCTTAATTAAATGAAATTAGGAATGCTATCCATGATCTGCACAATCAGCAGCATGCATTCCTAGAGTAGGTGTATATTAAAACAAGGTTAGGACAAAAAAAAAAAAAAAAAAAAAAAATAAATGGATGAAGTTGCATGTCGGGGCCTTCTTGAAGTAAAACTGCTCCTATGCCCACGCAGCATGCATCCGTTCTTAACTCACATTCCTTATTGGGATTGTAATGTGCGAGGACCGGCGTCGTGATGAGTTTTTCCTTCAGGGTCTCGAATGCCAATTGTTGTTCCTCTGTCCAAGTAAATCCAACGTCTTTCTTAGTTATTTTGTGCAACGGCTGCGCTATTTTCGAAAAGTTTTTTATGAATTTGCGATAGTAGTTGCACAATCCTACAAAACTTTGAACATCCTTCACTGATTTTGGTTTAGGAAAATCTCTGATAGATATGATTTTCCCCTCATCCGGTAAGGTTCCATGTTGCGTAACTGTGTATCCCAATAGGTTTATTTTCTCCTTCATGTATTCACACTTGCTGGGTTTTAGAGTTAGTCCGGCCTGCCTCAAGCGTTCGAATACTTTCCTTAATTTCTGTAGGTGCTCCTGGAACGTTTTAGAAAATACTATGATGTCATCGAGGTAAATGAGGATATCCTTCCATTTCAGATCTTGAAAAACTGTGTCGGCTAGTTGTTGGAATGTGGCTGGTGCGTTGCATAGTCCAAAACTCATGTAATTAAATTCCCAAAGTCCATGTCCCTGAGCTTGAAAAGCGGTAAGAGGTTTTGACTGTTCTTCTATTTTGACTTGCCAGAAGCCAGAAAACATGTCCAGGGATGAAAAGTACTTCGCGTCTCCTAGGTAGGTTAAGATGTCGTCGATGTTAGGAATCGGGTAAGTTACCTTCTTCGTGACCTCGTTTAATTTTCTGTAGTCTACACAAAACCTTGTCTCCCCAGACTTTTTCTTAACTAATACCACAGGGCTGGACCAGGCGGACTGGCTGGGTCTGATGATGTTGTACTTCGCCATTTCTGCAATTTGCTTGTCTATGATCTCTCTTTCCTTTTGGGACACTCTGTACGCTTTTTGTTTTATTGGACTGGCATCTCCTACTTCAATGTTATGATGGACTAGATCGGTCTTTCCCATGTTTTTTGGCGTCTTTGAGAAGATGTCATTGAACTCATCCAAAAGACATTCCAGCCGTTTCCTCACCTCATTGTCATTTATATGCCCGGTTTTATGGTCGGACATTGTGACTTGATGCTCCACGCCTTCCCCCTGTGCCTCATCTATGCAGAACAATGCTGAATCCATGACTAGGTTGTATAAATGTAGGTTCTCCAAGTATCCCAACGTAGTCCCTCTGTAGATCTTCACGGTCTGGTGACCCTTCGTCATTGCTCTGATTAGCAGGCTGTTTCCCATGAAACTCAGCGGAAAATCCAAAATAATACTTTTCGATCTCAGTAACTTGTCATTCTCAATAAAACGAGTGCCCTCTAGATCTTCCTTAGATATGTACCCCACGTCCGTTGTTAGTCTTATAGTAATTTGTACATCCGGCTTCAACACATAGTCATCCTTAGCAACTATTTTGGTTATGTGGTTATCCATAATATTTGAATATGCCCCTGGGCACTGATTAGGATATGCTGGGAAAGCTATGTCATTCATGACTCCTCCGCCATTATGTACAAATTGTAAAGTGGTATCCACGTTTCCATTACTCAACTGTACCGTTTCCAGTCCATAATCAATTTTAGCAGCGTTTCTTGACAAGAAGTCAGCTCCCAATATTAGTGGTTTTGACAATTTTTCCACTACCAGAGCCATAACGTATCCAGATAAATTTCCCAGTTTTATGTCTACCTTTGACATGCCCAAGGGTGCAATTCTTTGCCCTCCTGCTGCTATTAGGTACTTTTGGCAGGTTAGAGCGTCTATTTTATGAACTAGGTCACTATTAACTACGCATTGGCTCGATCCGGTATCTAGTATTATTTCTAAATTATCTACATTATTTATAATTCCCTTAACGCTCAAGATATTTTTCTTACAGTCCCCTTGGTAGAGGACGACTTCGTCGGGGCTTTCTAATTGAGTCGTCCTGTCCCGTTTGGGGATGACTCTCTCGAAAATCTTACATTTCTACTATCCCTCTCACATGAATAATGCCCACTGCGGTTGCAATTATAGCATCGCGGTCTTCCGTCACTACATCTTGTGTTTGGGAGGTTGCTTCCCTGTTGAGTCCTATAGGGTGATCGCGGATTGCTTATGCTCCTATCTCTTCGCCTGTCTTCTCCTCTATTATAACCTTGGTTAAAGTTGCCTCTATGATTCTGTCTTCTGAAATCTGTTGTTGACCCTCTATATCCTGCTGCTGAACCTCTGTAGCCTGTAGTTGATCCCCTGAATGTATTTCGGTATGTACCATTTCCTCTATGATGTGCTCGATAATTGGGTGTATTTCTTGTATAGTTTTGGTCATATCTTTCCCTTTGTTCCGCTTGTCTTTGATTCCAGTTGTTGTGATATACTCGTCCTCGGGGTCTCGATCGTTCGACGTTTGCGCTATATTGAGGTCTTGCCCTTTGCTGATCGTTTTCATCGTTTATGTTGAGTAATGAAGCCTGTGCAGTCATTTGGTTAACTAGAGCCCTCTCCCTTATTTCGCTTAATTTCATGACCAGATACTTTAAGCGTTCATGATTTAAATCATTGGAACTCATCAGATAGTACGTTTCGTAAAATGAAGAGTGAAGGCCATTTTCAAAGTGGTCCCTAAAGGTATCGAATGACATATTGGGGTCGACTTCTTGACATAAGGACACTATATCGTAATAATATTTTTTTATATCCTCGGTACTTGTTTGTTTTCTAGTGTTCAGCCGGAATTTTATTTTTCTTAATGGTTGGTCGCCAGTATATTCTTTTATGAAATCTGCTTTAATTTCCTGCCATGTCTTATTTTTATTAGCCGCGTTGTCAGAATAATCCCTATACCAGTAATTTGATGGCGCTTCCAAAAAGTTTCCCAAATATGATATTTTGTAAGAGTCGTTCCATCCGTTACACAAAGCGGTTTTTTCATATTTTGATAAAAATGTTACAGGGGAGTCAAGGCTTGGGTCGAAGTGAGGTGGTTCCATGAATTTGGGAGTGGCTGGGTGTTTTGCTTCGGCTAGAGCATTTTCCAGTGTTACGTTCGCCATATTATCTTGATTTTGACGTTGAGCTGTCGATGGTGTTTGTTCTGGTTGTTCCTGATTATCTCGATTTTTAATCAACTTCTCTGTCGATGATGTTTGTCTTAGTTTTTCCTGATTAACTGGTGGATTTGTTTCGGCTTCCGAGCTTGTGTTAATTTCTACTGTACTGGTGATGTTTCGTTTGTCCGGTGTTTCAATATGGAGTGTAGTCTGTTTAACTGTGTTATTTTTATCATATAAATCTTCAATTTGAAAATCTAAATATATATTCGAATCCTCGAGATTTGGAGTTTTTGTAGGGCTGCGACCCAAAGTAGTATTGGGAAGAAATGGATTTTCTGGGCCCGAACCAATATTCGTGCTCCGATGATTGGGAGTGAATTTTGAATAAGTTTGATCTACGGTCGTTTTTGGTGAATTTTTTGGCACCGTAGATTTACCCGCAGAGTCAATTTCCTTAGCTTTACTACGAGTTATCCGATTGTCGCCGTTCATGTGTTAACATAAGAAATCAAATTCAAAGGATACAAATTGTAAGTAACCGCACAGTGATAAATATAGATATACACCCAAAATCAAAAATCAATGCAAGAAAAGAAAAAAAAAAAAAAAATAATAATAATAATACCGTAAAACAAACAACAAAAAAAAACAGGAATAAAAAATAGAAAATAAAATGATAACTGAAAACTGTAATGAATCTCACCAAATATATAATATTTATTTTATTTTATTTTAGAATACGGCGCCTCCACCATATGTCACGACCCTACTTATTAAGGGTGCGACTAGGGACGTAGAGGTTACTGGGAAATAAACTCATTGTTAACAACACAAAGAACTTATTTATTAACGAAGAAAAGTTTATAAATAAAATATAGTTAGCCGTTCATTACAGTTTTATTTCAATGTAATCAAAATGTACTTACATTAGAATAAACATCATGTCACACAAACACCAGCCGGGGAAGGACCAAGGATCCCGAATTCTCGACGCGACTAATTTCTTTAATGACCCACGATCGACCACCTCCCTCGAAACAATTTCTGTTCGAGGTTGGTTCCCTTCAATCTTGTCAAGTTTGCACAAATCAATAATTGAGTTCATCCCGGAAATCCATAATTTCACAACCATTAATTTGTTTTACTTTTGTTGTGAAATATTCAACATTCTGTGTTCGAATTGCGAAATGTAAAACATTACTGCAATTCCGGTATTGCTGACTTGACAATATTGATTAAGAATTCGACTTTTATATTATTCTTGCGAATAATTTTTTCGGAAAATTCCATCCTTGACAATATTTCCAAACCAACGGATCCATGATCGTATTCAGTCTTGAGAAGTTGAACTGGCTCTATTCCAGAGTTTATAAATGGGGTAAAAACGCAGATATTCATACCAAAAACACCTGGAAGTTTGTCTGTATTTTGTATATTTCCAAACCAAAGGATCCATGTTGGTCTTCAGTCTTAAGAAGTTGAACTGGCTCTATTCCAGAGCCTGGAAATGGGATAAAAACGCAGATATTCATGCCAAAAACACCTAAAAGTTTGTCTGTATGTTGTATATTTCCAAACCAAAGGATCCATGTTGGTGTTCAGTCTTAACAAGTTGAACTGACTCTATTCCAGAGCCTGGAAATGGGGTAAAAACGCAGATATTAATGACAAAAACACCTGGAAGTTTGTCTGTATGTTTTATATTTCCAAACCAAAGGATCCATGTTGGTGTTCAGTCTTAACAAGTTGAACTGACTCTATTCCAGAGCCTGGAAATGGGGTAAAAACGCAGATATTAATGACAAAAACACCTGGAAGTTTGTCTGTATGTTTTATATTTCCAAACCAAAGGATCCATGTTGGTGTTCAGTCTTAACAAGTTTAACTGACTCTATTCCAGAGCCTGGAAATGGGGTAAAAACGCAGATATTAATGACAAAAACACCTGGAAGTTTGTCTGTATGTTTTATATTTCCAAACCAAAGGATCCATGTTGGTGTTCAGTCTTAACAAGTTGAACTGACTCTATTCCAGAGCCTGGAAATGGGGTAAAAAAGCAGATATTAATGACAAAAACACCTGGAAGTTTGTCTGTATGTTTTATATTCCCAAACCAAAGGATCAATGTTGGTGTTCATTCTCAAAAAGTTGAACTGGCTCTATTCCAGAGCCTGGAAATCATCAAGAATGTACCAGTTTCACGTGCTTGTTTCACAAATTGGTTCTATTTTATGATCAGTTTGCAAACCAACAAGTCCAAGTGATCAGATAATTCATTCTTGTTGCCCAAACAAGTGTAGAATTTATTTAGTAGCCAATAAAGCGCTAATTTATCGTTCCCTCGAAATCTCTCCGACCACAAAAACCACTAAACCATACTTTCTATTAATTGACACGGGCGTGCAACCTCTTTGCACCGTTTGACGGGCGATAGTTTATAGCCTCCTGATCAATATATAGATACAAATAGGGTATTTTCAAGGAGGTGAAAAATTCCAAGGCACGACCTCTGTGCGCTAACTGTTAAGTAATGTTCTACGTGTAGTTACTTATGAGTGAGTTTTGCCAATGTGCTCTTTTTGATCGATCTACGATATATAGGACAACGAAAACTCCGATGGTTTTATCATGCAAAAACTATTTCCTACTTTACGATGTGTTCTACTTACATGCGTGCAGGTGAACGGTTTTTCTCACAGCACAAGGTTAACGGTGTTTAGTGCAAAAATAAAGGAATCCGACATCAAAAAATATAACTCTTTGTCACCTCGCTGGGATATACACGAAATACATAAAACATGATTGTCTATGTTCGGTGCCTTTGGTAGAAATTCTCACAACGTAGGTGTTTCATCGACATGCAATGTGGTTTCCTTGGGAAAATTTATGAGATTCGGTGGTTTTTGTGGTTTGCCCATGGGTTGAGGTATCGATATAATATGTTGAAAAAAAAAAGAGATTTGTAGAAGATTTTAAGAGGCTTTCTTGGGCACCTGATCATACGAAATTTATAGAAAATCTTATAATTAACTCATAGGCACCAACCAAAATGTATGGTTATGTTGCTCTATTTATATTATTTTACATTAAACAATGTCGATATCTTTTAGCCCATCCCTACAAAACCAGTCCGTCAAGAGGCGAATATTTAGGCAGTAAAAATTAAAATGCCTGTGAGGCGGCTCCGTATTTTTACACGTTTTTATTTCGAGACTTGCCGGATCCGACTTTTAAATGTAAATAAAATGTAAAATAATCCCTGAGCCTGTCTGAAAAGGTTACCACTTAACACGCTGGAAATGATGATATTCTCAAGTGCTACACTGACAAAAAATGCCATTATTTGTATTATTTTCCCAAACGAAACAATAATGGCTATTATTCCCTTGCCACTGAAATACTATCATGATTTTATCATCAATTTCACGACGTCAATTTATCATCCAGCAGGAATTTCAATTTAGCAATTTTTTGCAGATCGAATTCAATTTGGTTATGCTGAAATGAATAATTTTTTGCTGAAAATGAGGGGTCAATTTTTATTTGGTCATGGATGGGATTTGATCACAAATAAATGCAGTGTGGGGGGCCAATAACTCTTTTCCCATGGAAGATATCAATTCGAGGAAAAATGTAGTGATTCTATTCGTAATATTACATAAGTATGTTTTTTTCAATGTAAAGGTTGTTCGTCTATGCGCTGGTCGAACTCTAAAAACACTAAACAGTCACATAGACGAGTAAACTCAATAATCGTGCATCAATAAATTGACCAAAACAAATCGACACACTGAGCCTAATTCTATAATATAACAGACGGTTTCCACAATACAAGCCGACGACAAAAAAGTGTTCGAATCCTGGCCGTTGACGGCGGTAGTATCTCATTTCAAAAGAACTATTGTTCTCGCCGTTACGCTGTATAAATTTGGGTGGATACACTTCATCATCCTTTGTGACTGATTAGAGGCGGACAAAACGTTTGGTGCTGACTATGGCAATGTTATAATTTGCTGCTTGCTGATGTCAAAAATTCCCACTAAGGAAAAAAAATCAATAATATCAAGTTTTTTCACTGGCGGATCGTATGATCCGTTTTATTAGATTGCCAAGTGGTTTCACACCAGACATTATGATTGAAACAGAAATCGATTTGGTACGATCCATTTATCAGTTTATTTACAAAAGAATGCCGTGATTTACACCATGACATCTTATTTTATTAAAATTATTAAATTGTTCAGGCTTGTGCTGGGAAAGCTTCGATCGATTAACATGGAAATGAGACCACCTGCATTCAGCAATAATTACTAGTTTTCTCGTCTAATATAATACAGGTCGTTAAGCCTTTATGCATAATAAATGAGAGCTAAATGTTCATTAGATTATGGAAGTAATGTAGATGGATGATAACCAAGTTTTCTCATCATTATCATCGATCAAAAGGTCACATAAAAATGTTCTGTACCTGACTAAATGGCAAGGGCTCACTTATTAAACGTTTTCCAGAAGCACACCAAATGAACCTTTTTTGCAAGTGCTCCTCCTTTACTGAAGAAGATAATCCAGAAATGCCAGAGGACACTTGTTCTATGAATCTTGCTGCCTAGTGGCAGTCAACCAAAATATAATCAAAGAGTGTGCCTGACCAAAAAAAAGCAAGCCTCATCATTTATACAGCAACCGATACAGTTGGTGTGTCCACCCCGGCGTGACTGGTCACTTCTTCGGTGTTAAACGTCCTCACCCAACAAAGACGGTCTTTGTCCTCTACGCTCGACCCAACCATGTCTACCTGCGGGTCCCTTGTTTTAAATATTTGTTTATGCGCGAAGTGACAATTAATCATTCGGCTGGTCGGCGTGTCGAAAGTCGAACCAGTGGTTCCGAAGCCCAATCTGATATACGACCACTTTGAAATCGTTCAAGCTATTAAATGAAAATTTTGTTTGCTGTAACTGAAGATTACTTTAATTTGGTGATTGTAACTCAACTCTCTTGAATTAGCTCTGGTCGGGGTCTACACAATTCAGGTGTGTTTCTGTTGTGGCTTCACAGTGACATTTTATCATTAAGTAACCCTGGGCATAATGAGATGAGGTTTCCATCATCAAATTCCATAATGAATCAATGAATATGAAATTTACCACCCTACTTAAATACATATTTAACACCATATCGCACATCACTAGTGGACTAGGTGAAAGTATATGTGTTACAAGTAGGTAAATACCCAACTTGTGAATTCCTATCACTAAGCCACCCTAGGCGTAATGAAATGATGTTTCCAGCATCAAGTTCCAAGTCTACTGGATGTGAAAATGTCACTCAAAACTCAAAATGTAGAAAAAAGAATGAACTTTTACAATATGTTTATAGAAATCAACCAACTCCATCAGTGATCTGTACAGGGTGTCTCAAATTACTTGAACAAAAATCCCTCAAAAAAAAACAGTCTACTATTCAGGTTTGTTTCTGTTGTGGCTTCACAGTGACATTTTATCATCAAGTCACCCTGGGCATGATGAGATGAGGTTTCCGTCATCAAATTCCATAATGAATGTGAAATTTACCACCCTACTTAAATACATGTTTAACACCATATCGCACATCACTAGTGGACTAGGTGAAAGTAGATGTGTTACAAGTAGGTAAATACCCAACTTGTGAATTCCTATCACTAAGCCACCCTAGGCGTAATGAAATGATGTTTCCAGCATCAAGTTCCAAGTCTACTGGATGTGAAAATGTCACTCAAAACTCAAAATGTAGAAAAAAGAATGAACTTTTACAATATTTTTATAGAAATCACCCAACTCCATCAATAATCTGTACAGGGTGTCTCAAATTACTTGAACAAAAATCCCTCAAACAAAAACAGTCTGGAATTAAAAACTCTGTAACTTTCTTAAAAGTGGAGCAAATTGAGTCACTCAAAACTCAAAATGTAGAAAAAAGAATGAACTTTTAAATATTTTCATAGAAATCACCCAACTCCATCAATAATCTGTACAGGGTGTCTCAAATTACTTGAACAAAAATCCCTCAAACAAAAACAGTCTGGAAATAAAAACCCCGTAACTTGCTTAAAAAATGAGCAAATTGATCCACTCGAAACTCAAAATGTAGAAAAAAAAATGAACTTTTACAATATTTTTATAGAAATTGCCCAACTCCATCAATAATCTGTACAGGGTGTCCCAAATCATTCAAACAAAAACCCCTCAAAGAAAAACAAGCTGGAACTAAAAACTCTGTAACTTTCTTAAAAGTAGATCAAATTGAGTCACTCAAAATTCAAAATGAAGAAAAAAGAATGAACTTTTACAATATGTTTATAGAAATCACCCAACTCCATCAGTGATCTGTACAGGGTGTCTCAAATTACTTGAACAAAAATCCCTCAAACAAAAACAGTCTGGAATTAAAAACTCTGTAACTTTCTTAAAAGTAGAGCAAATTGAGTCACTCAAAATTCAAAATGAAGAAAAAAGAATGAACTTTCACAATATTTTTATAGAAATTCTCCAACTCCATCAATAATCTGTACAGGGTGTCTCAAATCATTCAAACAAAAATCCCTCAAACAAAAACAGTCTGGAACTGAAAACTCTGTAACTTTCTTAAAAAATGAGCAAATTGATCCACTCGAAACTCAAAATGTAGAAAAAAGAATGAACTTTTACAATATTTTTATAAAAATCACCCAACTCCATCAATAGTCTGTACAGGGTGTGTCAAATTATTTAAACAAAAATCCCTCAAACAAAAGCAGTCTCGAACTAAAAACCCCGTAACTTTTTTAAAAAATGAGCAAATTGATCCACTCGAAACTCAAAATGTAGAGAAAAAAATTAACTTTTACAATATTTTTATAGAAATTCCCCAACTCCATCAATAATCTGTACAGGGTGTCTTAAATCATTCAAACAAAAATCCCTCAAACAAAAACAGTCTGGAACTAAAAACCCCGTAACTTTCTTAAAAAATGAGCAAATTGATCCACTCGAAACTCAAAATGTAGAAAAAAGAATGAATTTTTACAATATTTTTATAGAAATTCCCCAACTCCATCAATAATCTGTACAGGGTGTCTCAAATCATTCAAACAAAAATCCCCCAAACAAAAACAGTCTGGAACTAAAAACCCCGTAACTTTCTTAAAAAATGAGCAAATTGATCCACTCGAAACTCAAAATGTAGAAAAAAGAATGAATTTTTACAATATTTTTATAGAAATTCCTCAACTCCATCAATAATCTGTACAGGGTGTCTCAAATCATTCAAACAAAAATCCCCCAAACAAAAACAGTCTGGAACTAAAAACCCCGTAACTTTCTTAAAAAATGAGCAAATTGATCTACTCGAAACTCAAAATGTAGAAAAAAGAATGAATTTTTACAATATTTTTATAGAAATTCCCCAACTCCATCAATAATCTGTACAGGGTGTCTCAAATCATTCAAACAAAAATCCCTCAAACAAAAACAGTCTGGAACTAAAAACCCCGTAACTTTCTTAAAAAATGAGCAAATTGATCCACTCGAAACTCAAAATGTAGAAAAAAAAATGAACTTTTACAATATTTTCATAGAAATCACCCAACTCCATCAGTGATTTGTACAGGGTGTCTCAAATTACTTGAACAAAAATCCCTAAAAAAAAAACAGTCTACTATTCAGGTTTGTTTCTGTTGTGGCTTCACAGTGACATTTTATTATTAAGTCACCCTGGGCATAATGAGTTGAGGTTCCCATCATCAAATTCCATAATGAATCAATGAATATGAAATTTACCACCCTACTTAAATACATGTTTAACACCATCGCACATCACTAGTGAACTAGGTGAAAGTAGATGTGTTACAAGTAATACCCAACTTGTGAATTCCTATCACTAAGCCACCCTAGGCGTAATGAAATGATGTTTCCAGCATCAAGTTCCAAGTCTAGTGGATGTGAAAATGTCACTCAAAACTCAAAATGTAGAAAAAAGAATGATCTTTGACAATATTTTCATAGAAATCACCCAACTCCATCAATAATCTGTACAGGGTGTCTCAAATCACTTGAACAAAAATCCCTCAAACAAAAACAGTCTGGAATTAAAAACTCTGTAACTTTCTTGAAAGTGGAGCAAATTGAGTCACTCAAAACTCAAAATGTAGAAAAAAGAATGAACTTTTACAATATTTTTATAGAAATCACCCAACTCCATCAATTGTCTGTACAGGGTATCTCAAATTATTTAAACAAAAACCTCTCAAACAAAAAAAGTCTGGAACTAAAAACTCTGTAACTTTCTCAAAAGTAGAGCAAATTGAGTCACTCAAAACTCAAAATGTAGAAAAAAGAATGAACTTTTACAATATTTTTATAGAAATCACCCAACTCCATCAATAATCTGTACAGGGTGTGTCAAATTATTCAAACACAAATCCCTCAAACAAAAACAGTCTGGAACTAAAAACCCCGTAATTTTCTTAAAACCACCCTACTTAAATACATATTTAACACCATATCGCACATCACTAGTGGACTAGGTGAAAGTAGATGTGTTATAAGTAGGTAAATACCCAACTTGTGAATTCCTATCACTAAGCCACCCTAGGCGTAATGAAATGATGTTTCCACCATCAAGTTCCAAGTCTAGTGGATGTGAAAATTTACCACCCTGGGCAAATACATCTTAAACACTTTACCACGGGACTTGTGGATTCCTTTCATTATGCCACCCTAGACATAATGAGATGATATTTTCGTCATTAGGTTCTAAGCATAGTGAATGTAAGGTTTACCACCCTAGGTAAATTCATCTTCAACACTATACTCAAGTGAATGTTCATCATCAAACCACCCTAGGCATAATGAAATGATGATTGCATGATTGAATTCTATATTGGAAGGTTCTGCTACCTCTACTTGCCACTAAGCACTCTGGATGTTCAAGCGAACTGAACAAATATTTTTGAAGGTGTTGAAAAAAAGCCAAAAAACTGTAACCCGAGTTATGCGCGCTATCCAAGCCGTTAATTTTGGCACGTCGGAGTATAAAAAGCATAAAACCGACCAAACTAAGGCTTTTATACTTGGAAAACGATAAAAAATGCGACCGAAAAATTATAGATTCTGCGTCCGTAGTCGTAAAGAAAGAAAGGGCATACCGTTACCAAGTTGCGACGAATTCCAATAAATTTTCGGCCGTTGCGAGGCGATTTTTTTTTTCTTCACTTTAATGCTTTTTCCGTCTGAACAAGGTTTGGCGAATTTTTGAAGAGTACGAGTTTTTGCTCGATGCAACGAGGAAGGTAATAACTGGATTTTTGAAGAAATATGTTGCTTTGACGAAAACGGTTTTTGTACAACGGACGTTAATGTGAAAATATCGTGTTTGGTTTACTAACAAGACATTGTATCGCAAGATTAGAGAACTTTTGCTTCTGCTACGCTAACCCAACCAATCAAGGCCCAAAAAACGCCCATTAACCATGTGAAAACTCCATAATAACAATCTGACAAGTCAGGCTGAGAAAAAAATGAAAAACCACGCTGTTCCACCGGTCGGCCCAAATTATAGGTTGTCAGAAAGAACGTCCGAGATTTCTATCCGCGAACGCGCCGCTGCAGATACTCCGTATTGGAAAGTGTTTGTTAACGAGCTTTTCACGAAGAATCTTCATTGAAAGTAGTAAATAATTAACATAAATTAACGCCAACCAAAATCACCATATAAATAGGTTTTCAAACTGGTTAATGTATTTATCGATCTCATTGTGTGCCCCTATAAACTATGAATCGACCAGTCATTCCATCCACACAAATTTCATTTACCAATGATTAAGTTGGAGAACTTCAGACGCACTTGATTAGACCATTCAGGCGCGAGAAGTGTCTTTGGTTAGGCTGAAGTGGAGTTGAATATTTATGGAATGAGTAAGCAAAGCATGGTTAGATGGTGAACATCTTCAAATAAAAGTTCGAAGATTATTTCTTGTGAATTTCAGACAGCTTCATTGAAAATGTCGTAGGAGTCAGATAATTTGAGTAAGGTTGTGAATTTGAGCTTTCTAGATTTATAGAATCTGTCCACATATAAGCTAGGAGGAGCTGTATTGAAAAAACTGAGCTCTGAATAAAAACAATAAGATCTGAAGGATTATGAACATCAATTATTTGTACTCAAAACAGAAATCTCTCAAACAAAAACAATCTGGAACTAAAAACCCTCTAACTTTCCTAGAAGTTGAGTAAATTGAGTCACTCAAAACTCAAAATGTAGAAAAAAGAATGAACTTTGACTATATTTTTATAGAAATCACCCAACTCCATCAATAATGTGTACAGGGTGTCTCAAATTATTTAAACAAGAATCCCTCAAACAAAAACAGTCTGGAATTAAAAAATCTGTAACTTTCTTAAAAGTTGAGCAAATTGAGTCACTCAAAACTCAAAATGTAGGGAAAAAAATGGATTTTCACAGTATCTTTATAAAAATCACCCAACTCCATCAATAATCTGTACAGGGTGTCTCAAATTATTAAAACAAAAATCCCTCAAACAAAAACAGTCTGGAACTAAAAACCCTGTAACTTTCTTAAAAGTTGAGCAAATTGAGTCACTCAAAACTCAAAATGTAGGGAAAAAAATGGATTTTCACAGTATCTTTATAAAAATCACCCAACTCCATCAATGATCTGTACAGGGTGTGTCAAATTATTTAAACAAGAATCCCTCAAACAAAAACAGTCTGGAACTAAAAACCCTGTAACTTTCTTAAAAGTTGAGCAAATTGAGTCACTCAAAACTCAAAATGTAGAAAAAAAAATGATTTTTCACAGTATTTTTATAAAAATCACCCAACTCCATCAATAATCTGTACAGGGTGTGTCAAATTATTTAAACAAGAATCCCTCAAACAAAAACAGTCTGGAACTAAAAACCCTGTAACTTTCTTAAAAGTTGAGCAAATTGAGTCACTCAAAACTCAAAACGTAGGGAAAAAAATGGATTTTCACAGTATCTTTATAAAAATCACCCAACTCCATCAATAATCTGTACAGGGTGTGTCAAATTATTTAAACAAGAATCCCTCAAACAAAAACAGTCTGGAACTAAAAACCCTGTAACTTTCTTAAAAGTTGAGCAAATTGAGTCACTCAAAACTCAAAATGTAGAGAAAAAAATGGATTTTCACAGTATCTTTATAAAAATCACCCAACTCCATCAATAATCTGTACAGGGTGTGTCAAATTATTTAAACAAGAATCCCTCAAACAAAAACAGTCTGGAACTAAAAACCCTGTAACTTTCTTAAAAGTTGAGCAAATTGAGTCACTCAAAACTCAAAATGTAGAGAAAAAAATGGATTTTCACAGTATCTTTATAAAAATCACCCAACTCCATCAATAATCTGTACAGGGTGTCTCAAATTATTAAAACAAAAATCCCTCAAACAAAAACAGTCTGGAACTAAAAACCCTGTAACTTTCTTAAAAGTTGAGCAAATTGAGTCACTCAAAACTCAAAATGTAGAAAAAAAAATGATTTTTCACAGTATTTTTATAAAAATCACCCAACTCCATCAATAATCTGTACAGGGTGTGTCAAATTATTTAAACAAGAATCCCTCAAACAAAAACAGTCTGGAACTAAAAACCCTGTAACTTTCTTAAAAGTTGAGCAAATTGAGTCACTCAAAACTCAAAATGTAGGGAAAAAAATGGATTTTCACAGTATCTTTATAAAAATCACCCAACTCCATCAATAATCTGTACAGGGTGTGTCAAATTATTTAAACAAGAATCCCTCAAACAAAAACAGTCTGGAACTAAAAACCCTGTAACTTTCTTAAAAGTTGAGCAAATTGAGTCACTCAAAACTCAAAATGTAGGGAAAAAAATGGATTTTCACAGTATCTTTATAAAAATCACCCAACTCCATCAATAATCTGTACAGGGTGTGTCAAATTATTTAAACAAGAATCCCTCAAACAAAAACAGTCTGGAACTAAAAACCCTGTAACTTTCTTAAAAGTTGAGCAAATTGAGTCACTCAAAACTCAAAATGTAGAGAAAAAAATGGATTTTCACAGTATCTTTATAAAAATCACCCAACTCCATCAATAATCTGTACAGGGTGTGTCAAATTATTTAAACAAGAATCCCTCAAACAAAAACAGTCTGGAACTAAAAACCCTGTAACTTTCTTAAAAGTTGAGCAAATTGAGTCACTCAAAACTCAAAATGTAGAAAAAAAAATGGATTTTCACAGTATCTTTATAAAAATCACCCAACTCCATCAATAATCTGTACAGGGTGTCTCAAATTATTGAAACAAAAATCCCTCAAACAAAAACAGTCTGGAACTAAAAACCCTGTAACTTTCTTAAAAGTTGAGCAAATTGAGTCACTCAAAACTCAAACTGTAGAGAAAAAAATGGATTTTCACAGTATCTTTATAAAAATCACCCAACTCCATCAATAATCTGTACAGGGTGTGTCAAATTATTTAAACAAGAATCCCTCAAACAAAAACAGTCTGGAACTAAAAACCCTGTAACTTTCTTAAAAGTTGAGCAAATTGAGTCACTCAAAACTCAAAATGTAGAGAAAAAAATGGATTTTCACAGTATCTTTATAAAAATCACCCAACTCCATCAATAATCTGTACAGGGTGTCTCAAATTATTAAAACAAAAATCCCTCAAACAAAAACAGTCTGGAACTAAAAACCCTGTAACTTTCTTAAAAGTTGAGCAAATTGAGTCACTCAAAACTCAAAATGTAGGGAAAAAAATGGATTTTCACAGTATCTTTATAAAAATCACCCAACTCCATCAATAATCTGTACAGGGTGTGTCAAATTATTTAAACAAGAATCCCTCAAACAAAAACAGTCTGGAACTAAAAACCCTGTAACTTTCTTAAAAGTTGAGCAAATTGAGTCACTCAAAACTCAAAATGTAGAGAAAAAAATGGATTTTCACAGTATCTTTATAAAAATCACCCAACTCCATCAATAATCTGTACAGGGTGTGTCAAATTATTTAAACAAGAATCCCTCAAACAAAAACAGTCTGGAACTAAAAACCCTGTAACTTTCTTAAAAGTTGAGCAAATTGAGTCACTCAAAACTCAAAATGTAGAAAAAAAAATGGATTTTCACAGTATCTTTATAAAAATCACCCAACTCCATCAATAATCTGTACAGGGTGTCTCAAATTATTGAAACAAAAATCCCTCAAACAAAAACAGTCTGGAACTAAAAACCCTGTAACTTTCTTAAAAGTTGAGCAAATTGAGTCACTCAAAACTCAAACTGTAGAGAAAAAAATGGATTTTCACAGTATCTTTATAAAAATCACCCAACTCCATCAATAATCTGTACAGGGTGTGTCAAATTATTTAAACAAGAATCCCTCAAACAAAAACAGTCTGGAACTAAAAACCCTGTAACTTTCTTAAAAGTTGAGCAAATTGAGTCACTCAAAACTCAAAATGTAGAGAAAAAAATGGATTTTCACAGTATCTTTATAAAAATCACCCAACTCCATCAATAATCTGTACAGGGTGTCTCAAATTATTAAAACAAAAATCCCTCAAACAAAAACAGTCTGGAACTAAAAACCCTGTAACTTTCTTAAAAGTTGAGCAAATTGAGTCACTCTAAACTCAAAATGTAGGGAAAAAAATGGATTTTCACAGTATCTTTATAAAAATCACCCAACTCCATCAATAACCTGTACAGGGTGTCTCAAATTATTTAAACAAGAATCCCTCAAACAAAAACATTCTGGAACTAAAAACCCTGTAGCATTCTTAAAAGTTGAGCAAATTGAGTCACTCAAAACTCAAAATGTAGAAAAAAAAATGGATTTTCACAGTATCTTTATAAAAATCACCCAACTCCATCAATAACCTGTACAGGGTGTGTCAAATTATTTAAACAAGAATCTCTCAAACAAAAACAGTCTGGAACTAAAAACCCTGTAACTTTCTTAAAAGTTGAGCAAATTGAGTCACTCAAAACTCAAAATGTAGAGAAAAAAATGGATTTTCACAGTATCTTTATAAAAATCACCCAACTCCATCAATAATCTGTACAGGGTGTGTCAAATTATTTAAACAAGAATCCCTCAAACAAAAACAGTCTGGAACTAAAAACCCTGTAACTTTCTTAAAAGTTGAGCAAATTGAGTCACTCAAAACTCAAAATGTAGAGAAAAAAATGGATTTTCACAGTATCTTTATAAAAATCACCCAACTCCATCAATAATCTGTACAGGGTGTCTCAAATTATCAAAACAAAAATCCCTCAAACAAAAACAGTCTGGAACTAAAAACCCTGTAACTTTCTTAAAAGTTGAGCAAATTGAGTCACTCAAAACTCAAAATGTAGGGAAAAAAATGGATTTTCACAGTATCTTTATAAAAATCACCCAACTCCATCAATAACCTGTACAGGGTGTCTCAAATTATTTAAACAAGAATCCCTCAAACAAAAACATTCTGGAACTAAAAACCCTGTAGCATTCTTGAAAGTTGAGCAAATTGAGTCACTCAAAACTCAAAATGTAGAAAAAAAAATGGATTTTCACAGTATCTTTATAAAAATCACCCAACTCCATCAATAATCTGTACAGGGTGTCTCAAATCATTCAAACAAAAATCCCTCAAACAAAAACAGTCTGGAACTAAAAACCCTGTCACTTTCTTGGAAGTGGGGCAAATTGAGTCACTCAAAACTCAAAATGTAGGAAAAAGAATGACCTTTCACAATATTTTTATAAAAATCACCCAACTCCATCAGTTATCTGTACAGGATGTCTCAAATCATTCAAACAAAAATCCCTCAAACAAAAACAGTCTGGAACTAAAAACCCTGTCACTTTCTTGGAAGTGGGGCAAATTGAGTCACTCAAAACTCAAAATGTAGGAAAAAGAATGACCTTTCACAATATTTTCATAGAAATCACCCAACTCCATCAATAATCTGTACAGGGTGTCTCAAATCATTCAAACAAAAATCCCTCAAACAAAAACAGTCTGGAACTAAAAACCCTGTCACTTTCTTGGAAGTGGGGCAAATTGAGTCAGTCAAAACTCAAAATGTAGGAAAAAGAATGACCTTTCACAATATTTTCATAGAAATCACCCAACTCCATCAATAATCTGTACAGGGTGTCTCAAATCATTCAAACCAAAATCCCTCAAACAAAAACAGTCTGGAACTAAAAACCCTGTCACTTTCTTGGAAGTGGGGCAAATTGAGTCACTCAAAACTCAAAATGTAGGAAAAAGAATGACCTTTCACAATATTTTCATAGAAATCACCCAACTCCATCAATAATCTGTACAGGGTGTCTCAAATCATTCAAACAAAAATCCCTCAAACAAAAACAGTCTGGAACTAAAAACCCTGTCACTTTCTTGGAAGTGGGGCAAATTGAGTCACTCAAAACTCAAAATGTAGGAAAAAGAATGACCTTTCACAATATTTTCATAGAAATCACCCAACTCCATCAATAATCTGTACAGGGTGTCTCAAATCATTCAAACAAAAATCCCTCAAACAAAAACAGTCTGGAACTAAAAACCCTGTCACTTTCTTGGAAGTGGGGCAAATTGAGTCACTCAAAACTCAAAATGTAGGAAAAAGAATGACCTTTCACAATATTTTCATAGAAATCACCCAACTCCATCAATAATCTGTACAGGGTGTCTCAAATCATTCAAACAAAAATCCCTCAAACAAAAACAGTCTGGAACTAAAAACCCTGTCACTTTCTTGGAAGTGGGGCAAATTAAGTCACTCAAAACTCAAAATGTAGGAAAAAGAATGACCTTTCACAATATTTTCATAGAAATCACCCAACTCCATCAATAATCTGTACAGGGTGTCTCAAATCATTCAAACAAAAATCCCTCAAACAAAAACAGTCTGGAACTAAAAACCCTGTCACTTTCTTGGAAGTGGGGCAAATTGAGTCACTCAAAACTCAAAATGTAGGAAAAAGAATGACCTTTCACAATATTTTCATAGAAATCACCCAACTCCATCAATAATCTGTACAGGGTGTCTCAAATCATTCAAACAAAAATCCCTCAAACAAAAACAGTCTGGAACTAAAAACCCTGTCACTTTCTTGGAAGTGGGGCAAATTGAGTCACTCAAAACTCAAAATGTAGGAAAAAGAATGACCTTTCACAATATTTTCATAGAAATCACCCAACTCCATCAATAATCTGTACAGGGTGTCTCAAATCATTCAAACAAAAATCCCTCAAACAAAAACAGTCTGGAACTAAAAACCCTGTCACTTTCTTGGAAGTGGGGCAAATTGAGTCACTCAAAACTCAAAATGTAGGAAAAAGAATAAACTTTTACAATATTTTTATAGAAATCACCCAACTACATCAGTAATTTGTACAGGGTGTCTCAAATTATTTAAACAAAAATCCCTCAAACAAAAACAGTCTGGAACTAAAAACTCTATAACTTTCTTAAAAGTTGAGCAAATTGTGTCACTCAAAGCTCAAAATGTAGAAAAAAGAATAAACTTTTACAATATTTTTATAGAAATCACCCAACTACATCAGTAATTTGTACAGGGTGTCTCAAATTATTTAAACAAAAATCCCTCAAACAAAAACAGTCTGGAACTAAAAACTCTATAACTTTCTTGAAAGTTGAGCAAATTGAGTCACTCAAAACTCAAAATTTGGAAAAAAGAATGAACTTTGACAATATTTTCATAGAAATCACCCAACTCCATCAATAATCTGTAGAGGGTGTCTCAAATTATTTAAACAAGAATCCCTCAAACAAAAACATTCTGGAACTAAAAACCCTGTAGCATTCTTGAAAGTTGAGCAAATTGAGTCACTCAAAACTCAAAATGTAGAAAAAAAAATGGATTTTCACAGTATCTTTATAAAAATCACCCAACTCCATCAATAATCTGTACAGGGTGTCTCAAATCATTCAAACAAAAATCCCTCAAACAAAAACAGTCTGGAACTAAAAACCCTGTCACTTTCTTGGAAGTGGGGCAAATTGAGTCACTCAAAACTCAAAATGTAGGAAAAAGAATGACCTTTCACAATATTTTTATAAAAATCACCCAACTCCATCAGTTATCTGTACAGGATGTCTCAAATCATTCAAACAAAAATCCCTCAAACAAAAACAGTCTGGAACTAAAAACCCTGTCACTTTCTTGGAAGTGGGGCAAATTGAGTCACTCAAAACTCAAAATGTAGGAAAAAGAATGACCTTTCACAATATTTTCATAGAAATCACCCAACTCCATCAATAATCTGTACAGGGTGTCTCAAATCATTCAAACAAAAATCCCTCAAACAAAAACAGTCTGGAACTAAAAACCCTGTCACTTTCTTGGAAGTGGGGCAAATTGAGTCAGTCAAAACTCAAAATGTAGGAAAAAGAATGACCTTTCACAATATTTTCATAGAAATCACCCAACTCCATCAATAATCTGTACAGGGTGTCTCAAATCATTCAAACAAAAATCCCTCAAACAAAAACAGTCTGGAACTAAAAACCCTGTCACTTTCTTGGAAGTGGGGCAAATTGAGTCACTCAAAACTCAAAATGTAGGAAAAAGAATGACCTTTCACAATATTTTCATAGAAATCACCCAACTCCATCAATAATCTGTACAGGGTGTCTCAAATCATTCAAACAAAAATCCCTCAAACAAAAACAGTCTGGAACTAAAAACCCTGTCACTTTCTTGGAAGTGGGGCAAATTGAGTCACTCAAAACTCAAAATGTAGGAAAAAGAATGACCTTTCACAATATTTTCATAGAAATCACCCAACTCCATCAATAATCTGTACAGGGTGTCTCAAATTATTTATACAGAAATCCCTCAAACAAAACTGAAAACTCTATAACTTTCTTAAAAGATGAGCAAATTGAATTACTCAAAACTCAAAATGTACAAAAAAAATGAACTTTCACAATATTGTTATAAAAATCACCCAACTCCATCAATAATCTGTACAGGGTGTCTCAAATCATTCAAGCAAAAATCCCTCAAACAAAAACAGTCTGGAACTAAAAACCCTGTCACTTTCTTGGAAGTGGGGCAAATTGAGTCACTCAAAACTCAAAATGTAGAAAAAAGAATGAACTTTGACAATATTTTCATAGAAATCACTCAACTCCATCAATAATCTGTACAGGGTGTCTCAAATTATTTATACAGAAATCCCTCAAACAAAACTGAAAACTCTATAACTTTCTTAAAAGATGAGCAAATTGAATTACTCAAAACTCAAAATGTACAAAAAAAATGAACTTTCACAATATTGTTATAAAAATCACCCAACTCCATCAATAATCTGTACAGGGTGTCTCAAATCATTCAAGCAAAAATCCCTCAAACAAAAACAGTCTGGAACTAAAAACCCTGTCACTTTCTTGGAAGTGGGGCAAATTGAGTCACTCAAAACTCAAAATGTAGAAAAAAGAATGAACTTTGACAATATTTTCATAGAAATCACTCAACTCCATCAATAATCTGTACAGGGTGTCTCAAATTATTTATACAGAAATCCCTCAAACAAAACTGAAAACTCTATAACTTTCTTAAAAGATGAGCAAATTGAATTACTCAAAACTCAAAATGTACAAAAAAAATGAACTTTCACAATATTGTTATAAAAATCACCCAACTCCATCAGTTATCTGTACAGGATGTCTCAAATCATTCAAACAAAAATCCCTCGAACAAAAACAGTCTGGAACTAAAAACCCTCTAACTTTTTTAAAAGTTGAGCAAATTGGGTCACTCAAAACTCAAAATGTAGGGAAAAAAATGGACTTTTACAATATATTTATGGAAATCATACAACTCCATCGATAATTTGTACAGGGTGTCCCAGTACCCATAGCTCCATGAGCGACAAAGATTTTTATAGAAAAAAATTGTAGCTCTAAATAAAAAAAAGTTTATGAGCGTCGCACTGGTAAAAACCAAAAAATAAATGATGATTTTCATAGACAAAAAATTGTGGTTGTCCAATAAATACAGTTCAATTATCCTTCAGGTGTTTATTGTGGATAGTGGGGCGGAGTTATGATGCTGCGCAATAGTAGCAGAAACTGAACGGGTATGCGCAGCAGCAATTTGATCAAACAAATAGTGAATAATTTTGCCAAAGCACTCGAGCCTGTGAGAAGAGTCGAAAAGAAACTGGGAAAATGTGTGGTGCTGAAACGACAGCCTGTTTGCTTATTCAAACAGGGGCAGTTAACAAGTTGTTCTCTATTTGCATACAAATTGAAAAGTTGCTTATTGAATAAATTCAAGTGGCCGCCAACGGAATTGCCACTTGATCAACATCAAATATTTGGCTCGAACAGTTCACTTGTCCATTAATTACCAGCCAACCGTCGATAGTTGAACATTTTATGGATTTCCTCTGCGGTTTGCCTCATTTGCACACAATCACTGTGGCTAGATTTTAAAATGCCATCGCGACATTTTATAAAATACAGAAAAATGTCGCGTGAACAGAGAACAGGCCACGGAATGCGCGCCATGTTACGTCCAAAGAGGCATTTTGTTTCGAAGCCGTTTTGTTTTCGAATAAAAAGGCCGTAAAGATCGAACCACTGGACCCTGGTTACCTTAATTTGCACTTAAATAGTTTTTTATCGGAATGTCAAGGTAGCTATTGGTATTTAATTAGTGATATATGCTGGCGAGAGGCGGTCTCTGATGGCTCTCAACGGGTTTTGCTTAATTAAACGTAAAAATCTACTTAGTTCACTATACGGGTATATCGTTGTCTAAATGGGATTCCATCTATCTTGATGTGATTCAATTTGATTCTTTTTCCAGGCCACATTTCAATAATAATAATAGTAATAATAAAAGTCTATAGACTCTCACATGTAAACAAGAAAATTTGCCCCAGTTCTTCCAAATTGTCAGGACGATGCATCAAAACCTTTTCCTCCAAGCGGCACCACAGGAAAAATCGCATCCATCAGGCAAGTCCCATACTCCTCAGTTTCAGGTTTCCTAAATATTTGACCATTTTCGATACCAAGTCCTATAATTCTAAGGTTTCGCATTGTGGGAACCATAAGCTCCTGAAGTCAGCATCACCAGATCAGCAGCATCAGCAAGTAGTCGACCACAAGAAACTAAAGAGCTGTAGCTTTGACACTACCAGTGCTTATATATCTATGAAGGCTCCCAGTGCTAATCCAATTCATCAAGGGTACTCTCCCACTTTGGGACAATGTGATGCAGCAGTCTCCGTCCACAGATCTAGTTGGTAGGTGAGTTGTTGACTTAGCTTGAAGGTGTTTTTCCTTTATACATCTGTCCTCAAGTCCTTCTAGTTACTTCAGAAGAAAGACTAATCAGTGGGAAGGACTTGAGGTTGATGTCCCTCCTCTACACAATGTGCTATAAAAGTAAGGGAGATCCAACAGATTGATCAGATAATCAGAGGACTATTGCTCACCAGAACCATCAGTAGAGAAAACTTTGACCAGGAAAAGTGGACACAAGACCTTTTCAGCCTTACAACAGCTGACACCTGCTGGTACACGGATGGATCTAAAGCGCCCTTTGACGTCGGATGTGGTGGCTCATATCCTCAGACAGTCAAGCGGCGCTGAAGGGTCACTGAGGACACCGAATGCGGACTTTGCTTGGAGGAGGAGGAGACAACCAGACATTTTCTCTGAGAGTGTCCGACAAAATGTCTTTGGGAGCCCTCGGTTTACTGGGAATGATCTGAACCCAGGGCAGCAAAAATCTGGCAATCTTGTGAGCCACAATAGACCCACTAGTGATCGCGGTGGAATGGAGCCATGTGTCTACTCACCATCGAAATTACGAAATCACCAGGGAAGTGCACTTTTAACAGCCTGATGAGAGTCTCCTCTTCTGACATGGTAAAATTATCATCAGCTTCAAGGGGGCTACCTATCTTGGCTCCTTATGAGTTTTTTGTAGTCTTTCCAAGATATCTAGTATCAATTCCAGCCTTCCGGTGTTTACAGTTATTTTGCCCTTCGGAACAGTCTGCGTACTTTGTTTCTGGGAGACTCAGTTTCCTTATGGTGTTCTTTGACTTGTCTCTCAACGGGAAAACAGTGTTAGATCTTATCCTTCTTTTTCTATGGCTTATGTCATCTTTGAAGGTCGGCGATCCACCCTTTTGTGAAACCGCATCCCAAAATATTTTTATAGTGGTCTGTCCTACCATCGACGTAGCTCTTTGAGCTGAGAGTTCTGTCCTATTTATCCAGGTCTCCTTGGAAACGAAAAGCTGAATCAAATAACGCTCAAAATAGATTCTATAAAACAAAGGAGGAACAAAACAAAAGCCTATAAACAGGGTGGGTTTATAGGTTTATATATGGGTTTATATCTGTGACCCCTAAAACAGAAATCTTAAATAGAAAGGGAGGTCGAGTGATACTTTATTTTGAAGGGTTTTCGACACTGGTTACAACTGCCGAGTTTCAAGTCTCTGCTGTCATTCCTGTTGATATGAAAGCTAGTCAATTTTTTTTTTATCCAATAAATAATTACTCGTAAAAGTAAACTTCTCTGTTCTAAAAGGATATGATGAGGGACTAAAGACCTTTAAAACAAGCTATCAGTCAGGCCTTTTGACGAGGATTTCTTTCAAATTTTTTTTTTTTTTTTTTTTTTTTTTTAGGGATAGAATACCTCGTTTTGAAGGTATTCAGGCCCTCATCATATCCTCTAGGTATAGAGAAGTTGATTATTGGCTTTTTTTTGTTCCCCCTTCGTTTTAAAGAATCTGTTTTGAGCGTTTTTTGATTCAGTTTTTCGTTCCCAAGATATGGAAATTTGAAGTTTTAAATTTGTCACCCTGTATGTATGTAGGCAGTACCGTTCACTATGCATGATTGAGATTTTAAACCCCAATGCCCGGTTTTCCAAGAATAAAATCTATGCTATAAATTACTTAAAGGTTACAATAATTAAGAAGTACATCGATGAATTGATAAAAAAAAACAATCTTGATAAGAGGACAATTTTTTTCAAGAATTCTCATTGAAAAAATGTAAATGAATCATTTATTTATCAAAGAAGCCATAGAAGTAAAATATAAAATATGAATATACAAATTCACTACAGCACTGAAATCCATATCCCTATTAAAAAAAAAAAAAAATATAACCCCTGTTTGCGTAATTTTTTTGGTAACATTAAAAAAAACTCAATTTTTTGTTGTCCATTATAATAAAAAATGTCCAAAAAATGGACTGGTATAAAATTCAGAACTCCATTTCTTGTGCTTGTTGAGTTATGAATTTTGAGAAGTGTTCCAATTTGTGTTGAACAAAATCGTCCAGAATTTTATTGTAAAATCATATTATAGAAATTAGTAAGGTTAGAGGTGATTTTTTCATCAAATTACAATAAAAATACTACTACAACTATATTCCAAATCCATTTATCTGAGTGATCAGATGAAACTGTTCAAATTCCCACCTTTTTTTATTAAAAATGAATAGATAAATATTTTTCAAAAAAGTTTCAGAACAGAAAACGAGGTCATGTTTCAAAGAGGATACCCAATAAAATCAAGAAACAGACACTAACATGACAAGCGGGCCAAGAGACACACAATTACAAAATGTTTACATAACATTGGACTCGATTCATGTACCCATCCAGTTCTCATGTTTCTTTAATGAGCCCAGCACAGGATGCGATGCTGCCGTTTCACTTTTCACTACCCGCCTTGAATAAGTCGTCCGTTTCTCGAAGATTTGCCGTCGAGAACCGATATAAACTTGCCAACGTACGTGATGGAACTAGAAAAATCCTTTTTTAGCCCGACGAAATATTACGATTTTATTTTCGCTGCAGTAGTCTAATAGAGGACGCAGGAAAAACACTGGACTGAGCACGCGAGAATAAATCTGTCGGTATTTTCAGTTTTTCTCGCGGTTTTAAGATGGAAGTTGTGGAGGATTTAGTATGTTGTTGACAATGTGCGGAGCTGTAAATTTTCCATGAAAAGTGCCGCCTTAATGGGATTATTTTATTGCACGTTGCTTGTCTATGTGACTGTTCAAGTCTCCGAGACTGTGACAGTCGCATAAGCGAGTTAAGTTTCACTTTAAGAACCTTGAGCAGATATTTAGAGTTTATGCACTATCGACTAGCTAGAGACCCATTTCTACCCAATATCGATACCTGAAATAAACAAGTATGTACCTCTAGTGGCCGAACCGGTCTCCCGATCGAAGATAGCGTTCGACCGCAGCACTTGAGACTCATCATCGATTCATTGATTAGATATCGACTCAAATATGTGCAAGCAGGCGTCACTTGAGCCTTGTGTTAAAAACCTCATTAGGGCTAAGTACGGACAGATAAACCGTTTACTTAACACACACGTGAATTATGAGCAAAGCAATAATCGTCGATATTTGCCTGGGTGGCTATCGATAGTCGATAATGGGGAATTTTTAATGAACAACAACAGAAGAAGGCATTTCCAATCATCTCGTGATCGCTAACAAGCAAAAAACACTTTAGTTCTTGTTAAAAGATTGCCATTTGTTGCACGTTCGTCTTAGATGAGGCTACCGTGCCGCTTGTTGGCGCAAAAAAATTGTACCACTTTGAGTACCGTAAACGTGTGAATCTCGGTTCGTTTTTTGTCTACTGCTCAAAAGACAAAGTGACAGATAAAAGAATTCCGCCGATGAAGGCTGCTTGTCGGGCGTGTTTTAGCGCGGTGTACTTTAACAATTTTATAAAGAATGCTGTCTGGAGGATGGGAAATGTTAAATTCACGTATTTATAGACCTGAAATGAGGCAACAACTCATCCTCTTGGGTCTAGATTGTCTCAAAATCTTACCTGAGGTTCCTTTTATTAATTTGATTTTATTCACTTTTTTACGTTAATTTTTCATGTTATCAATGTAAAACAGTTAACTATGTCGAACATGAACGGCATGCGAACACTGCCAAATCCCGCGATTCAACTTTTTGATTATGCGCACTCTTAATTAGTCCCATTTAAAATTTAAAACCGTCTCTCGCGTGTGATTAAGGCAATTACATAACGTGTTTACTAATTAGAATAAAACGCCAAATCACAAAAAAGGATCTAGTTTTATTGTCCCGCCTCTGTACTTTACGACTTGCCAATTGCCCAACCATGATTTACATTTTCGCTATCGCAATGTATTCACTTGTAATTGCCACGGGGTTTTTTTGGTACTTTTTATGGTACTTTTTTACATTTAACTTTTGACACCTCTGTATATCCTTTTACATTTGTCTATAGATCATTTTTTTAATAAAATCGATGTTCACATGGAACACCATGCATACTAGTTTTGATTATTACGATAATTGAGTGTTTTGCAGTATTGTACAGTGCTCAGTAAATCATTTATAGTTTATTCCATTAGTTTTCATCATTGCATAATGCTCAGGAGATCATTTTCTGATGGAAAAGTAAGAAAATATTTTTTTTTTGTAATTTTCATTATTGGACAAAGTTGAGGTTGATATGGGACACTCTGTATATAATTATACATTTTAGCGATAATTGAGGAGTGTGCTCGGTAATTTTGATCATTGTATAATGCCCAGGAAATTATTTACTGATGAAAAAGTATAAAAATATTTTTATTTTGTAATTTTCATTATTGGACAAAGTTGAGGGTGATATGGGACACTCTGTATATTATTGTACATTTTTAAGATATTTGAGAAGTGTGCTCAGTAATTTTCATCATTGTGTAATGCTCATGCAGGAAATTATTTACTGATGAAAAAGTATAAATATATTTTTATTTTGTAATTTTCATTATTGGACAAAGTTGAGGTTGATATGGGACACTCTGTATATTATTGTACATTTTTAAGATATTTGAGAAGTGTGCTCAGTAATTTTCATCATTGTGTAATGCTCATGCAGGAAATTATTTACTGATGAAAAAGTATAAAAATATTTTTATTTTGTAATTTTCATTATTGGACAAAGTTGAGGTTAATATGGGACACTCTGTATATTATTGTGCATTTTTACGATGATTGAGGAGTGTGCTCAGTGATTTTCATCATTGTGTGATGCTCATGCAGGAAATTATTTACTGATGAAAAAGTATAAATATATTTTTATTTTGTAATTTTTATTATTGGACAAAGTTGAGGTTGATATGGGACACTCTGTATATTATTGTACATTTTTAAGATATTTGAGAAGTGTGCTCAGTAATTTTCATCATTGTGTAATGCTCATGCAGGAAATTATTTACTGATGAAAAAGTATAAAAATATTTTTATTTTGTAATTTTCATTATTGGACAAAGTTGAGGTTAATATGGGACACTCTGTATATTATTGTGCATTTTTACGATGATTGAGGAGTGTGCTCAGTGATTTTCATCATTGTGTGATGCTCATGCAGGAAATTATTTACTGATGAAAAAGTATAAATATATTTTTATTTTGTAATTTTTATTATTGGACAAAGTTGAGGTTGATATGGGACACTCTGTATATTATTGTACATTTTTAAGATATTTGAGAAGTGTGCTCAGTAATTTTCATCATTGTGTAATGCTCATGCAGGAAATTATTTACTGATGAAAAAGTATAAAAATATTTTTATTTTGTAATTTTCATTATTGGACAAAGTTGAGGTTGATATGGGACACTCTGTATATTATTGTACATTTGAACGATGATTTAGGAGTGTGCTCAGTAATTTTCATCATTGTGTAATGCTCATGCAGGAAATTATTTACTGATGAAAAAGTATAAAAATATTTTTATTTTGTAATTTTCATTATTGGACAAAGTTGAGGTTGATATGGGACACTCTGTATATTATTGTGCATTTTTACGATGATTGAGAAGTGTGCTCAGTGATTTTCATCATTGTACAATGCTCAGGAGATTATTTAATGATGGAAAAGTATAAATATATTTTTATTTTGTAATTTTCATTATTGGTCAAAGTTGAGGTTGATATGGGACACTCTGTATATTATTGTGCATTTTTACGATGATTGAGAAGTGTGCTCAGTGATTTTCATCATTGTACAATGCTCAGGAGATTATTTAATGATGGAAAAGTATAAAAATATTTTTATTTTGTAATTTTCATTATTGGACAAAGTTGAGGTTGATATGGGACACTCTGTATATTATTGTACATTTTTAAGATATTTGAGAAGTGTGCTCAGTAATTTTCATCATTGTGTAATGCTCATGCAGGAAATTATTTACTGATGAAAAAGTATAAAAATATTTTTATTTTGTAATTTTCATTATTGGACAAAGTTGAGGTTGATATGGGACACTCTGTATATTATTGTACATTTAAACGATGATTTAGGAGTGTGCTCAGTAATTTTCATCATTGTGTGATGCTCATGCAGTAAATTATTTACTGATGAAAAAGTATAAAAATATTTTTATTTTGTAATTTTCATTATTGGACAAAGTTGAGGTTAATATGGGACACTCTGTATATTATTGTGCATTTTTACGATGATTGAGGAGTGTGCTCAGTGATTTTCATCATTGTGTGATAATCATGCAGGAAATTATTTACTGATGAAAAAGTATAAATATATTTTTATTTTGTAATTTTTATTATTGGACAAAGTTGAGGTTGATATGGGACACTCTGTATATTATTGTACATTCAAACGATGATTGAGGAGTGTGCTTAGTAAGTTTCATCATTGTATAATGCTCAGGAAATTATTTACTGATGAAAAAGTATAAAAATATTTTTATTTTGTAATTTTCATTATTGGACAAAGTTGAGGTTGATATGGGACACTCTGTATATTATTGTGCATTTTTACGATGATTGAGAAGTGTGCTCAGTGATTTTCATCATTGTGTGATGCTCATGCAGGAAATTATTTACTGATGAAAAAGTATAAATATATTTTTATTTTGTAATTTTTATTATTGGACAAAGTTGAGGTTGATATGGGACACTCTGTATATTATTGTACATTCAAACGATGATTGAGGAGTGTGCTTAGTAAGTTTCATCATTGTATAATGCTCAGGAAATTATTTACTGATGAAAAAGTATAAAAATATTTTTATTTTGTAATTTTCATTATTGGACAAAGTTGAGGTTGATATGGGACACTCTGTATATTATTGTACATTTAAACGATGATTTAGGAGTGTACTCAGTAATTTTCATCATTGTACAATGCTCAGGAGATTATTAACTGATGGAAAAGTATAAAAATATTTTTATTTTGTAATTTTCATTATTGGACAAAGTTGAGGTTAATATGGGACACTCTGTATATTATTGTACATTCAAACGATGATTTAGGAGTGTGCTTAGTAATTTTCATCATTGTACAATGCTCAGGAAATCATTAACTGATGGAAAAGTATAAAAATATTTTTATTTTGTAATTTTCATTATTGGACAAAGTTGAGGTTGATATGGGACACTCTGTATATTATTGTACATTTTTAAGATATTTGAGAAGTGTGCTCAGTAATTTTCATCATTGTGTAATGCTCATGCAGGAAATTATTTACTGATGAAAAAGTATAAAAATATTTTTATTTTGTAATTTTCATTATTGGACAAAGTTGAGGTTAATATGGGACACTCTGTATATTATTGTGCATTTTTACGATGATTGAAGAGTGTGCTCAGTGATTTTCATCATTGTATTATGCTCAAAAAATTATTTACTGATGGAAAAATATTTTTATTTTGTGATTTTCATCATTGGACAAAGTTGAGGTGTAAATGGGACACTCTGTATATTATTGTACATTTTAACGATGACTGAGGAGTGTGCTCAGTGATTTTCATCATTGTATAATGCTCAAAAAATCATTTACTTATGGAAAAATATTTTTATTTTGTGATTTTCATTATTGGACAAACGTGAGGTGTATATGGGACACTCTGTATATTATTGTAAATTTTAACGATGATTGAGGAGTGTGCTCAGTGATTTTCATCATTGTATAATGCTCAAAAAATTATTTACTTATTGAAAAATATTTTTATTTTGTGATTTTCATTATTGGACAAACGTGAGGTGTATATGGGACACTCTGTATATTATTGTAAATTTTAACGATGATTGAGGAGTGTGCTCAGTGATTTTCATCATTGTACAATGCTCAGGAAATTATTTACTGATGAAAAAGTATATAAAAAATCTATATTTTGTAATTTTCATTATTGGACAATGTTAAGGTTGATATGGGACACTCTGTATATTAGTGTGCACTTTCACGATAATTGAAAAGTGTGCTCAGTAATTTTCATCATTGTCTTATGCTCAGGAAATAGTCCTCTGCTAAGTAAAGAAGAGGTTTTTTTTGAATTTTCAACTGAATTTATTAAAAATGTATATTATTGTACAAAGTGCAGGGTAATATGGGACACTCGAGATATTAATGTACTTTTTACGATAGTTCAGGAGTGTGCTCAATAATTTACATCATTGTCTGATGCTCAGGAAATATTTTCAACAAACTCCATCAAATGTTTTATTGGACAAAGTTGAAAGTGACGTGGGACACCCTCGTTATTATTCAATTATTGTTATCATTATAGAGTGCCCAGAAAAATATAATTAGTTGAGGTTGATAAAATAAACATTGACAACATTCTATTTTTCAAAAAAATAAAGTTAATATCCGTTTGCATTGCCGTATCCTTACTTGAAAGATCATTGTCCTCGAAACAGACTGCTTAAGTATAGCTTACAGAACTTGCTCCATTTTTACCATACGCAACGTAGCAATCTGGTAATTACACCAAACATTTATAACCTGAGGCATTCTCCTAAGAATGAATCATTTTATATCGGCTACTTTCTGTCAAGGAACAAAGGGACAATATTCTCAATAAATATATCCATAGACTATGACAGTCGATGAGACAAGTAACCCACTTAATTCGGGTTACTTGTCTCATCGCCTGTCATAGTTTATGGAGTTATCAAAATTTTAGATATATTTATTGAAGGTACAGAAAAGAAAGAAAGTAGAATATAAATAAATTAACCAAACTATAAAACAAGAGCATGAAATCAATTTAACATAGTACATAAAACTAGTAAGACTAATTAACAAAATATCTGTTCCACGTTTCGAGAATATTCTCACGTTGATATAAACCTATTCACGCTTATTTAAAGCAATAATGACTTATCTCTACGCACTCTAATTGTATGCAGGCTTAATATTTAAATGCACGGAAAACATAAGCCTTAGCCGAACCTGTCCGATGAACTGCGTTCATTCATTTATTACTTGCATGAGGTAATTTATAGTTTTGTCTGACATTCGCCATGAATATTATTCGCGGATTGCGGAAGTGACTTAGACACGGGTTGATTTGGCTATTTGTGCTGTGTTCTTTGCCCATCAAAGAGCCGATATTTATGGTTTGGGCTTGGAAATATGGTGTATAGTAAATCTTCATAAATCAACTTCTTCGCACGGTCTTATGTATTTCAAACGGCAAATTTCTGCTTCTTTAAAAAAAAAATGAAGTCCCAACACTCAACAACCAACCAACCAGAAACCTGGAGATGAAAATGGAGAACTAGGATATTTTTTGAGGTACGGAAAAAGCACAAACATCAATAAAAAAGAGGACAAGGGAGGTGATATTTCTCGTGATTTTGTTAAAAATTGCAGGAACTAGAAAATGTTTTGAGGACAAACAACTATTATCCCTCGTAATCCATTATTAGTCAGATTTGAATGGTCATAAATAATAGTTGTCCTGAATCCAAACTGTCCAAACGCTGGTATATAATGAAATGGACATTTTCCAATAAACTGTCCAAATTTTAAATGATTTGGTCAAAAATAGCAAGAACTAGAAAATGTTTTAAGGACATACAACTATTATCCCTCGAATACATTATTAGTCAGATTTCAATGGTCATAAATAATAGTTGTCCTGAATCCAATCTGTCCAAACGCTGGTATATAATAAAATGGACATTTTCCAATAAACTGTCCAAATTTTAAATGATTTGGTCAAAAATAGCAAGAACTAGAAAATGTTTTAAGGACATACAACTATTATCCCTCGAATACATTATTAGTCAGATTTCAATGGTCATAAATAATAGTTGTCCTGAATCCAATCTGTCCAAACGCTGGTATATAATAAAATGGACATTTTCCAATAAACTGTCCAAATTTTAAATGATTTGGTCAAAAATAGCAAGAACTAGAAAATGTTTTAAGGACATACAACTATTATCCCTCGAATACATTATTAGTCAGATTTCAATGGTCATAAATAATAGTTGTCCTGAATCCAATTTGTCCAAACGCTGGTATATAATGAAATGGACATTTTCCAATAAACTGTCCAAATTTCAAATGATTATTTGGTCAAAAATAGCAGGAACTAGAAAATGTTTTAAGGACTTACAACTATTATCCCTCGAATTCATTATTAGTCAGATTTCAATGGTCATAAATAATAGTTGTCCTGAATCCAATCTGTCCAAACGCTGGTATATAATAAAATGGACATTTTCCAATAAACTGTCCAAATTTTAAATGATTTGGTCAAAAATAGCAAGAACTAGAAAATGTTTTAAGGACATACAACTATTATCCCTCGAATACATTATTAGTCAGATTTCAATGGTCATAAATAATAGTTGTCCTGAATCCAATTTGTCCAAACGCTGGTATATAATGAAATGGACATTTTCCAATAAACTGTCCAAATTTCAAATGATTATTTGGTCAAAAATAGCAGGAACTAGAAAATGTTTTAAGGACTTACAACTATTATCCCTCGAATTCATTATTAGTCAGATTTCAATGGTCATAAATAATAGTTGTCCTGAATCCAATCTGTCCAAACGCTGGTATAAAATGGAATGGACATTTTCCAATGAACTGTCCAAATTTCAAATGATTATTTGGTCAAAAATAGCAGGAACTAGAAAATGTTTTAAGGACTTACAACTATTATCCCTCGAATTCATTATTAGTCAGATTTCAATGGTCATAAATAATAGTTGTCCTGAATCCAATCTGTCCAAACGCTGGTATAAAATGGAATGGACATTTTCCAATGAACTGTCCAAATTTCAAATGATTATTTGGTCAAAAATAGCAGGAACTAGAAAATGTTTTAAGGACTTACAACTATTATCCCTCGAATTCATTATTAGTCAGATTTCAATGGTCATAAATAATAGTTGTCCTGAATCCAATCTGTCCAAACGCTGGTATAAAATGGAATGGACATTTTCCAATGAACTGTCCAAATTTCAAATGATTATTTGGTCAAAAATAGCAGGAACTAGAAAATGTTTTAAGGACTTACAACTATTATCCCTCGAATTCATTATTAGTCAGATTTCAATGGTCATAAATAATAGTTGTCCTGAATCCAATCTGTCCAAACGCTGGTATAAAATGGAATGGACATTTTCCAATGAACTGTCCAAATTTCAAATGATTATTTGGTCAAAAATAGCAGGAACTAGAAAATGTTTTAAGGACTTACAACTATTATCCCTCGAATTCATTATTAGTCAGATTTCAATGGTCATAAATAATAGTTGTCCTGAATCCAATCTGTCCAAACGCTGGTATAAAATGAAATGGACATTTTCCAATGAACTGTCCAAATTTTAAATGATTTGATCAAAAATAGCAGGAACTAGAATATGTTTTAAGGACATACAACTATTATCCCTCGAATTCATTATTAGTCAGATTTCAATGGTCATAAATAATAACTGTCCTGAATCCAATCTGTCCAAACGCTGGTATATAATGAAATGAACATTTTCCAATGAACTGTCCAAATTTTAAATGATTTGATCAAAAATAGCAGAAACTAGAATATGTTTTAAGGACATACAACTATTATCCCTCGAATTCATTATTAGTCAGATTTCAATGGTCATAAATAATAACTGTCCTGAATCCAATCTGTCCAAACGTTGGTATATAATGAAATGGACATTTTCCAATGAACTGTCCAAATTTCAAATGATTATTTGGTCAAAAATAGCAGGAACTAGAAAATGTTTTAAGGACATACAACTATTATCCCTCGAATTCATTATTAGTCAGATTTCAATGGTCATAAATAATAACTGTCCTGAATCCAATCTGTCCAAACGCTGGTATAAAATGAAATGGACATTTTCCAATGAACTGTCCAAATTTTAAATGATTTGATCAAAAATAGCAGGAACTAGAATATGTTTTAAGGACATACAACTATGATCCCTCGAATTCATTATTAGTCAGCTTTCAATGGTCATAAATAATAACTGTCCTGAATCCAATCTGTCCAAACGCTGGTATAAAATGAAATGGACATTTTCCAATGAACTGTCCAAATTTTAAATGATTTGATCAAAAATAGCAGGAACTAGAATATGTTTTAAGGACATACAACTATTATCCCTCGAATTCATTATTAGTCAGATTTCAATGGTCATAAATAATAACTGTCCTGAAACCAATCTGTCCAAACGCTGGTATAAAATGAAATGGACATTTTCCAATGAACTGTCCAAATTTTAAATGATTTGATCAAAAATAGCAGGAACTAGAATATGTTTTAAGGACATACAACTATCATCCCTCGAATTCATTATTAGTCAGATTTCAATGGTCATAAATAATAACTGTCCTGAATCCAATCTGTCCAAACGTTGGTATATAATGAAATGGACATTTTCCAATGAACTGTCCAAATTTTAAATGATTTGATCAAAAATAGCAGGAACTAGAATATGTTTTAAGGACATACAACTATTATCCCTCGAATTCATTATTAGTCAGATTTCAATGGTCATAAATAATAACTGTCCTGAATCCAATCTGTCCAAACGCTGGTATAAAATGAAATGGACATTTTCCAATGAACTGTCCAAATTTTAAATGATTTGATTAAAAATAGCAGGAACTAGAATATGTTTTAAGGACATACAACTATTATCCCTCGAATTCATTATTAGTCAGATTTCAATGGTCATAAATAATAACTGTCCTGAATCCAATCTGTCCAAACGTTGGTATATAATGAAATGGACATTTTCCAATGAACTGTCCAAATTTCAAATGATTATTTGGTCAAAAATAGCAGGAACTAGAAAATGTTTTAAGGACATACAACTATTATCCCTCGAATTCATTATTAGTCAGATTTCAATGGTCATAAATAATAACTGTCCTGAATCCAATCTGTCCAAACGCTGGTATAAAATGAAATGGACATTTTCCAATGAACTGTCCAAATTTTAAATGATTTGATTAAAAATAGCAGGAACTAGAATATGTTTTAAGGACATACAACTATTATCCCTCGAATTCATTATTAGTCAGATTTCAATGGTCATAAATAATAACTGTCCTGAATCCAATCTGTCCAAACGCTGGTATAAAATGAAATGGACATTTTCCAATGAACTGTCCAAATTTTAAATGATTTGATCAAAAATAGCAGGAACTAGAATATGTTTTAAGGACATACAACTATTATCCCTCGAATTCATTATTAGTCAGATTTCAATGGTCATAAATAATAACTGTCCTGAATCCAATCTGTCCAAACGCTGGTATAAAATGAAATGGACATTTTCCAATGAACTGTCCAAATTTTAAATGATTTGATCAAAAATAGCAGGAACTAGAATATGTTTTAAGGACATACAACTATTATCCCTCGAATTCATTATTAGTCAGATTTCAATGGTCATAAATAATAACTGTCCTGAATCCAATCTGTCCAAACGTTGGTATATAATGAAATGGACATTTTCCAATGAACTGTCCAAATTTCAAATGATTATTTGATCAAAAATAGCAGGAACTAGAAAATGTTTTAAGGACATACAACTATTATCCCTCGAATTCATAATTAGTCAGATTTCAATGGTCATAAATAATAACTGTCCTGAATCCAATCTGTCCAAACGCTGGTATAAAATGAAATGGACATTTTCCAATGAACTGTCCAAATTTTAAATGATTTGATCAAAAATAGCAGGAACTAGAATATGTTTTAAGGACATACAACTATTATCCCTCGAATTCATTATTAGTCAGATTTCAATGGTCATAAATAATAACTGTCCTGAATCCAATCTGTCCAAACGTTGGTATATAATGAAATGGACATTTTCCAATGAACTGTCCAAATTTCAAATGATTATTTGGTCAAAAATAGCAGGAACTAGAAAATGTTTTAAGGACATACAACTATTATCCCTCGAATTCATTATTAGTCAGATTTCAATGGTCATAAATAATAACTGTCCTGAATCCAATCTGTCCAAACGCTGGTATAAAATGAAATGGACATTTTCCAATGAACTGTCCAAATTTTAAATGATTTGATCAAAAATAGCAGGAACTAGAATATGTTTTAAGTACATACAACTATTATCCCTCGAATTCATTATTAGTCAGATTTCAATGGTCATAAATAATAACTGTCCTGAATCCAATCTGTCCAAACGTTGGTATATAATGAAATGGACATTTTCCAATGAACTGTCCAAATTTCAAATGATTATTTGGTCAAAAATAGCAGGAACTAGAAAATGTTTTAAGGACATACAACTATTATCCCTCGAATTCATAATTAGTCAGATTTCAATGGTCATAAATAATAACTGTCCTGAATCCAATCTGTCCAAACGCTGGTATAAAATGAAATGGACATTTTCCAATGAACTGTCCAAATTTCAAATGATTTGGTCAAAAATAGCAGGAACTAGAATATGTTTTAAGGACATACAACTATTATCCCTCGTTATTCATTATTAGTCAGATTTTTATGGTCATAAATAATAACTGTCCTGAATCCAATCTGTCCAAACGCTGGTATATAATGAAATAGACATTTTCCAATGAACTGTCCAAATTTTAAATGATTTGATCAAAAATAGCAGGAACTAGAATATGTTTTAAGGACATACAACTATTATCCATCGTAATTCATTATTAGTCAGATTTTAATGGTCATAAATAATAACTGTCCTGAATCCAATCTGTCCAAACGCTGGTATATAATGAAATAGACATTTTCCAATGAACTGTCCAAATTTTAAATGATTTGGTCAAAAATAGCAGGAACTGGAAAATGTTTTAAGGATATACAACTATTATCCCTCGAATTCATTATTAGTCAGATTTCAATGGTCATAAATAATAACTGTCCTGAATCCAAGCTGTCCAAACGCTGGTATATAATGAAATGGACATTTTCCATTGAACTGTCCAAATTTCAAATGATTTGGTCAAAAATAGCAGGAACTAGAATATGTTTTAAGGACATACAACTATTATCCCTCGTTATTCATTATTAGTCAGATTTCAATGGTCATAAATAATAGTTGTCCTAAATCCAAGCTGTCCAAACGCTGGTATATAATGAAATGGAAATTTTCCAATGAACTATCCAAATTTTAAATGATTTTGTCAAAAATTACAGGAACCAGTTTGTTAAATATAAATGAGAGAAGGGAAAGAGGACAATTTAAAAAAAAAGCAGTGGGTTATTTGAAAAAAAAAACAGAAAGAGGAGACTGTATGAAGATTGAAGCCAAAATTAACTTGCCAAAAACAAATGGCAAGATATTAAATAAAACGCCTCTACACCCCATTGTTATTAGCATAATACTTAGCTGTCATTATCGCCTTATTTATTTAAAATTGCTGTTCAATATAAAGTTGATTTATTGCCAAGCTGAAAATTATTCTGAGAAGCGGCCAAAAAACGTGCAGAGTGAACCTTATTAAAAATTCCGCAACCAAGACCGACCTATCTATATCACGAAATTATTGGTTATTGCAACCTTTACTTTATGGATATTCTGTTACCATCGATAAAATAAGAGATTGCGCTGTTATTATTTAAAATAAAATAATTTTAACCGAGCAACACTACATAGATTAGTGTAACGTGTACGTATGTATTTTAATTGGCGATAATCTGCTTTGAATTTAATTAAAAGCCACCTGACGACTACAAAAACTCCCCTATAAAACTGGATGGTGCAATTCCTGCTGTCAACGTGCTGCAAATTTACGATGATATAAAATAGCGACTGGTGTCTTTGTTTCTTAGAACAAAATATTGTTGAGGTTCACTAATTGAGTTGCAGGATTTGGTTACAAAGCTGGTAGTTGCAGATCTATTGCTGGATAAGGAAGGTGTTGATGGGGAAATTAGCGACCACCATTATGGAAGATTTACGTCTACTGCAGAATCAGATGTGACTTGCAATGGAGTCTTTGAAGTAGTTCCACAAACTTCCACTTGCCGCAGTCTAGAATATTTTATCAACTTTCAAGCCCACAGTGAATTCGTTTTTGACAGTCAATATTGTAAACTTCCACCCGCCGCAGCGAAGCGGGACTTCAACTATTTTTTTATAATGTGTCAGAATATCAAGTGAAAATTTCAACATTGATGCTTAAAGTGAATTTATTTGTGATTTTTTTCAACTTTGAAGCCTTAAGTATTTTTTTCAGATTTAAAAACTTCGACCCGCCGTAGAAAAGCCAAATTTTCTAAAACCTTTCAATAAACTACATACATATATGCATTGAAAAACTAATGTGATCGCAAATTTTAAGGTAATATCTTAAAAAACTCGACAAATGACGAAAATAACATGGCCGTATAAATCACCCTGTATAAACCACACTGAACATATTTTTCAAAATTCTTAAGAGGCACATTGAAGTGAATAGAAAAACTCATATAATGGCAAAATTTGAAATTGATATCTTGAAAAACTGGACACTAGTGAACTTTTTTATTTTTTAATGAGGAAAATGACATGGTCGTATAAATCACCCTGTACAAACCAAACTATTTTTTTTTTTTTTTAAATCTCCAAGAAGCAAATTGAAATGGAATGAAAAGCCCTGTTGGGGCAAAATTTGAAGCTGATATCTTGATAAACATGACTAGTGATTTTTTTTTATTTTTTGATAAGAAAAATTACATTATCGTATAAATCACCCTGTATAAACCAAACTGAAAATATTTGTGAAAATCCTTCAGAAGTATATTGAAGTGAATCAAAAAACTCCTGTTGTAGCAAAATTTGAAGCAGATATCTCGAAAAACATGACACTAGTGAACTTTTTTATTTTTCAATAAGGAAAATGACAGGCTCGCATAAATCACCCTGTACTAACCAAACTATTTTCTTTTTAGAAAATCCTCAAGAGGCAAATTGAAATGAAATAAAAAGCCTTGTCAGGGCAAAATTTGAGGCTGATATCTTGAAAAACATGACTAGTGATTTTTTTTAAATGAGGAAAATGACATTATCGTATAGATCACCCTGTATAAACCAAACTGAAAATATTTTTGAAAATTCTCAAAAAGTATATTGAAGTGAATCAAAAAACTAATGTTGTGGCAAAATTTGAAGCTGATATCTCGAAAAAAATATGACACTAGTGGTTTTTTTTATTTTTTATTGAGAAAAATGACATGATCGTATAAATCACCCTGTATAAACCAAAATGAAAATATTTTTGGTAATCCTTACGAGGCAAATTGAAATGAATTGAAAAACTCCTGTAATGGCAAAATTTGAAGTTGATATCTCGAAAAACATGACACTAGTGAACTTTTTTATTTTCTAATGAGGAAAATGACATGGTCGCATAAATCACCCTGTATAAACCAAACTATTTTTTTTCTGGGAATTTTCAAGAGGCAAATTGAAATTAACTAGAAAGCACTGTAAGGGCAAAATTTGAAGCTGATATCTTGAAAAACATGGGTCTAGTGATTTTTTTTATTTTTTAATGAGGAAGATGACATTGTTGTATGAACCAAACTAAAAATATTTTTGAAAATCCTCAAGAGGTATATTGAAGTGAATCAAAAAATTCATGTTGTGGCAAAATTTGAAGCTGATATCTCGAAAAACATGACACTGGTGAACTTTTTATTTTTTAATCAGGTAAATGACATGGTCGCATAAATCACCCTGTATAAACCAAACTGAAAAGTTTTTGGCAAATTCTCAAAAGGCAAATTAAAATGAATCAAAAAGCCTTGTTAGGGCCAAATTTGAAGCTGATATCTTGAAAAACATGACTCAAGGGTTTTTTCTTATTTTTTAATGAGGAAAATGACATGATCGTATAAATCACCCTGTATAAACCAAAATAAAAATATTTTTGGTAATCCTTACGAGGCAAATTGAAATGAATTGAAAAACTCCTGTAATGGCAAAATTTGAAGTTGATATCTCGAAAAACATGACACTAGTGAACTTTTTTATTTTCTAATGAGGAAAATGACATGGTCGCATAAATCACCCTGTATAAACCAAACTATTTTTTTTTTGGAAATTTTCAAGAGGCAAATTGAAATTAACTAGAAAGCACTGTGAGGGCAAAATTTGAAGCTGATATCTTGAAAAACATGGGTCTAGTGATTTTTTTTATTTTTTAATGAGGAAGATGACATTGTCGTATAAATCACCCTGTATAAACCAAACTAAAAATATTTTTGAGAATCCTTAAGAGATATATTGAAGTGATTCAAAAAACTCATGTTGTGGCAAAATTTTAAGCTGATATCTTGAAAAACATGACACTAGTTAACCCTTTTTTTCAATTAGGAAAATGACATGGTCGCATACATCATCCTGTATAAACCAAACTATTTTTTTTTCTAGAAAATCCTTAAGAGGCAAATTGAAATGAAATTAAAAGCTCTGTTAGGACAAAATTTGGAGCTGATATCTCGAAAAATGTGACACCAGTGAACTTTTTATTTTTTAATGAAGAAAATGCCATGGTAGCATAAATCACCCTGTATAAACCAAATTGATATATTTTTTTGAAAATCCTCAAGAGGCAAATTGAAATGGAATGAAAAGCCATGTTATGGCAAAATTTGAAGCTGATATCTTGAAAAACATGACTCCAGTAATTTTTTTCATGTTTCAATAAGGAAAATGACATTATCGTATAAATCACCCTGTTTAAACCAAACTGGAAATATTTTTGAAAATCCTCAAGAGGTATATTGAAGTGAATCAAAAAACTAATGTTGTGGCAAGATTTGAAGCTGATATCTCGACAAACATATGACACTAGTGTTTTTTTTTATTTTTTATTGAGGAAAATGACATGATCGCATAAATCACCCTGTATAAACCCAACAATTTTTTTTTTAGAAAATCCTCAAGAGGTAAATTGAAATGAAATAAAAAGCCTTTTTAGGGCAGAATTTGAAGCTGATATCTTGAAAATCATGACACTAGAGAAGTTTTTAATTTTTCTGTTCTGTTTTTGTCTTTGTTCCTTTTTTTGTTTCTCTTTCGGTTCCTGTACCTGTTCCTTCCTTATCTTTGGTCCTTTTCCTATTTCTTCCTCTTTTTATTTCAGGGCCAAAAAAAAAAAAAACCGTTCTGTTCTTGATTTTCGTTTCCGTCCTTGTCCTTGTTCCTGTTTGTGTTCTCATCTCACTTCCTATTCTTGCTCCTGTTTCTTTGAGGTAAGGAAAGGAAATCTTCGCCAGATTCCGATGATGGTTCATAGGTTTATGTAGCTCCAATAAATTATGGATCAACATTGTAGTTCAAGGTGAATGCCCTCATCCCAAAACAGCATAGACCGAACACGTCCAACATCATCCAGTCCAATAACCACGATCACAAAACCCAATTAGATTTACGGTCACAATCAGTGAATCATGAAATTAAGGAAATCGATGCCCAGCTAAAAAACCATGGTACCTGCCTAGAAAACAATGACGTCTAAATAATCTCTGGTTCGACTATGGACCATCATGGGCCTTTTTGCTTTTTTTCCGCTTGTGGTATTGTTTATGGGCTAACGGTGTTTATATGTTCACTAGAAACGGTTTCTATCGTGACAAAGTTCTTTGTTTTGCGACCACAAGGTTGGAGCCGAGCTATAGGGCAAAATTACCGACATTTGTCTACATATTTCCCTATGCGATTGAAAGGAAGTGATAAATAGGTTCTTGTCAACCACTAGGTTAAAGGTGTTTTAAGTCAAAATGTGGATGTTGGTCCTCAATGTGACCTTTTTCTTACCTAAATATTTAGGGCGCCATATTTCTTCTCTCTAAGTCTAGAATTCTTAAATTGTTTGTTGGGCAGTACCAACCTCAGGAATCTCCTGCAATGCTGGTCTCCAAGGCTGCCTCGACGTACAAATCATCCCAGTTTACTTGTTTCAACATTTCGAAAAATGTCGCTTTTTATACCGAGCAATTTTTCGAACGTCCGCTTGGCAGAAGAAAAATATGAGCATTTCATATCTCTCTGAAGGCACATAAACCGTATCTAATAAGCGATGCTATCCGAGAGATAATGTCACAGAATCCACAGTGGTCGTTTTAGAGAGTGACTTTATAAATAATTCACTTATCGGGTTTATAAAAATGCATTAGCAGTACGAGAGACGCGGTACAGACAGTACATGCTTTTCAAGAGATTCCAGCACATATGAGCGAAAAAGGAGCGAGGTCACATGGCTTACAACTATTAGATCGAATTGGTTGATTCTACGGGCATCTTAATGTACTCTGATGCCGTTTGTGATCAACGACATTTTTCGAATGGCTTCGATTTTTCTTGGTGGCCACTCTGTATGTCGGATTGAAGCTGAATCGTTGATTTGGAATAGCTTCAACATCACTGACTGTCTTGAACACTCCATTGGTTTCTTAATAGGATTACTTGCAGCGCCATCTACTATGCTTTTCTGAAACTCTCAACCAATTCTTTTTTTAACTATTTATTGAATTCTTGAGAGGCGTCCCTATAATGCCATGAAATTCTCAAGAAACATCCTTGAAACGCCATCTATCAATGCTCTCTTAGATTCTCCATTTGATTCATAAGACAGTTTCTTGCAGCGCCAACACCCTATTTTTCTAAAATCTTTATTGAATTCTTGAAAACATCATTCCTGAGCAGCTTCCTTTCAGCGCCCTCTGCTAGTGCTTTTTTGAAATATTTATTGGAGGCTTCCTTGAAACGGCATCTTCCACTTCTATCTTGCACTGTGTACTGATTTGTCAAGAAGCGTCGTTGCAGCGACATCTATGTTTCTTTTCCATAAACTGATATTAATTTTCATAAAAATGAGTCGCCATCCAACGTCACACCTAGTATTTTTATCAATTTTTATGAAATATTTGAAAAAGTTAGTTTTTATTAATGTAACTTTATTGAAACGTTTGTTATCATCCAAGCAGTTTTTTTTAACTGCGAAAAAGCGACATCTACCATCCTTTTTCGTAAGATTATACTGATGGCATTCTTTCAATAAAATTATTTGGAGCGCCATCTATCATTGCTTTCTCAAATTTGTATTTGAAGTTTTGGGAAGCTTCGTTGAAGCGACTTCTATAATAATTATCTTCCGTGAGCTCGTATCACTTTCTATTGATACTCATTAAAAAAAAATCACCATCTCACCTCGAGATGCACCAATGCTTTCTTAGATACATAAGACAGTTTCTTGCAGCGCCACTATTTTTCTAAAATCTTTATTAAATTCTTGAAAGCATCATTTGCCAAAGTTCTCTTGAATCCTACATTTGATTCTTGAGCAGCTTCCTTTCAGCGCCCTCTGCTAGTAATTTTTTAAACTATTTATTGGAGGCTTCCTTGAAACGGCATCTTCCACTTCTATCTTGCACTGTGTACTGATTTGTCAAGAAGCGTCGTTGCAGCGACATCTATGTTTCTTTTCCATAAACTGATATTAATTTTCAAAATATGTGTCGCCATCCAACGTCACAGCTAGTATTTTTATCAACTTTCATGAAATTTTTGAAAAAGTTAGTTTTTATTAATGTTAGTTTATTGAAACGTTTGTTATCGTCCAAGCAGTTTTTTTTAACTGCGAAAAAGCGACATCTACCATCCTTTTTCGTAAGATTATACTGATGGCATTCTTTCAATAAAATAATTTGGAGCGCCATCTATCAATGCTTTCTCAAATTTGTAATTGAAGTTTTGAGAAGCTTCGTTGAAGCGACTTCTATAATAATTATCTTCCATGAGCTCTTATCACTTTCTATTGATACTCATTAAAAAAAGAATCACCATCTCACCTCGAGATGTAGTGCGGCGCCATCTATAACCGCTTTTTTGACCTCCTTATTAAATTCTCCAGAAACAATGTAGCGACATCTACATGATCCTCTCCGTAAGCTTAAATTGATTTTTTTTTAAGAATGTGGCGCCATCTATCATAACCTAAAGTCTTTTTTTAACCAGGATTATTAACAACATTTATAGTGATTTTTGTTTAAAGTTTTATAGCGACATCCCGACATCAATGAACCTTTTAAATAGTATTGATTTTTTTTTAAGTGTGACGTCATTTTAAACTAGTATGTCAACACCAAATTCCTATATCTTCATAATGCCCTTGACAAAATGTATTGTAGCGCCATCTACCTTTTTTACAAGAATTGTATCGAAGCGACATCTATGACATTTTTCTTCAAGCTTATATTGATTTTAGTTGACATCTAACGTGAACGAAATTTTTATCAAGGCTCGTTGTGGCACTATCTATCAGTGCTGTCGTCTCATTTGATCGAATTTTAAAACGTTTTTTTGAAGCTCTATTAAATTCTCAATAGGTAACCTTATAGCGCCATCTGCAAATGCTTCCTTCAGTTTTTAAGATGCATCGCTGCAGCGACATCTCTGATCCTTTTCCGTAGGCTCAATTTGATTTTGCAAAAAAATATCATTCAGCTGCCATCCAAGGTAATTGTTTTTGACTCTTTTTACAATATTCAATTCTTTATTGAATTACTAAGAAGTTTTATTGTAGCGACATCCATCATGCCTTTCCAAATCTTTCTGGCATTTTTTCAACATCACTGATTGTCTTGAACACTCCATTGGATTCTTACTAGCATTATTTGCAGCGCCATCTACTATTTTTTTCTGAAACTCTTTATTCATTTCTTAGTTCTTGAGAGGCGTCCCTATGATGCCAACCAACTCCTCATGAAATTCTCAAGAAACATCCTTGAAACGCCATCTATAACTGAAATCTCGAGTGACATCCTGGCAATGCCATCTACCAATGCTCTCTTAGATACATAAGACAGTTTCTTGCAGCGCCACTATTTTTCTAAAATCTTTATTAAATCCTTGAAAGCATCATTTGCCAAAGTTCTCTTGAATCCTACATTTGATTCTTGAGCAGCTTCCTTTCAGCGCCCTCTGCTAGTAATTTTTTAAACTATTTATTGGAGGCTTCCTTGAAACGGCATCTTCCACTTCTATCTTGCACTGTGTAATGATTTGTCAAGAAGCGTCGTTGCAGCGACATCTATGTTTCTTTTCCATAAACTGATATTAATTTTCAAAAAAATGAGTCGCCATCCAACGTCACAGCTAGTATTTTTATCAATTTTTATGAAATATTTGAAAAAGTCAGTTTTTATTAATGTAACTTTATTGAAACGTTTGTTATCATCCAAGCAGTTTTTTTTAACTGCGAAAAAGCGACATCTACCATCCTTTTTCGTAAGATTATACTGATGGCATTCTTTCAATAAAATTATTTGGAGCGCCATCTACCAATGCTTTCTCAAATTTGTATTTGAAGTTTTGAAAAGCTTCGTTGAAGCGACTTCCATAATAATTATCTTCCGTGAGCTCATATTGAAGAAGGTTTGTAGTAGAGACAATTCTCGTCAGTTTCTATTGATACTTATTAAAAAAAAAAACACCATCTCACTTCGGGATTTAGTGCGGCGCCATCTATAACCGCTTTTTTGACCTTATTGAATTCTCCAGAAACTTCAATGTAGCGACAACTACATGAGTGTGACGTCATTTTTAAACTAGTATGTCAACACCAACTTCCTATATCTTCATAATGCCCTTGACAAAATGTATTGTAGCGCCATCTACCTTTTTTCACAAGAATTGTATCAAAGCGACATCTATGACATTCTGCTTCAAGCTTATATTGATTTTAGTGTATGTTGACATCTAACGTGAACGAAATTTATATCAAGGCTTATTATGGCACTATCTATCAGTGCTGCCGTCTCATTTGATCGAATTTTAAAACGTTTTTTTGAAGCTCTATTAAATTCTCAATAGGTAACCTTATAGCGCCATCTGCAAATGCTTCCTTCAGTTTTTAAGATGCATCGCTGCAGCGACATCTCTGATCCTTTTCCGTAGGCTCAATTTGATTTTGCAAAAAAATATCATTCAGCTGCCATCCAAGGTAATTGTTTTTGACTCTTTTTACAATATTCAATTCTTTATTGAATTACTAAGAAGTTTTATTGTAGCGACATCCATCATGCCTTTCCAAATCTTTCTGGCATTTTTTCAACATCACTGATTGTCTTGAACACTCCATTGGATTCTTACTAGCATTATTTGCAGCGCCATCTACTATTTTTTTCTGAAACTCTTTATTCATTTCTTAGTTCTTGAGAGGCGTCCCTATGATGCCAACCAACTCCTCATGAAATTCTCAAGAAACATCCTTGAAACGCCATCTATAACTGAAATCTCGAGTGACATCCTGGCAATGCCATCTACCAATGCTCTCTTAGATACATAAGACAGTTTCTTGCAGCGCCACTATTTTTCTAAAATCTTTATTAAATTCTTGAAAGCATCATTTGCCAAAGTTCTCTAGAATCCTACATTTGATTCTTGAGCAGCTTCCTTTCAGCGCCCTCTGCTAGTGATTTTTTAAACGGCATCTTCCACTTCTATCTTGCACAGTGTTCTGATTAATTTGTCAAGAAGCGTCGTTGCAGCGACATCTATGTTTCTTTTCCATCTACCAATGCTTTCTCAAATTTGTATTTGAAGTTTTGAGAAGCTTCGTTGAAGCGACTTCTAAAATAATTATCTTCCGTGAGCTCTTATCACTTTGTATTGATACTCATTAAAAAAAAAAATCACCGTCTTACCTCGAGATGTAGTGCGGCGCCATCTATAACCGCTTTTTTGACCTCCTTATTAAATTCTCCAGAAACAATGTAGCGACATCTACATGATCCTCTCCGTAAGCTTAAATTGATTTTTTTTTAAGAATGTGGCGCCATCTAACATAACGTAAAGTCTTTTTTCAACCAGGATCATTAATAACATTTATAGTGATTTTTGTTTAAAGTTTTATAGCGACATCCCGACATCAATGAACCTTTTAAATAGTATTGATTTTTTTTTAAGTGTGACGTCATTTTAAACTAGTATGTCAACACCAAATTCCTATATCTTCATAATGCCCTTGACAAAATGTATTGTAGCGCCATCTACCTTTTTTACAAGAATTGTATCAAAGCGACATCTATGACATTTTTCTTCAAGCTTATATTGATTTTAGTTGACATCTAACGTGTACGAAATTTTTATCAAGGCTCATTGTGGCACTATCTATCAGTGCTGTCGTCTCATTTGATCGAATTTTAAAACGTTTTCTTGAAGCTCTATCCAATTCTCAATAGGTAACCTTATAGCGCCATCTGCAAATGCTTCCTTCAGTTTTTAAGATGCATCGCTGCAGCGACATCTCTGATCCTTTTCCGTAGGCTCAATTTGATTTTGCAAAAAAATATCATTCAGCTGCCATCCAAGGTAATTGTTTTTGACTCTTTTTACAATATTCAATTCTTTATTGAATTACTAAGAAGTTTTATTGTAGCGACATCCATCATGCCTTTCCAAATCTTTCTGGCATTTTTTCAACATCACTGATTGTCTTGAACACTCCATTGGATTCTTACTAGCATTATTTGCAGCGCCATCTACTATTTTTTTCTGAAACTCTTTATTCATTTCTTAGTTCTTGAGAGGCGTCCCTATGATGCCAACCAACTCCTCATGAAATTCTCAAGAAACATCCTTGAAACGCCATCTATAACTGAAATCTCGAGTGACATCCTGGCAATACCATCTACCAATGCTTTCTTAGATACATAAGACAGTTTCTTGCAGCGCCACTATTTTTCTAAAATCTTTATTAAATTCTTGAAAGCATCATTTGCCAAAGTTCTCTAGAATCCTACATTTGATTCTTGAGCAGCTTCCTTTCAGCGCCCTCTGCTAGTGCTTTTTTGAAATATTTATTGGAGGCTTCTTTGAAACGGCATCTTCCACTTCTATGTTGCACTGTGTACTGATTTGTCAAGAAGCGTCGTTGCAGCGACATCTATGTTTCTTTTCCATAAACTGATATTAATTTTCAAAATATGTGTCGCCATCCAACGTCACAGCTAGTATTTTCATCAACTTTTATGAAATATTTAAAAAAGTTAGTTTTCATTAATGTAGGTTTATTGAAACGTTTGTTTTTTTTAACTGCGAAAAAGCGACATCTACCATCCTTTTTCGTAAGATTATACTGATGGCATTCTTTCAATAAAATTATTTGGAGCGCCATCTACCAATGCTTTCTCAAATTTGTATTTGGAGTTTTGAGAAGCTTCGTTGAAGCGACTTCCATAATAATTATCTTCCGTGAGCTCTTATCACTTTCTATTGATACTCATTAAAAAAAAAATCACCATCTCACCTCGAGATGTAGTGCGGCGCCATCTATAACCGCTTTTTTGACCTTCTTATTAAATTCTCCAGAAACAATGTAGCGACATCTACATGATCCTACTCCGTCAGCTTATATTGATTTTTTTTTAAATGTGGCGCCATCTAACATAAGCTTAAGTCTTTTTTTAAGTAGGATTATTAATAACATTTATAGTGATGTTTGTTTGAAGCTTTATAGCAACATCCCGACATTAATGAACCTTTAAAACAGTATTGATTTTTTTTAAGTGTGACGTCATTTTTAAACTAGTTTGTCAACATCGACTTCCTATATCTTCATAATGCCCTTGACAAAATGTATTGTAGCGCCATCTACCTTTTTTACAAGAATTGTATCAAAGCGACATCTATGACATTTTTCTTCAAGCTTATATTGATTTTAGTTGACATCTAACGTGAACGAAATTTTTATCAAGGCTCATTGTGGCACTATCTATCATTGCTGTCGTATCATTTGATCGAATTTTAAAACGTTTTCTTGAAGCTCTATCCAATTCTCAATAGGTATCCTCATAGCGCCATCTGCAAAGACTTTCTTCAATTTTAAAGTTGCATCGCTGCAGCGACATCTCTGATCCTTTTGCGCAGGCTCAATTTAATTTTGCAAAAAAATATCATTTATTGTAGCGCCATCTACCAATGCCTCTAAAAACTTTTTATTGTCGAAGTAAGAAATGTGCGTGGCCACCACACATAATAATTCTACAAACACCGAAATTACAATTTTCTATTAAATTATCAAAAAAGTTTACTGTATAGTTAATTCTCGTTTTATATTGATTCATTGAAAAAAATTGTCACTATTAACGTCGGAATTTTTAACAAGCACCACCTATTAACACATTCTTGAACTCCTGTCTTCTTCAAGCACCATCTATTGGCGCTTTCTCAAACTCTTTATCGAATTTTTAAGAAGCTGTACTGTAACACATTGAAGCGGCATCAGACGCAGTCGGACCAGAGCCGGAAGAGCGGAATGGTCGTAGGTTCGATTCCCATGGTGGGCAGAAATTATTTTTTGCTCGAATATTTATTGGCACCCTCAATGCTAATGAAACTAAGAAGGCTGTAGTATAATTAATGACTTGCGATTAAAAAGTTGTCAATGAATTTGGTGATTAGCTTAAATTTAAAAAAATATGACGCATAATGTTGTTGGACTGATTCCATAATATCAGCACCCTTCAAGCCAGATTATTTCTGACATTAGACACCCAATTAGGAGGTATCAAAGTCGAACGCGTGGGTTCCTGAACGGGGCGGTACCACCGTCGCCGGCGCGCACACAGCGATCCTAAATAAAATTTCAATTTACATTGAATGGTACGAACCGATTCCGCATGGTGGGTTCTCTACCGATCGCGGGCCGAAGACACCCGTGTATTGTTCCTGTGCGATTTGTTAGTATAATTAAGGGTTCGACTAGGTACGACCTGTCATCGGATATCAGCTCACCGAATACGGCCCCGGAGATGAATGGATTACATAATAATAGTCTACGGGTTCTCGTACCCGAAGCCGTAGCTCATTTAATCAGCTACAGGAAAAGGAGTTTTGCTGATGACGGATCATAACAACAATGCAAAAATAATTCATCCGGAATTACATACAGTAAATTGATACCCACGTTTTAATACAAATATAGATGGTTATCTTTTAATGATCATATTATTTTGAATACATTTACCTGTGAAACGATTAATAGGGCATGTGAAAGATATGGGTGCTTGTCAGTGGCGCACACAAGGCGTTGAAACAGCCAGTGGTTGTGGTCGCAACCATGTCCCGCCACTGCAAGCATCACTCATCCATTTCCCGACGTAGTTTGGTTCGTTTTAATTAAATGGTGCCCATGCCCATAACCATCTGCGCTGTCAATCTTCCATTCCGAATAAAGGATGTAATTTTTAAGGCATTATTTTGCTCCCGGCCGCTAAACACCGTATCAAACCACGGCGCCTTGGGACCACTGCATTCGTCTAATCGTTTGTATTCTGCATGGAATTTTCGAAATTCCGATTATTGCTGAATTCCATGGTCAACACTTATAAAAATGTCTTAGGATGGTTTGAGAGAAAAAAGTTGCACCAAGCTGACCTTCACGGTACTCACAATTATTGACGCATAATTCCAAACCATGACCGTTGAAAATTTTTGACAAAATATTTGACGATGACCAAAGCCGACCCGTCATTTTACGTGGAAATGAATTTTTATGGCCGAATTAATAAGCTTAAGCCGCAATGTGAAGAGCTGTCACGACCACGACAGAACATGGTAGTTATGGTAGCACTTGCACCAGTCACAACCAGATTTAATGCAAAAAAAAGAGTTTTTTATACAGCTTTTGTATCATCATCTTAATCTACACCCTGCATGTTTAGTTTTTTTTATTTTCTTCATCTCTAATCCCTTCATCTTTTCTTTTATTTATCTTCATCTTCATTTTCTTTATGATTATAAATGCACATAAGGAAAATGAAGCCACTTGAGTGAAAACCAGCTAGAAAGTGATTCAGAAACATCAACACTCCAACATAAGCTGAAGCTTGATTGTATATAATTAACAATGAAGCTGAATTTAAATAGATGATGGATAAAATATTAATCCTGCACTAGTATGGAATCTAGATATAAACTATAATGCAAAAATAAATAAATAAATAAATAAAGCGTTTATTAGCAAAAATGCTATACAAGTACATAGAAAATAATAAAAAATAAAAAGTGTTATATAATACAAACAGTAGTACAAAGAATAGGTGAAAAAACAGCAAATGAAGTCAATGAAATCAGCAAAATCCTAGAAGTAATTCAACTAACCTCAATAAAAATGCGCATATATTACAGAAAATAAATAAAGGACACAAATCTGTAAAAAATCAGTAAAACATAAGAGGAAATCAATAAAGAACGAAAACAATAAGTCTAGCAAAGTTTGAAATATCCAGCAAACCTCAAGGACAAAAATCTGATTAAAAAAAAAGTAAGTCCAGCAAAAAAAAGCAAAATCAGCTGCCAAATTAGCAAAATCAATGAAATATCCAGCAAACCTCAAGGACAAATAACTGATTATAAAAAAAAGTAAGTCCAGCAAAAAAAAGCAAAATCAGCTGCCAAATTAGCAAAATCAATGAAATATCCAGCAAACCTCAAGGACAAAAATCTGATTTAAAAAAAAAGTAAGTCCAGCAAAAAAAAGCAAAATCAGCTGCCAAATTAGCAAAATCATTGAAATATCCAGCAAACCTCAAGGACAAAAACCTGATTAAAAAAAAAGTAAGTCCAGCAAAAAAAAGCAAAATCAGCTGCCAAATTAGCAAAATCATTGAAATATCCAGCAAACCTCAAGGACAAAAATCTGATTAAAAAAAAAAGTAAGTCCAGCAAAAAAAAGCAAAATCAGCTGCCAAATTAGCAAAATCATTGAAATATCCAGCAAACCTCAAGGACAAAAATCTGATTAAAAAAAAAGTAAGTCCAGAAAAAAAAAGCAAAATCAGCTGCCAGATTAGCAAAATTATTGAAATATCCAGCAAACCTCAAGGACAAAAATCTGATTAAAAAAAAGTAAGTCCAGCAAAAAAAAGCAAAATCAGCTGCCAAATTAGCAAAATCATTGAAATATCCAGCAAACCTCAAGGACAAAAATCTGATTAAAAAAAAAGTAAGTCCAGCAAAAAAAAGCAAAATCAGCTGCCAAATTAGCAAAATCATTGAAATATCCAGCAAACCTCAAGGACAAAAATCTGATTAAAAAAAAAGTAAGTCCAGCAAAAAAAAGCAAAATCAGCTGGCAAATTAGCAAAATCAATGAAATATCCAGCAAACCTCAAGGACAAAAATCTGATTTAAAAAAAAAGTAAGTCCAGCAAAAAAAAGCAAAATCAGCTGCCAAATTAGCAAAATCATTGAAATATCCAGCAAACCTCAAGGACAAAAATCTGATTAAAAAAAAAGTAAGTCCAGCAAAAAAAAGCAAAATCAGCTGCCAAATTAGCAAAATCATTGAAATATCCAGCAAACCTCAAGGACAAAAATCTGATTAAAAAAAAAGTAAGTCCAGCAAAAAAAAGCAAAATCAGCTGCCAAATTATCAAAATCATTGAAATATCCAGCAAACCTCAAGGACAAAAATCTGATTAAAAAAAAAGTAAGTCCAGCAAAAAAAAGCAAAATCAGCTGCCAAATTAGCAAAATCATTGAAATATCCAGCAAACCTCAAGGACAAAAATCTGATTAAAAAAAAAATAAATCCAGCCAAAAAAAGCAAAATCAGCTGCCAAATTAGCAAAATCATTGAAATATCCAGCAAACCTCAAGGACAAAAATCTGATTAAAAAAAAAGTAAGTCCAGCAAAAAAAAGCAAAATCAGCTGCCAAATTAGCAAAATCATTGAAATATCCAGCAAACCTCAAGGACAAAAACCTGATTAAAAAAAAAGTAAGTCCAGCAAAAAAAAGCAAAATCAGCTGCCAAATTAGCAAAATCATTGAAATATCCAGCAAACCTCAAGGACAAAAATCTGATTAAAAAAAAAAGTAAGTCCAGCAAAAAAAAGCAAAATCAGCTGCCAAATTAGCAAAATCATTGAAATATCCAGCAAACCTCAAGGACAAAAATCTGATTAAAAAAAAAGTAAGTCCAGAAAAAAAAAGCAAAATCAGCTGCCAGATTAGCAAAATTATTGAAATATCCAGCAAACCTCAAGGACAAAAATCTGATTAAAAAAAAGTAAGTCCAGCAAAAAAAAGCAAAATCAGCTGCCAAATTAGCAAAATCATTGAAATATCCAGCAAACCTCAAGGACAAAAATCTGATTAAAAAAAAAGTAAGTCCAGCAAAAAAAAGCAAAATCAGCTGCCAAATTAGCAAAATCATTGAAATATCCAGCAAACCTCAAGGACAAAAATCTGATTAAAAAAAAAATAAATCCAGCCAAAAAAAGCAAAATCAGCTGCCAAATTAGCAAAATCATTGAAATATCCAGCAAACCTCAAGGACAAAAATCTGATTAAAAAAAAAGTAAGTCCAGCAAAAAAAAGCAAAATCAGCTGCCAAATTAGCAAAATCATTGAAATATCCAGCAAACCTCAAGGACAAAAATCTAATTTAAAAAAAAAGTAAGTCCAGCAAAAAAAAGCAAAATCAGCTGCCAAATTAGCAAAATCATTGAAATATCCAGCAAACCTCAAGGACAAAAATCTGATTTAAAAAAAACGTAAGTCCAGCAAAAAAAAGCAAAATCAGCTGCCAAATTAGCAAAATCATTGAAATATCCAGCAAACCTCAAGGACAAAAATCTGATTAAAAAAAAAGTAAGTCCAGCAAAAAAAAGCAAAATCAGCTGCCAAATTAGCAAAATCATTGAAATATCCAGCAAACCTCAAGGACAAAAATCTGATTAAAAAAAAAGTAAGTCCAGCAAAAAAAAGCAAAATCAGCTGCCAAATTAGCAAAATCATTGAAATATCCAGCAAACCTCAAGGACAAAAATCTAATTTAAAAAAAAAGTAAGTCCAGCAAAAAAAAGCAAAATCAGCTGCCAAATTAGCAAAATCATTGAAATATCCAGCAAACCTCAAGGACAAAAATCTGATTAAAAAAAAAGTAAGTCCAGAAAAAAAAAGCAAAATCAGCTGCAAAAAGAACTAAAAAACAAACCAGCAAAACGTTAAAGTGAACACAAATCAGCAATATCATTAAAACAAGCCAAAAAACCTCAAGAAAAATCATTTTATTACAGAAAATGAATTAAAAAGAAAATCTGTAAAAAGTCGGTGAATCTAGCAAAAAAGACTAAAGCACAAACCAGCATAGTAATCGATAAAAAAAATTAGCAAGTGAATCATTGAAGTAATTCAGCAAACCTCAAGAAGAATAAGCAAAATTTTACAGAAAATAAATGAAGGACAAAATTGTGTAAAAAAATCTAAAGAAGAAACTAGCAAAACGTTCGTAGAGGTTAGCAAAAATTAGCAAATTAAATTAGCCAAAGTAGCAAAATCATTGAAATATCTAGCAAATCTCAATAAAAATCTTTTTATTAGAGAAAATTAATGAAGAAGAAAATCTGTAAAAAATCGCTAAATCTAGCAAAAGAAGACTGAAGCAAAAACCAGCATAATAATCGATAAAAAAAATTAGCAAGTGAATCATTGAAGTAATTCAGCAAACCTCAAGAAGAATAAGCAAAATTTTACAGAAAATAAATGAAGGACAAAATTGTGTAAAAAAATCTAAAGAAGAAACTAGCAAAACGTTCGTAGAGGTTAGCAAAAATTAGCAAATGAAATTAGCCAAAGTAGCAAAATCATTGAAATATCTAGCAAATCTCAATAAAAATCTTTTTATTAGAGAAAATTAATGAAGAAGAAAATCTGTAAAAAATCGCTAAATCTAGCAAAAGAAGACTGAAGCAAAAACCAGCATAGTAATCGATAAAAAAAATTAGCAAGTGAATCATTGAAGTAATTCAGCAAACCTCAAGAAGAATAAGCAAAATTTTACAGAAAATAAATGAAGGACAAAATTGTGTAAAAAAATCTAAAGAAGAAACTAGCAAAACGTTCGTAGAGGTTAGCAAAAATTAGCAAATGAAATTAGCCAAAGTAGCAAAATCATTGAAATATCTAGCAAATCTCAATAAAAATCTTTTTATTAGAGAAAATTAATGAAGAAGAAAATCTGTAAAAAATCGCTAAATCTAGCAAAAGAAGACTGAAGCAAAAACCAGCATAATAATCGATAAAAAAAATTAGCAAGTGAATCATTGAAGTAATTCAGCAAACCTCAAGAAGAATAAGCAAAATTTTACAGAAAATAAATGAAGGACAAAATTGTGTAAAAAAATCTAAAGAAGAAACTAGCAAAACGTTCGTAGAGGTTAGCAAAAATTAGCAAATGAAATTAGCCAAAGTAGCAAAATCATTGAAATATCTAGCAAATCTCAATAAAAATCTTTTTATTAGAGAAAATTAATGAAGAATAAAATCTGTAAAAAATCGCTAAATCTAGCAAAAGAAGACTGAAGCAAAAACCAGCATAGTAATCGATAAAAAAAATTAGCAAGTGAATCATTGAAGTAATTCAGCAAACCTCAAGAAGAATAAGCAAAATTTTACAGAAAATAAATTAAGGACAAAATTGTGTAAAAAAATCTAAAGAAAAAACTAGCAAAACAAGGAAGACAAAAATCAGCTGTCAAATCAGCATATCATTGAAGTTGAAGTAAGTCAGCAAACTTTAAAAAAAATCAGTAAATCTAGCAAAAAATACTAAAAAACAGATAAGCAACGTGAAAGTAAACAAAAACCAGCAAATCAAGTCAGCCAAAGTAGCAAAATCATCGAAGTGAAAAAAAAATTAGCAAGTGAAGGCAGTTAAATTAGCAAAGTCATTGAAGTAATTCAGCAAACCTCAAGAAGAATAAGCAACATTTTACAGAAAATAAATGAAGGACCAAATTGTGTAAGAAAATCTAAAAAAGAAACTAGCAAAACGAGGAAGACAAAAATCAGCAGTCAAATCAGCATATCATTGAAGTTGAAGTAAGTCAGCAAACGTTAAAAAAAATTAGCAAATCTATAAAAAATCGCCAAAAAATTACAGGAAATTGATAAAGAACGAAACCTGTAAAAATCAGTAAATCTAGCAAAAAAGTTTAGAAAACAAACCAGCAGAACGTTGAGGTTAACAAAAATCAGCAAATTAAGTTAGCCAAATTAGCAAAATCATTGAAATATCCAGCAAACCTCAAGGACAAAAATCTAATTTAAAAAAAAAGTAAGTCCAGCAAAAAAAAGCAAAATCAGCTGCCAAATTAGCAAAATCATTGAAATATCCAGCAAACCTCAAGGACAAAAATCTGATTTAAAAAAAACGTAAGTCCAGCAAAAAAAAGCAAAATCAGCTGCCAAATTAGCAAAATCATTGAAATATCCAGCAAACCTCAAGGACAAAAATCTGATTAAAAAAAAAGTAAGTCCAGCTAAAAAAAGCAAAATCAGCTGCCAAATTAGCAAAATCATTGAAATATCCAGCAAACCTCAAGGACAAAAATCTGATTAAAAAAAAAGTAAGTCCAGCAAAAAAAAGCAAAATCAGCTGCCAAATTAGCAAAATCATTGAAATATCCAGCAAACCTCAAGGACAAAAATCTAATTTAAAAAAAAAGTAAGTCCAGCAAAAAAAAGCAAAATCAGCTGCCAAATTAGCAAAATCATTGAAATATCCAGCAAACCTCAAGGACAAAAATCTGATTAAAAAAAAAGTAAGTCCAGCAAAAAAAAGCAAAATCAGCTGCCAAATTAGCAAAATCATTGAAATATCCAGCAAACCTCAAGGACAAAAATCTGATTAAAAAAAAAGTAAGTCCAGCAAAAAAAAGCAAAATCAGCTGCCAAATTAGCAAAATCATTGAAATATCCAGCAAACCTCAAGGACAAAAATCTGATTAAAAAAAAAGTAAGTCCAGCAAAAAAAAGCAAAATCAGCTGCCAAATTAGCAAAATCATTGAAATATCCAGCAAACCTCAAGGACAAAAATCTGATTAAAAAAAAAGTAAGTCCAGCAAAAAAAAGCAAAATCAGCTGCCAAATTAGCAAAATCATTGAAATATCCAGCAAACCTCAAGGACAAAAATCTGATTAAAAAAAAAGTAAGTCCAGCAAAAAAAAGCAAAATCAGCTGCCAAATTAGCAAAATCATTGAAATATCCAGCAAACCTCAAGGACAAAAATCTGATTAAAAAAAAAGTAAGTCCAGCAAAAAAAAGCAAAATCAGCTGCCAAATTAGCAAAATCATTGAAATATCCAGCAAACCTCAAGGACAAAAATCTGATTAAAAAAAAAGTAAGTCCAGCAAAAAAAAGCAAAATCAGCTGCCAAATTAGCAAAATCATTGAAATATCCAGCAAACCTCAAGGACAAAAATCTGATTAAAAAAAAAGTAAGTCCAGCAAAAAAAAGCAAAATCAGCTGCCAAATTAGCAAAATCAATGAAATATCCAGCAAACCTCAAGGACAAAAATCTTATTAAAAAAAAAAGTAAGTCCAGCAAAAAAAAGCAAAATCAGCTGCCAAATTAGCAAAATCATTGAAATATCCAGCAAACCTCAAGGACAAAAATCTGATTAAAAAAAAAGTAAGTCCAACAAAAAAAAGAACAAAATCAGCTGCCAAATTAGCAAAATCATTGAAATATCCAGCAAACCTCAAGGACAAAAATCTGATTAACAGAAAAAGTAAGTCCAACAAAAAAAAGAACAAAATCAGCTGCCAAATTAGCAAAATCATTGAAATATCCAGCAAACCTCAAGGACAAAAATCTGATTAAAAAAAAAGTAAGTCCAACAAAAAAAAGAACAAAATCAGCTGCCAAATTAGCAAAATCATTGAAATATCCAGCAAACCTCAAGGACAAAAATCTGATTAACAGAAAAAGTAAGTCCAACAAAAAAAAGAACAAAATCAGCTGCCAAATTAGCAAAATCATTAAATTAAAAATACTAAAAATGAGATGAGATGAGCACTGTGAAAGTAAACAAAAACCAGCAAATCAAGTCAGCCAAAGTAGCAAAATCATCGAAGTGAGTCAGCAAACCTCAATAAAAATACGCAAAATATTACAGGAAATAAATGAAAGACACAAATCTGTAAAAAAAATTAGTAAATCCAACCAAACGGTAAGAAAAACAAAAATCAAATATCAAATGAGCAACATCATTGAATAAAGTCAGCAAACCTATGAAAAATCGCCAAAAAATAACAGGAAATTAATAAAGAACGAAACCTGTGAAAAAAACAGTAAGTCTAGCAAAAAAAGTTTAAAAAACCAACCAACAGAACGTAGAGGTCAACAAAAATTAGCAAATTAAGTTAGCCAAAGTAGCAAAATCATTGAAATATCTAGCAAACATCATTAAAAATCTTTTTATTACAGAAAATTAATGAAGAAGAAAATCTGTAAAAAATCGCTAAATCTAGCAAAAGGAGACTAAAGCAAAAACCAACATAGTAATCGATAAAAAAAATTCGCAAGTGAAGGCAGTTGAATTAGCAATTAGCAAAGCATTGAAGTAATTCAGCAAACCTCAAGAAGAATAAGCAAAATTTTACAGAAAATAAAAGAAGGACAAAACTGTGTAAAAAAAATCCAAAGCAAAAACTAGCAAAACGAGGAAGACAAAAATCAGCTGTCAAATCAGCATACCATTGAAGTTGAGGTGAGTCAGCAAAAATCAGTAAATTTAGCAAAAAATACTAAAAAACAGATAAGCAACGTGAAAGTTAACAAAAACCAGCAAGTCAGCCAAATTAGCAAAATAATTGAATCAAGTCAGCAAACCTATAAAAAATCGCCAAAACGTAACAGGAAATTGATAAAGAACGAAACCTGTAAAACACAGTTAATCTAGCAAAAAAGTTTAAAAAAAAAACAGCAGAACGTAGAGGTTAACAAAATTCAGCAAATGAAATTAGCCAAAGTAGCAAAATCATTGAAGTTAGCGAGCAAACTGTAATAAAAACCGCTAACTATTTCAGGAAATGAATAAAGAAGTCTGTGAAAAAATCAATAAATCTAGCAAAAAAAACAGAACATAAAGTAGTACAAAATTCAGCAAACGTAGTCAGTCAAAGCAGCAAAACCTGAATAAAGTCCAGCAGATTATTACAGGAAATAAATGAAGGGCATAACAATTATAACGTTAAAAATAGCAAAAAGTAGCAAATGAAGGCAATCAAATCAGCAAAATCATTGGAGTAAGTCAGCAGAACATCACAAGAAAAAAACAAAGAACAAAAAAAATCTGTAAATCTTGAAAACAAGATTAAAAAACAAACCAACTGAAAGCAAAGCATAGTGAAGACAATTTCGGATGGCGAAGTGTGCAATAAAACGTAGAATGCATTAAAATCAGCAAATAAAGTCACTGAAACAAAAAGTTGTAAAAATTGATAGTATCGTAACGGTTCTACCTCAAGTATGTCCAACTTGGCACGCAGGGTGACGTCATCAGAAAATGGAACGTCTAAGGATGAGGACAAACTGCCCGGAATGATTCCAAAGAATGTCATGGGAGTATTGAAAACAGTGTTAAGTGGTTATAAATAAATAGTACAAGTACGGTTGTGATGAATATGTTTTCGGATGGTTCCCACTACACAATTGATTATAGACCGAGAAAATAGTTTCTCAAGCATAAAACCGGCAACAAATACGCAGGAACAAGGTTGGGTGGACGAATTGAATTTATGCACCGACTTCTCGTATATAGTTGGTTAAAAATGCAAATTGCCCAGGGTATACTTCCAAGTTGAGAAGGAGGAACTTGGAGAATCTGTGAAATTCGCGTAAAATTAAATTGACTCTGCCAATACCAATCTACGAGAGTTCTCATCGTAATTGCTGATTGTAATGAGACTCATTATGCTCGACGAACAAAGGGCTGGATTTTCAAACATTTTTACCATCATTTATTTTAATTTATTGCTTTTTAATCAACCGGAACTGTCGACAAGGAAAGGGGATGTTTAGCCGCAGAAAAACAAATTTTTGCAGCTGCTTGAATTTTGAGGGACAGCTGGTTGGTGCGTGTCCAAAATTGGCCGCTAAACAATAGTGAAAATTTTTCTCAGCTAAAAAAACCGTCCACTCATTCCAGCCAGAACAAATTAAATTTTATTTGGAGAATCACGCAAGCCGACATATTTATGGTAATTGAATGCGACCAGAAAAGTTAATATTGGAGTTTATATGGTCGGAGGACGGCGTTTCTGCCAAATTTATCGCATCTAATGTATGTAAAATGTCCGTCGGAATCGACGAAATTAAGATAAAATGGCAAAATATTCATTTTGGCTGAAATTATACGACATAACCGCTTTGCGGCTGCCGAATTTCGAGTAGGGGTTTATGGGATGGTTTTTTTAAGTAGACAATCCAGGATATTTGGAATGGTTCTACGCCGATGACGGGTTATTTGAATATTTATGTGAAACTGGTTGTAGCGGATGTGCATCAAATTCTCATCATAATAAACAGGCCAATCTCAATATTTTAAAGTTCTTTCTTCATTGGGCAAAATTTAACAAGTTTACTGCCACATAAACTTTTCTAATAGTGAATCGATGGTTCTTCATAGAAAATTTAAAAAATTTAAACATGAATTGAAGAATTTTTGTATTTAGGCATGTTATACGAGGGTATTTAGAATTAATCAATTTGAGGAGCCAAAAAAAAATAAAAATTAAAAAACTGGGAATTTAAAGCTGAAAAATTCAAGAAATAATTTTGGGAATCCTGAATTCTATGGACAAGCGAATACTTAACAATAAAAGAATACTAGTAGAAATATATCTATATCACTTCTAGTTATATCATGATGACAACAAATATGAGGTGAACAATAATACTGCGGTGTTAAATATCAAACAAGGAACTTGGGATTGTTCACGTTATTGCAACCCAAACGTGTTGATATCCATTTCCTATTCAGGATATAGACATCAGTTGAGGTGCACTTGAAACTTAATTGTTGAACTTGAACTCTACTTGTTTCCGCTTTGCTTCCTGTTTAGTTGGTGTTATTTACAGAGAGATATTCAGTGATTTAGAGATGATTATTATTGTGAAGCATGACAAATTAGGAGAAATCAGAAATTGAAATATCCGAAATCTAAATACAACATTCAAAAATACCATATAATATGTTGATGTTTGGTTCAGCCGTTTTTGGGGTATTTCCGTTTAAAGTTCCATTTTCTACCATTAGAACTACTAAGCCACATAGAGTTTTCCATAGCAACATGATTTATTGAGATAGTTTAAATAGCAGGAAATGAAACTTTACAGTGGAATAGCGCACAAAATCAAGAAAGAGAACTTTCGTTTTTGACATAAATACCCTACTTAATAGTAATTTACGTTACTAAGGCGGTAAATGACTTTTTAAATTACAAGTCGAGATGTTTATGGACGAGGCGACGAAGGAGCCGAGTCTGGAATTTCTAGACGAGTAGTTTGACGACATTTAACGGCTGTGTTTTATACTATGATATATTTTTTTAATCGGTTTAAAGCGTTTCTTGTCAAATCATACACTAAGAGTGGCAGTCCGCCTCACATTGTTACCATGAGATGGCGCCAGCCAAACCATGTCACCACTTGGGTAATATAGATAGATTACTTATGTTAACACTATACAGTGCGTCTCTAAAAGTCCCCCCCCCTTTTTTTTTTTGATGTGTACACCAAATATTTTGGAACTTGGCATACTTTAATTGCTGTCGAAATACTACTTTTTGATGTTACAGACGTATTTTTAGTATTCAAGATGGCGGAGGGCGCCATTTTGAAACATTTTTTTAAATGGAAGGGGGGTCGTGTGACACCTCATTTTGAAGATCCTGATGAGTACTTTATAGCCCTAGAATATTGAGTCGATATCTTCACGTACTACAAAATGGCGGTACATTTAATTACTACATTGATACATACACTTTTTGAAAAAATTCGTCAAGTTCAATTCAAAAGATGCTTTTTTGACATTTTTGTCATTTATTCCTAACCCAAACTTAATGTCAAGAATATTTCTAGCATCTTTTAAATTGAATTTGACATTTTTTTTAAAAAGTGTATGCATCAATGTAGTAACTAAATCTATCGCCATATTGTGGTACTTGAAGATATCGACTCAATATTCAAGGGTTATAAAGTACTAATCAGGATCTTCAAAATGAGGTGTCACACGACCCCATTTAAAAAAAATGTTTCAAAATGGCGCCCAGCCGCCATCTTGAATACTAAAAGTACGTCAGTAACATCAAAAAGTGGTATTTCGACAGCAATTAAAGTATGCTAAGTTTCAAAATTTTCAGTGCACACATTAAAAAAAAAATGGGGGGGGAGGGACCTTTTAGAGGCACTGTATATGTCATAATGTCAAGTTATTGATTAAAATCATGAGATGGCGCCAGCCAAACCATACAACCAATGCAATTTCACAGTCTTTGATGATGCAAAATGTCATTTTTGAAGTAGTCAAGTAATTTTTCTTTACAGTCTCTGATGCTGTAAAGTGTCATTTACCGGACTGATTTTGGGTCCGGTAAATGATACTTTACGGTACAGTATGAAATAAAAAATAATAATTTGTTGATTGAATATGAAATAATTAAAAATTGCTTGATTAATTAAATATTCCCAATCTAGAAAAATGTGAGAAAAGAGAATGTGGGATTTTAGATTATTTTAGATCATGAAATTGGGATTTCAGATCCTGAAAATTCAGAATTCGTTAATGTGGAATTTAAAAATTGAAAAAGTAGAGAATTTAGAAATTGAAAATATCAGATTTCAGTGATAGGAAATTTAAAAAATTTAGAAATTTGGAAATCCGAAAACTTGTTAACTAAAACATGTCACTACCTATTTCCTATTCAGGAAATAAACATCAGTTGAGGTGCACTTGAAACTTAATTGTTGAACTTGAACCTCCTACTTGTTTCCGCTTTGCTTCCAGTTTGGTTCTAGGAAAATGTGAAAAGAGAGAATGTGGGATTTTAGATTATTTTAAATCGTGAAAAAAGACAGGAAATTGGGATTTTAGATAAGTATCTTGAATCCTGAAAAATGTGGAATTTGAAAATTGAAAAAGTGGAGAATTTAGAAATTGAAAATATCAAATTTCAGTGATAAGAAATTTAAAAAATTTAGAAATTTGGAAATCCGAAAACTTCTAAATTTAGTATTAATTCAAAAATTCAGAAACTTGGATGATTCAATATTCACTAATTTTGGAATTGTGATGTCGAAACATAAAAAAAAAATTAAAATCTTGGAAATAATTTGGAAATTGAAAAATAAAAAAAGAATCGGAAATATTGAGCTAGAGAAATTATTGTGAAGAATAATAATTGAAGGATTTGGAATTTAAAAAATTCAATAGGTACTTTAAAAAAAATTAGGATACGAGTGAATTTAGAACTTACGGAATTTGTGTGTGTTGATTAAAAATTCACTTATGAAGCAAAAAAATTTGCAATAGTTAGTCAAGTTATTGAAAAAAAAAAAAAATAGTAGATTGTTTCAGGAAGACTATGACATTGTTGCAACTGAGAGCTGTTTTGCAGCAGATACAAAAAGAACCAATTTCCTTTAATACCAAAAATAATGTGTACATACATCATCAAAAACGAAGCCGTGCTCACAACTCAATTTCCCCAAAAACCGAGGCAATTTGCCAGCAACATGAAAAAGATGATTAAACTCGGCAACAATTTTGGATCAATTTCGTGTGATAGCGAATTTCTTGCAAAAGCCGGCTAATTGAATGATTGCTAGGCGAAGCTCGGTTAGTACCGGTTGGCGAAAAATGGTTGTAGGTATAGCGAGTCGATAATTTAGGCGTTCGTCGATGAAAATGATATGTTTGGTCGTACCGCGACGGGATAACAAACAACTGGCCTGTAGTCGTTAGCTACGGCCTGATTCGTGTCAGCACTTTGTCCGTTTAACGCAAAAGGCTCCAAGCTGCAACTCAAAATGATAAGCTACTTTGTTGAACAGATGGCGATACTGTGCTCTGTCATTTTCTATCTCTTCCTGCTTCACATTGACTATTCAATTTTGCTGCTGTGATAGTGATCTGCCAGGAACTGGCAATCAATTTTATCGCCTATTTATCCCAGCAAAATCAGTATAAAGTAGATTGAGGAAATTAACTCACTTCTTCAGACCATAACTCAACTCTTCTTCACAATAACCAAATTGCAGAAAAATCTACCGAGTATAAATTTCCAAGCACAAAACCACTTAGTCATTTTTATATTGTCCAACAAAGGACATCCAAATTTATTTACTGGTCGGCACAATTATATGAGCTCAATATTTTACACGGAACCCTGTTTGGACGAGGCCCGGAACCACAAAAGAAAGGAATAAGTGTAAAAGGATTAACGCTCGACTTTTGGGATTTATGGTGTTTTGTTGCATTTTTGGTGGGGTTTCGGAACAGCAGGTGGCGCAACCTGTGGGTTTTTTTGAAAAAAGTTTTGGAGCCACACCGAATTTGGATTCTTTCTCTTTTGGAACTTTCTCTTGATTTTTTTGTTATCGGCAATGATCTTTATTGTCTTTTTTATCAGTCTTATTATTTTCTTAATTTCTTTAATATTTCTTTATACTCGTTTCTTTTTCTGTTTTATCTTCCTGATTCTATTTTTTTCACTTCATTTGGGTATATAGGCATCAGTTCCACCTAAGAAAATACTTGTTCTACATGATTGGTCCTCAGGAAGATTACTTATTTCTTCAATTTTTTTTTTGATATTTGTGTGATTTTTTCGTGCAACTAAAGAAATACATTTTTATCCATTGAATTTTTGGTATTCCATTTGGCTCTATGTGACTCATTGACTTAGTACTTGATTAATTTTTGATTTCATAATAACATTGATTGGGAAGGTGCCCGGAACATCGGGAGAATTCCGACTTATTCAGTCTTGAGTCGGTGGCGCTTATCCTACTCTCCTCTCCGGCATTGAGCTAGGGCCCAATTTGCTCACGCAGTAACCTCATTTTTTATTTTTAAGAGAAACAAAGAGCGTTGCAGTCCACTAAAAAAAATTAAAAAAGGAAAGTAAAGAAAATTATCCTCAAAAGGCAAAATATGTTTCATAAAAAAGTTAAGGGGAAGAAAATCAAGTTGAATGAAAAAACGTATAAAAATAAAATGAAAAATTATATAAGCAGAGTTGGTGAAGAAACTAGAATGGAAAAATCACCTAAAACGTTTCTTAAAAGAATACATACAACGAATAAAACAATTCCCAAGAATAAAAATCATCAAAAATAGGTAATAAAAGTTCATAAAAACAGTGTAATAAGATGCTTAAAAGAAAAAAAATCATTTTGGGTTTAAGAATTATAAAAAGCATAAAAACAAAGCTAACATGAAAGACACAACCAAATACGGACAAGATAATAAAAAAAAAAATCTTGAAAAAGTAAATGTTTATTTACTCACATTTACTGTGCAGTTATGCCATTATTTATAAGCAATTCATGGTGAAGCAATTACAGTTCACGATAAATAAAACCAAAAAAATCTATTACAGTATTATCATGCAATCAAGTAAAGAACAAAACAAGCCAACATCCCTCATGGGGGATAATTTACTCGGCTCGCTAATTTCAAAATCGATTCATTATGAATTATGTGGAATTAGCGGCTTTTAAACGAAGCAAACAACAATTACTCCGGAGCAATAAATAAATAAATGTCTCCGATTTTTGCCGCCGTCAAGGACGCCATAACAAGAAACGCTCTATTCAGTGTTGATTAGTGCGAGGGCCCACTCAAGATACATTTTAATCAGCTGTAAGAACGGCTCAGGATGGTTTATTAACGCGATTTAATGAGCTTTCACTGAGCCACGCGATGAATGCTGCTCGATTTATTGCTAGAGTTGGTTTGGTTGAATTATCATCATCATTTGCCAGGATAGATATAATAGGACAAAGGTCGAATTTGAAGTTGATGGGACTCAACATACCAACATATAAAAACAAAGTTGCTAAGGAGAACAGAGACGAAAAGTGAACTGAAACTTTGGAAATTCAATAAAAACTGTAAAAAACATAAGTCTTAAAATGCAAAATATGTTTCTTTTAAAGCATCAAAAAGAAAGAAAAGTTTATAAAAACAGTTAGATAAAGATGCTTGATAGAAAAAAAATCACCAAGGTTCAAGAAGGATGAAGAAACGTATAAAAAAATATAAAGACAAAGTAAATGAAAATATAATGGAAAAGTGAACTAGGTAAAACTTGGAAACCACTACAAAATGTATAAAACAATAAAAAAAAACCCAAAACATGTTTATATAAATCCCCAAAAAGTTAATGAAAACCATGGATAAAAATACTTTGAAGAACAAAAATCACCCAAGGTAAAAAAAAAGAAAAAACATAAAATTAAAAAGTATAAAGACAAAGTTAATGACAACATATAATAGCAGTGCGAAATAAAACGTTAAAAAATCACTACAAAATTTATTAAAAAGTCAAAAAAGAAATCCTCAAAAAGCAAAAAATGTTTGTAAAAGCAGTGGATAAAGAAAATTGAGAAAAACAAGGTTCAAAAAACATGAGGAAACCCATGAAAGACACAGTAAATGACGAAAAAATAATGGAAGGGTGAACTAAAACTGTCAAAAAAATCCTGAAAAGCAAAATATATTTCTATAAATCAGCAAAAAGGTTATAAAAACAGTGAATAAAGAAAAAAAAAACACCGAAGGTTCAAAAAACATGAAGAAACTTATGAAAGACAAAGTAAATGACAAAATCTAATGGAAGGGTGAATTAAAACGGTGAAAAAACACTACAGAATGTATTAAACAGTCAAAAAAAAAATCTTCAAAAAGCAAAAGATGTTTCTATGAATAATCAAAAAGTTATAAACACAGTGGAAAAAGATACTTAGAAGGGAAAAAATCACCCAAAATTCAAAATAAAAAAAAAAACGTATGACAAAAAAGTATAAAGACAAAGTTGATGACAAAATATCATCAAAGGGTGAACCAAAACGTTAAAAAATCACCACAGGTATAAAACAGTCGAAACAAATCTTCAAAAAGCAAAAGATGTTTCTATGAATCATCAAAAAGTTATAAAAACAGTGGAAAAAGATACTTAGAAGGGAAAAAATCACCCAAAATTCAAAATAAAAGAAAAAAACGTATGACAAAAAAGTATAAAGACAAAGTTAATGACAAAATATCATCAAAGGGTGAACCAAAACGTTAAAAAATCACCACAGGTATAAAACAGTCGAAAAAAATCTTCAAAAAGCAAAAGATGTTTCTATGAATCATCAAAAAGTTATAAAAACAGTGGAAAAAGATACTTAGAAGGGAAAAAATCACCCAAAATTCAAAATAAAAGAAAACAACGTATGACAAAAAAGTATAAAGACAAAGTTAATGACAAAATATCATCAAAGGGTGAACCAAAACGTTAAAAAATCACCACAGGTATAAAACAGTCTAAAAAAATCTTCAAAAAGCAAAAGATGTTGCTATAATATATCAGCAAAAATTTCATGAAATCAGTGGATAAAGATACTTAGAACGGGAAAAATCACCCAAAATTCAAAATAAAAGAAAAAAACGTATGACAAAAAAGTATAAAGACAAAGTTAATGACAAAATATCATCAAAGGGTGAACCAAAACGTTAAAAAATCACCACAGGTATAACACAGTCGAAAAAAATCTTCAAAAAGCAAAAGATGTTTCTATGAATCATCAAAAAGTTATAAACACAGTGGAAAAAGATACTTAGAAGGGAAAAAATCACCCAAAATTCAAAATAAAAAAAAAAACGTATGACAAAAAAGTATAAAGACAAATTTGATGACAAAATATCATCAAAGGGTGAACCAAAACGTTAAAAAATCACCACAGGTATAAAACAGTCGAAAAAAATCTTCAAAAAGCAAAAGATGTTTCTATGAATCATCAAAAAGTTATAAAAACAGTGGAAAAAGATACTTAGAAGGGAAAAAATCACCCAAAATTCAAAATAAAAGAAAAAAACGTATGACAAAAAAGTATAAAGACAAAGTTAATGACAAAATATCATCAAAGGGTGAACCAAAACGTTAAAAAATCACCACAGGTATAAAACAGTCGAAAAAAAACTTTAAAAAGCAAAAGATGTTGCTATAATATATCAGCAAAAATTTTATGAAATCAGTGGATAAAGATACTTAGAACGGGAAAAATCACCCAAAATTCAAAATAAAAAAAAAACGTATGATAAAAAAGTATTAGGACAGGGTTTATGACAAAACATAATCGAAGGGTGGACCAAAACGTTGAAAAATCACTAAAACATGTATAAAACAGTAAAATAAAAATCCTCAAAAAGCAGAATATGTTTTTATAATATATCAGCGAAAAGTTTATAAAAACAATGGATAAAGATACTTGAAACGCAAAAAACAGCCAATGTTCAAAAAGAATAAAGAAACGTATGATAAGAAAGTATAAAGACAAAGTTAAAGACGAAAATATGATGGAAAAGTGGACTTACACTTGGAAAAATCACTACAAAATGATTAAAACAAACAATAAGAATTTTCAAAAAGCAAAACATAGAGTTTAAAATAAAAGAAGAAAGGCAAGATAAAAAAGTAAAAAGACAAAGATAATGACAAAAATATAATGGAAGGGTGAACTAAAACGTTGAAAAATCACTACAAAATGTATAAAACAATCAAAAAATTTATTAAAACAGTGAATGAAGATACTTGAAAGAAGAAAAATCACCCAAGAATAAAAGAAGAAAAGTATAATAAAAAAGTATAATGACAAAGTTATTGACAAAAATATAATGAAAGGGTAAGCTAAAACGTTGAAAAGTCACTACAAAATGTATAAAACAGTCAAAAAGAATCCTCAATAAGCAAAATATGTTTCTATAATATATAATGATAATGATAATGAACCTTTATTAAGCATAGCTTTACAAAAAAATACAATACTTAGGTACATGGGAATACATTAGTGTATAAAAAACATAGGACAATAAAATATAACATACTAATATAAAAATGAAAAACATCATTAAAAAGAACAATTACATATTAAAAATAAAATCCCTTAGTGAATTTTGGAAAGTTCCAATCTCTTCAATATTTCTGATGTGTAATGGAAGAGCATTAAACTGTGTCAGTCCTTTAAAAAACAGACTGCATTGGGTTTTTGTCAAACGAGTTGTTTGCACATAAAAATTTGAAGTATTTCTGGTGTTATAGCTATGTACATCACTCACAAATAACAACTCGCTTGACAAATAATCCGGTACTATGTGATTTCTTATTTTGTATATCATAACATAGGTTCTATACAAGATAGTTTGTTGAACACTCATGATCCCTACTGTTTCCAACATTAATCTAACTGGAGTATATCTGTTACATCGTAAAATAGTTCTAAGGGCACGATTCTGTATTTTCTGAAGTTGCTTTAATTTTTCTTGGTTTAGATTATATAATATTGTAGAACAATATTGTATATGAGGGGCTATCAAAGATTTATATAAAATTTTATATTATTATATCAGCAAAAATTTTATAAAAACAGTGGATGAATATACTTGAAACGAAAAAAACAGCCAAGGTTCAAAAAGAATGAAGAAACGTTTGATAAAAAAGTATAAATACAAGGTTAATGACGAAAATATAATGGAAAAGTGAACTTAAACTTGGAAACATCACTACAAAATGTAAAAACAATCAATAACAATCTTCAGAAAGCAAAACATGTTTCTATGAATCACCAAAAAGTTATAAAAACAGTGGATGGAAATATTCGGAAGGAGAAAAGTCACCTGGGGTTCAAAATAAAAGAAGAAACGCATGATAAAAAAGTATAAAGACAAAGTTAATGACAAAAATATAATGAAAGGGTGAGCTAAAACGTTAAAAAAATCACTACAAAATGTATGAAACAGTCAAAAAGAATCCTCAAAAAGCAGAATATTTTTCTATAATATATCAGCGAAAAATGTATAAAAACAGTGGATAAAGATACTGGAAAGGAAAAAACAGCCAAGGTTCAAAAAAAATGAGGAAACGTATGATGAGAAAGTATAAAAACAAAGTTAATGACGAAAATATAATGGAAAAGTGAACTTAAACTTGGAAAAATCACTACAAAATGTATAAAACCATTATTAAGAATCTTCAAAAGCAAAACTTGTTTTTATAAATCACCAAAAAGTTATAAAAACAGTGGATAAAAATATTCGGCAGGAGAAAAGTCAACCAGGGTTCAAAATAAAAGAAGTAACGCATGATAAAAAAGTATAAATACAAATTTAATGACGAGAATATAATGGAAAAGTGAACTTAAACTTGGAAACATCACTACAAAATGTATAAAACAATCAATTAGAATCTTCAAAAGCAAAACATGTTTTTATAAATCACCAAAAAGTTATAAAAACAGTGGATAAAAATATTTGGCAGGAGAAAAGTCAACCAGGGTTCAAAATAAAAGAAGTAACGCATGATAAAAAAGTATAAATACAAAGTTAATGACGAGAATATAATGGAAAAGTGAACTTGAACTCGGAAAAATCACTACAAAACGTATAAAATAATCAATAAGAATCTTCAAAAGCAAAACATGTTTTTATAAATCACCAAAAAGTTATAAAAACAGTGGATAAAAATATTCGGCAGAAGAAAAGTCAACCAGGGTTCAAAATAAAAGAAGAAACGCATGATAAAAAAGTATAAATACAAATTTAATGACGAGAATATAATGGAAAAGTGAACTTAAACTTGGAAACATCACTACAAAATGTATAAAACAATCAATTAGAATCTTCAAAAGCAAAACATGTTTTTATAAATCACCAAAAAGTTATAAAAACAGTGGATAAAAATATTTGGCAGGAGAAAAGTCAACCAGGGTTCAAAATAAAAGAAGTAACGCATGATAAAAAAGTATAAATACAAAGTTAATGACGAGAATATAATGGAAAAGTGAACTTAAACTTGGAAAAATCACTACAAAATTTATTAAACAATCAATAAGAATCTTCAAAAGCAAAACATGCTTTTATAAATCACCAAAAAATTATAAAAACCGTGGATAAAAATACTTAGAAGAAGAAAAGTCACCCAAGGTTCAAAATAAAAGAAGAATTGCATGATAAAAAGTATAAAGACAAAGTTAATGACAAAAATATTATGGAAGGGTGAGCTAAAACGTTGAAAAAGTCACTACAAAATGTATAAAACAGTCAAAAAAAATCCTGATATGTTTCTATATCAGCAAAAAGTTTATAAAAACAGGGGATAAAGATACTTGAAAAAAAAAAAAAACTGCCAAGGTTCAACAAGAATGAAGAAACGTATGATAAAAAAGTATAAATACAAAGTTAATGACGAGAATATAATGGAAATGTGAACTTAAACTTGGAAACATCACTACAAAATGTATAAAATAATCAATAAGAATCTTCAAAAGCAAAACATGTTTTTGTAAATCATCAAAAAGTTATAAAAACAGTGAATAAAAATATTCGGCAGGAGAAAAGTCAACCAGGGTTCAAAATAAAAGAAGAAACGCATGATAAAAAAGTATAAATCTAGGTATAAATACAAAGTTAATGACGACAATATAATGGAAAACTGAACTTAAACTTGGGAAAATCACTACAAAATGTATAAAATAGTCAAAGAGAATTTTCAAAAAGCAAAACATTTTTCTATAAATCACCAAAAAATTATAAAAACCCTGGATAAAAATACTCAGAAGAAGAAAAATCACCCAAGGTTCAAAATAGAAGAAGAATCGCATGATAAAAAGTATAAAGACAAAGTTAATGACAAAAATATTATGGAAGGGTGAGCTAAAACGTTGAAAAAGTCACTACAAAATGTATAAAACAGTCAAAAAAAATCCTGATATGTTTCTATATCAGCAAAAAGTTTATAAAAACAGGGGATAAAGATACTTGAAAAAAAAAAAACTGCCAAGGTTCAACAAGAATGAAGAAACGTATGATAAAAAACTATAAAGACAAAGTTAATGACGAAAATATAATGGAAAAGTGAACTTGAACTCGGAAAAATCACTACAAAACGTATAAAATAATCAATAAGAATCTTCAAAAGCAAAACATGTTTTTATAAATCACCAAAAAGTTATAAAAACAGTGGATGAAAATACTTGGAAGGAGAAAAGTCACCCAGGATTCAAAATAAAAGAAGAAACGCAGGGCAAAAAGTATAAAGACAGAGTTAATGACAAAGATAAAATGAAAGAGTGAGCTAAAACGTTAAAAAATCACATCAAAATGTATAAAACAGTCTAAAAGTTTATAAAAACAGTGAATAAAGAAACTTAAAAGAAGAAAAATCACCCAAGGTTCAGAATGAAAGAAGAAAAGTATGATAATAAAGTATAAAGACAAAGTTGATCAGAAAAATATATTGGAAGGGTGAGCTAAAACGTTGAAAAATCACTACAAAATGTATAAAACAGTCAAAAAGAATTTTCAAAAACCAAAATTTGTTTCTTTAAATCACCAAAGAGTTTAGAAAACAGAGGGTGAAGATACTTAAAAGAAAAAAATTGTAAAAACGTATCATAAACGGGTATAAAGACAAAGATGATGAAAAAAAACAATTTCCATCAACCTTTCACAATATTCAATTGGAATTAATTGCCACCATCCGCTTGCCCATGAATGACCATCCAACAATAAAATCGTAATACCTCTTCCATAATACACCCATAAAGCCATAAAACCAACATTCTTGGAACCAATACAATCGTAAACATTTTCCCTCCCACCCAATAAATCAATAACCTCACATCGGCGTATCAAACGTTCGTTTTTCAAGCACCAACATGTACCGAGGTTTCAATAAAACCGCTTGAAGTGAGTGTCCCATAAATCAACCTATGGGTTAGCTGCCCCCTCCTAACAACAATTAGTCATAGTTAACATTAATTTGCGGTTTTCGGGTGGTTGACTACATTGGGTGGTCTGTAAGTGTGCTTCTGATTTATTTGAGGTTTACCAAAATCGGGAGTGGTCGTGGGTCAACTACAGCAAAACACGAGAAGCTATAATGGTAAAATTTCTTCCTGGTTTTTTTATTGACAAAGTTATTGTCTTGCAAACTGCAAAAGCATAATTTTATGGTTAAAAAAAAATTGCCAAGTCTGTCAGCAGCTGACTTATTCAATTTATTCACTATTTAACTACGCGTTTTGAAGAGTTGAAGATACTCAAGCGTTGTTTATTAGTTGTGAAAAAACCATTAATTTGCAGTCAAGTTGAAATTACTTAGCTTATGCCGCTACACAGATGACAATCCCACATTATTTGAAGTTTTACCCATTGCCTATGGAGAAATGTCAATACTTCAGGTACGTATTCAGGGCCCAAAAATAAATATAAAAGTCTGTATAAAAAGTAGGATGGCGCCCCCTACAAGTAAGAGCCATTTTGAGATCAAATTCGGATTCGTCATACCAAAAAACCCCCAGATACCAATTTTCACTCCAATATTCAAATTATGATAGATTTTATTTAAAAATGGAAAAATTAAACTAAAACTTCAACACTCTGTCTTTCAAAAACTATATTTATAAAGTGCGGCTCAAAAAGGTTTCCCCCCTTCTTTTAACTTTTTGAGCAGCACTGTATACATTGTCATGCGTGTTTATTTTTGGGCCCTGAATACCATGAATCATCCTGTATACAACAGATTTGGCAACAATAAAATCTTCTTTCATAAATGAAGAGAAATGTATTTTTTAACGTTCTATCACAATGTAAAGACACAAAATCAAACGAAGAAATAAGGACAAACATAAAAGAAAAAATCCCTAAGAAGGAACACAAAAAACAATAATAGTACTGAAAACAAAAGCAACAAGATAAGCATAAAGACGCAACAAGGAAACATACAAACAAAGATTCAAATTAAAAATCACAAAAAGTCAAGTTAAGGCTTTAAAAAGTTTTACTATTTTTTTTAATCGTTCTAATCCTTTTTTTAAAAAATTTCAGGGAGGTTAACACTTTTGTTTCATCATTTATTACTTTTACCAACTCACTTTTTTTAGTTTATTTTCCCGATATTTTGATCTTTTTGAGATTTATTTATTATTATTATTGAACAAAAACCAAGACAGCCAAAATCAAACAGAAATAGAATCTAGAAAAAAAAACCAGAAAGGCACAAAAGAGAAGAAAAAAAACGAAAAGAGACAAACACTGAATCAGATTATTTTTGTGTTGTTTTTTTTTCAATTAATTTTTTCATTGGTGATTCAAATTAAAATTTAACATTTCAAAAAAATAACTTATCAAGTCATTTACAAAAAAAGAATAATAAAAAATTACATGATTTATTTTAGGTAAAATTGATTTTGTTTTTCAAGTTTGACTACCAATAACTTAATGAAGCTTGAAGATATCAACTTCAAATTTCACCACGATACAAAATAGATCATTTCAACTAAATCCTGTGAATTTTGAAAAAATATCTGCAATGGAAAGGATTTTATAATTCTGTTTTCATAAAATTAATTTCCATTTGACACCGAAAGGAATAAAAAAACTGCGATAAAGAAAGCTGGAAAGAAAAATCAAGAGAATGGTTGAAGTAGGAACAAAATAATGAAACAAAAAACGAGTCAAAGACCAAATCAAACACAAAAATGAAAGCAAAAAAAAAATCGAAAAGACGCAATGAACAAAGATTTAAAAAAAATTCTATAAAGAAAAAAACATAGAAGAAATAAGAACAAAATTGAACATAGAATAAAGATAGAAGCTAAAAAGGATTCAAACGTGCAATAAAGAATGATATAAAGAAAAATAAGACTAGAGGGAAAAAAACACAGAAAGAGTCAAAGAAGGATACAAGTAAATAAATACATAGAGACGAATAAAGAGTCATCAACTCAACCAAAGAAAGCACAAAAAAAAAGACAAAGATAAATCCAAACAAAGAATCAAGAGATAGAAGAAGAAAGCAATGACAGAAAATAATGATAAATAAAAGTAAACAAGGAAAGAATTAAAAAAAGGATCAGAGATAATACCAAAAACTGAACTAGAAAAACCAACAAAGAAATAAAATGGAATAAAACTCAGAGGGTTTTTCATTACATATAAAGAAAGATACAAAGAAAAATCCCAAGAAAAAAGCACAGAAAGCTGAAGAAAGAAAAAATAGACGAAATCAAACATAGAACCAAAGATAAAAAAAAATGAATCAAAAGACGCAATAAAGAACAATCAAATAAGAAGTGAAAATGAACGATATAACGTTACAAAAAGAAAATGAACAATAAAACAAAATTCCAAAGATAGAAGGGAAAGATGAATAAAAAACGAAATAAAGAAAAATATGTTGAAGAATCTGAGGAAAAAAGCACAGAAGGAGCTACAGAAACTAACAAAGATGTGTAAAGAGATTTGCAGAAGATCAACAAACCCTTTCTGTGGAGAATCTGAAGATCTACAAATTTTCATGTTTGCATTTCTGCCCTATAGATGAGCGTAATAGTAATGGTAATGGTAAAGGTGGGGGAGCCAAGCCCAACGAGTAGGCCTAGTGACCCTTTTCACCATCCCCGCTTGGCCAATCCAACTACTCAAGCCCGTTCTTGTCGTGAATAGGAGCAGACTATCCCAGCTTAGGTACCCCAACTCTTCCCTGGGGATGGTGGCTGTTCCTAGGACCCTCCTCCGCCCTTCCGCAGTGGGGGCATAGGGGGGATTCGCTGATTCCTAACAAATTCAGGTGTCAGTTGAGCCTACAATGATCTGTCAGAATGCCAACTATGGTGCTCAGTGCCTTCCTGCTCTTGTTCAGCAATTGGGCCGTCCTTGGCCTGTGAGGTGCTGATATCGTTTCTTTGGCCTGCCTGTTACTGTTCCAGTTCTCAACTGTCCCCTCCCACGCCCATTCGTTGAGAGTGCGTAAGATTAGTTGTTTACTGAGGCCTAGAAATGGACAGTCGCGTGGCAGATCCTCGTTTGGCCAGCTTGTCCGCTTGCTCATCGTCGATGATCCCCGCGTGGCCCGGAACCCATACTAGTTTGACTCTCTTGTTCTGACCCAGCACCTGCAGCGCATTCCTACACTCTTGGACCAGCGGACACCTTATCCTTTTGCTTCAAGTGCCGCTTGACTGTGGGAGTAGATAACAATGTCCATTCCTCTTTTAACGTCATCTCTGGAGGCAACTTCTAGGATAGCGAATATTTCCGCCTGGAAGACTGTTGCAAGTCTTCCAAGGGGAAAAGCTTCGTCAGTGTTCCTGTCAGCCCTGAAAACTCCAGCTTCGGTCGTACCCGTGCGTTCAGCCTTGGAGCCATTTGTGAACCAGACTTGAGTGTTGACAGGCGCCTCCATCGGCTTGGTCAGCCACTCTTCCCTCGTCGGTACGTGCACCTTCGGAGTCTGAGGCGACGATCCGTGGGTGTCAACCCAGCCGGTAGAAGCAATAACTCGCACCACACCAGTGATGATATTCTGGTGTGGCCAACTTCAATTCCCATCTTCCTCCATGTCTTCCGGGCTTCCTACTATAGGAAGCCCTCGCTTTCCCCTTTACTCAGAGTCCTAGCTCTGGCAGTCCAAGGAGGATGTTCAGTGCTGCTCCAGTCGGTCTAGCTTGAGTGCATTAGTGGTCTTATCCGTTGCCGGCCACCAGACCACGGATCCGTATAAGATCCTCGGCCTGATGACAGCCTGGTAGCGCTAATAACCTGGGGTTTTAGGCTTCACTGTCTTTCGACCACTCGACGCAGTAGACACAGTGTTGCTGTTCCTTTTTTTATTGTCCTTCCAACGTGGGGTTTCCACGTTAGCCTGCTGTCCACCACCAACCCGAGGTAATTGACATCCTGTCTGAGTGATAGTGTGGTCCCGTACATCGTGGATGGCTTGAATTCCGGGATATTTTTTCTGTTGGTGAAGAGAATGTGCTCGGTTTTGGAGGGATTCACTGACAGTCCCATCTCTCCACACCATTATAGATGAGCGTTGTTTTAAGGGAGTATGTTTGTGTAGAATTTGCTAAAAAATCTCCACACTCTCCAGTGATGCGTGAGAAAAAATCTCTAGAAGGTAACCAAGCAGACAAAACCAGAAACCATGCAGCAAGATGCCATACCCAAAAAGTGAACTGGTATTCGCAACCTGTTACTCCAATCCATTACAAAAGCATAAACATTGGCGAGGTGAAAGAAAGCCCATTTCGAATATTATTTATGAATATGTTATCTTTATAATATCCATTCACGGGCGGCTGATCGGCTGTTTTGAACGGTATTTTAAGGTGTCGAACGCCGACCCGGGTGCCTAATGGTCAGACGCCTCCTTCTCTGGGTTAATGATACATCGTTGCCAGTGCCCATCAAGCTGGAACCAGCAAATCAACATGGGCTTTTTTTCCACCGATCGGAATGTACATCGTTCAGCGTTGAATACCTCCAATTGATGCAAAACGCTTTCCTTTTACGGTCGCATAAAAGCAAATGGAAAATAGTCGCAAGGTCTTAAATCGGACGAGTACGGGGCAACGTTGCACCCAATCTCGAAACGGCGTTGTCCGAATGTTAATTCGAATGTAATTGTCGAGGATCGACGGTGAGTTATCGACGCCTGCGGGGGGGTTCGAACCTGCAACTCCCTGCTGCGCATCCAATCACGTGAGAACACCGCTTGCATGTCCAAAAATACTTGCAAACTGATTTTTTGGCGGTATGGGGTGTCGGCACTGCTTATTTGTGATAACAGCTTCAGCAGGAGTTGCAGTTTTTTCAACATCTTCCTCCTTTGGATTCTTTCCTGCATTGTTGGGTTTTTACGCTGTTTCTTTCCTTGCTTCCTTCTTTTTTGTCATTAGTTTTTTCTATGCTATCTATTTTCACTTGTTTGGTTCATTGGTTGTATGTCTTTTTTTTGTTTTTTGTTAACTGTTACTTTAAATCTTTCTTCTTTATTCCTTTTTGATTTATATTATTTGTGGACTCGTTTTTTATTTCCTTCCTCCTCAATTCAACTCTTATTGTGTCTTTCAAATTCTTTTTTTGCTTCTATTTTTAGAGCTTGAATTGTCTTTTTTTAGTTCCCTTCTTGATTGTTTATAGGATTTTTTTCGTATTATATCTTTTTGATCTTTTTTTTACTTCTACCTTAACTGTTATGTTGATTTTTTAATTTTTAGTTTCCTTGCACCTTATTTTTATTCCTTTCCACATATAACTTTGAGTCTTTGTCTCATTTTGTCTTTTTTTTAATTCTGTTATTTGTTCTTTCTTTGTACCTTTTTCTATATTGTCTCTTTGATCTATCTGCTTGTATCTTTGGCTGCTTGTGTGATCTTGTCACTTAATATTTCTGTTTTTTTTGTTACTTTCTGCTTATCTTTTTATTCATTAACTTGACTACAATACACTATATAGAAAATATTAAAATTCAAAATTTTGTTGATAATATGAATATTCAAAAATAGGGGTTTTGATGAAAACGTATAAAAAAGTATACCAACCTAATACAGATAATTGACAAAGAAGAAGTGGAAAAAGTCAACCAAAACACTAAAAATCATTCAAAAATGTAAATAAATCACCTACAAAAAGAAAAGTTTATAAGGACAGTGCATAAAGATGCTTACAAAAAGAAATATTACGTTAGGTTCAGGAAGAATGAAGATACATATGATTAAAAAACACAAAAAAGCAGAAAAAAATCAAATTGAACGGTGTATAAAAATGTATAAAACAGTCAAGAAGAGGAAAAAATGTGTAAAAACAGCGGATGGATATGCTAATTTATGTTCAAGAAAAGTGAAGAAAATATGATTAAAACGTATACGTATATCATTTCATGGAAAAATCAAACGTATGATACAGAAGTATAAAAACGAAGCTAATGAGGAATTATAGGCGAACAAATAGAAAAAATCAATTGAAACATTGTATAAATATGTATAAACAGTCATCAAAAGGAACACTTTATAAAAACAGTGGATAAAGAAGTATAAGAGCAAAGTTAATGAAGGAAGAATAAAATGGAAAAAATCAATTGAAACGTATAAATATGTTCAAAACAGTCAACAAAAGGGAGAACTTTATAAAATCAGTGGATTAAAATGGCTAAAGGAAAAAAGAAACAACTAAAATTCCATGAGATTGAACAAACCAATGATAAAAAAGTATAAAGGCAAAGTTAATGAAGAAACTAGAATGGAAAAAATCAAATAAAGTTACATCAGAATGAACAAGCCAATGATAGAAAGTATAAAAACAAAGTCCATGAAGTGAATAGGATGGAAAAATTGAAAAAAAAAAAACAATTGAAACGTTGTATAAACATGTATAGAACAATCATTAAGGTAACAACTTTATAAAAACAGTTGTTGATGTGTAAAACAGACAACAAAAGGGAAAATTTTATAAAGTTTAAGTATAAAAATTCTTAAAGGGAAAAGATCTACTCAAATTCCAAAAATGAACAAACGTATAAAAAAAAAGTTTAAAGACTAAGCTAATGGAGAAACTAGAATGGAAAAAATAGAAAAAAATCAACCAAAACATTGTATAAACATGTATAGAACTGTCAACAAGAGGGAAGACTCTAAAATCAGTAAATAAAAATAGTAAAAAGGAGAAAAAATCAACTCAAGTTACATAGGAATGAACAAACCAATGATAAAAAGTATAAAAACAAAGTCAATGAAGATAGTAGAATGAAAAAAATTGAAAAAAAAAAACAATTAAAACGTTGTATAAACATGTATAGAACAATCATTAGGGCAAAACTTTATAAAAACAGTTGATGAAGAAGTATAAAAGCAAAGTTGATAAAGAAAGTATAGAATCAATCAATTAAAACGTTGTATAAACTGTATAAAACAGTCAAGAGAGAAAACTCAAACTCTAAAATCAGTGGATAAAGATAGTGGGAAGAAAAAAAAATCAACCCAAGTTCCATAAGAATGAACAAACCAGTGAAAAAAAAATATTGAGGCAAAGTTGATGAAGAAAGTGGAATGAAAAAAAATTTGGAAAAATCAATCAAAACGTTTTATAAACATGTATAAAACACTCAACAAGAGGGAACACTTTATAAAAAAAGTAGATAAAGATGCTTAAAAAGAAAAAAAAACAACTCGAGTCCATCAAGAATGAACAAACCAATGATAAACAGTGTGAAAACAAAGTCAATGAAGAGAGTAGAATGGAAAAAATTGAAAAAAAAAACAATTGAAACGTTGTATAAACATGTAGGTATAGAACAATCATTAAGGGAACAACTTTATAAAAACAGTTGTTGATAAAGAAAGTATAGAATGGGAAAAATCAATCAGCTAGAACATTGTATAAACTGTTTAAAACAGTGAGTAGAGAAAACTTGAACTATAGAATCAGTCGATAAAGATAATTGAAAAAAAAATCAACCCAAGTTCCATAAGAATGAACACACCAATGATAAAAATGTATAAAGGCAAAATTAATGAAGAAAGTGGAATGGAAAAATAGAAAAAATCAATTAGAACGTTGTATAAACATGTATAAAACAGCCATCAAGAGAAAACGCTTTATAAAAACAGTGAATAAAGATGCAAAGAGGAAAAAATCAACTCAAGGTCAATGAAAATGAGCAAACCAATGTTAAAAAATATAAAAACAAAGTCAATGAAGAGAGTAGAATGGAAAAAATTGAAAAAAAAACAATTGATACGTAGTATAAACATGTATAGAACAATCATAAGGGAAAAAACTTTATAAAAACAGTTGATGAAGAAGTATAAAAGCAAAGTTGATAATGAAAGTATAGAATTAGAAAAATCAATCAATGAAAACGTTGTATAAACTATAAAATCAGTGGATAGAGATGGTTGAAAGGAGAAAAAATCAACCCAAGTTCCATAAGAATGAACAAACCAATGTTAAAAAAGTATTGAGGCAAAGTAAATGAGGAAAGTGGAATGGAAAAAATAAAAAAAATAATCAAAACGTTGTATAAAATAGTTATCAAGAGGAAACACTATATAAAATCAGTGGATAAAGATAGTTAAAAGGAAAAAAAAACAACTAAAATTCCAAAGAATGAACAAACCAATGATAAAAAAGTATAAAGGCAAAGTTAATGAAGAATGTAGAATGGAAAAAAACAATTAAAACGTTGTATAGACATGTATAAAACAGACAACAAATGTGACAATTTTATAAAATTGGAGGATAAAAATTCTTAAAGGGAAAATTATCCAAAAATGAACAAACGTATGAAAAAAAAGTATAAGGACTAAGCTAATGAAGAAACTAGAATGAAAAAAATAGAAGAAAATCAACCAAAACATTGTATAAACATGTATAGAACAGTCAACAAGAGGAAAGTCTTTATAAAATCAGTAAATAAAAATAGTAAAAGGAGAAAAAATCAACTCAAGTTACATAAGAATGAACAAACCAATAAAAAGTATAAAAACAAAGTCATTGAAGATAGTAGAATGAAAAAAATTGAAAAAAAAAACAATTAAAACGTTATATAAACATGTATAGAACAATCATTAGGGAAGAACTTTATAAAAACAGTTGATGAAGAAGTATAAAAGCAAAGTTGATGAAGAAAGTATAGAATCAATCAATTAAACGTTGTATAAACTGTATAAACAGTCAAGAGAGAAAACTTAAACTCTAAAATCAGTGGATAAAGATAGTGGGAAGAAAAAAAAATCAACCCAAGTTCCATAAGAATGAACAAACCAGTGAAAAAAAAATATTGAGGCAAAGTTGATGAAGAAAGTGGAATGAAAAAAAAATTGAAAAAATCAATCAAAACGTTGTATAAACATGTATAAAACACTCATCACTCCATAAAAACAGTGGATAAAGATGCTTAAAAAGGGAAAAAAACAACTTAATTTCAATAAGAATGAACGTACCAATGATAAAAAGTATAAAAACAAAGTCAATGATAATAATAATGATAATAATAATAATTCCTTTATTGTCATGAGTTTCATTGAAACATAACAATCGTCAAGTACCTACCTACCTATTGCAAATTGTGAAAAAAAAAGAAAAATTTAGAACAATGAAATTCCAATAAAACAATACAGTACAGTGGCTTACATGAATGAAGAGAGTAGAATGGAAAAAATTGGGAGAAAACAAGTAAATACAGGAAGTTGAGTGAAAAAAATTAATTAAAACGTTGTATAAAACACTCATCAATGAAGAAAACTCAAAGGAGCTCAAGAGGAAATAAAAAATTCAATTCCAATAAGAATGTACAAACAATATCATAAAAAAAAGTAATAAAAAGAGTAAAATAAAAAAGATCAATAATTGAAACAGTGTATAAACATGTATAAGACTGTTTTAGAACAAAAACTAATTGGTGGATAAAGATGTTTAAAGATAATCAACTCAATTTCCATAAAAATGAACAAACCTATCATAAAAAACTAATAAAACAAGGTTAATGAAGAAAGTAGAGTGAAAAAAATCGATTACAAGGTTGTATAAACAAGTATAAAATAGTCAACAAGAGGAAAACCTTCATAAAAACAATGCATAAAGATACTTAAAGGAAAATAAATCAATTCAAGTTCCATTAGAATGAACAAAAGTATAGTAAAAAATTATAAAAACAAAATTAACGTAGAAAGTAGAATAGAGAAAATTAATTAAAACATTGTATGAAGATTAAAGATGCTTCAAAGGAAAAAAATCAGCTCAAGTTCAATAAAAATGAACAAAACTATAAAAACAAACTCGATGAAGAAAGTAAAAAAAATAAACTAGAAAGCTGACAAAGAAACTGTCATCAAGTACAACAGATTTCTTCTTCATTCTAATATAGTACAATGGATTACCCACATTAACTCAATCAATACCTTATTACCATTGGAGTACCATTACCATTGACTGATGCGACAACCATGAAACAATACCCAAACCCCTAATTGAATGGGCGCATATCCTAATTTATTCAATTTATCAAAAAAAAAAACTACACCCACCTAGTTTCGAATTTGATTTGAATTATTGCAAGTCATAAATCGGACAAAAGAACCGGCATTATAGGTCAGTATTATAAGTAATGGTTCTCGAACCATTGTGCAAGAATGGTTGTCTTTTATGGATGTTTTATTGAATTTTGTTTTATTGTATGACAAATTTGTCATGGAATATTCATTTATCATTATTATTGTTGCCTTTCAACACTTGCCCACGTATAACAGAAGAAGAATGAAGAAGGTCCAAGTTTGTAAAATTTTAATATAATTTCACATCACCACTGGAGTACCGGCCATGATCAGCTAAAACATCAAATTGTACATCTTCATCAGACAAATCTTCCCTATAGTCCCTCTTTGTATAAACAGTCTCTAGAAGAGGATCCGACATCTTCATCTTCATCATCCTTTCCATCACCATTGCTTCGATGGCTTCATCATCATCCGTCCATTTCTTCTTTTTGATTTTCCAAGGAGAAACTCTTTTTTTTCTATATCCATAATCATCAGTATCTTTCTTGAGCTTCATTTGGCTGAACGAACGAACTGGCTGGGTTTGTTGATCTTCATCCACTTCTTCCACCACTGTGACCTGCTCATCAAACGTCAATGTTTTTTGTTTGCGTTCAATTTGTTTTAAATGCTTCAAAAACTCTTGTGAAAATTTTCTTTCTAAACTGTGACTTAACCATAGATGGTAGGCGAAGGCTGTTAGGATCACTAGACAGAGTACCAGGATGTTGGAGTTGATGAAGTTGATGGTGGAGTCCCATTGGTCGATGATGAAGTTTTCTAATGGAGTTTTTCTGATGGTAAATACAGAAAATTTCACCTTGTTTTTCCACAACATTTTTTTGTGGACGTTTATAGGTTAGTGGCAGTTGACAGGACTGTGTTCAATTTTTCTGTGGTTAATTTTATTTTAGTTTTCCTTTGTTCAATGTATAATTCTCTATTATACAGGGTGATGCTAAAATGCTTTCACTGTGATTTAATGGATAAATCATTGGGATACAAAATAAATCGTGTGAGCTTACTTAACTCGTGATTGTTAAGTGGTTTCTTGTAACTCCCTGTATATTAGCTTGGCGTGGTTGATTGCTATTTTCACATATACAGTGTGATTCTTAAAGGCTTCGACTGGTATTTAATGGAAAAATCATTGGGATATAAAACAAATTGTGGAAGCAGTGAATTTCTTTAAATTTCCTTACCTAACTCGAGATTTTTAAGTGTTTTAATGTAACTCTCTGTATATTGTTTGGTGCGGTTTATTGCTATTTTCTTATATACAGGGTGATTCTTGGATGCTTTTCTTGTGATTCAATGGACAAATCATTGGGATACTAAATAATTTGTGGGAGCAGTGAATTTTTAAAAATTTCGTTACTTAACTCGTGATTGTTAAGTGGTTTATTGTAACACCCTGTATATTAGTTTGGCGTAGTTTATTGCTATTTTCACATGTACAGTGTGATTCTTAAAGGCTTTAACTGTTATTTAATAGAAAAATCTTTGGGATATAAAACAAATTGTGGAAGAAGTGAATTTTTTTAAATTTCCTTACCTAACTCGAGATTTTTAAGTGTTTTAATGTTACTCTCTGTATATTGTTTGGCGTGGTTTATTGCTATTTTCTTATATACAGGGTGATTCTTAGATGCTTTTCTTGTGATTCAATGGACAAATCATTGGGATACTTAATAATTTGTGGGAGCAGTGAATTTTTAAAAATTTCGTTACTTAACTCGGGATTGTTAAGTGGTTTATTGTAACTCCCTGTATATTAGCTTGGCGTGGTTGATTGCTATTTTCACATATACAGTGTGATTCTTAAAGGCTTCGACTGTTATTTAATGGAAAAATCATTGGGATATAAAACAAATTGTGGAAGCAGTGAATTTCTTTAAATTTCCTTACCTAACTCGAGATTTTTAAGTGTTTTAATGTAACTCTCTGTATATTGTTTGGTGCGGTTTATTGCTATTTTCTTATATACAGGGTGATTCTTGGATGCTTTTCTTGTGATTCAATGGACAAATCATTGGGATACTAAATAATTTGTGGGAGCAGTGAATTTTTAAAAATTTCGTTACTTAACTCGTGATTGTTAAGTGGTTTATTGTAACACCCTGTATATAAGTTTGGCGTGGTTTATTGCTATTTTCACATACACAGTGTGATTCTTAAGAGCTTTAACTGTTATTTAATGGAAAAATCATTGGGATATAAAACAAATTGTGGAAGCAGTGAATTTCTTTAAATTTCCTTACCAACTCGAGATTTTTAAGTGTTTTAATATAACTCTCTGTATATTGTTTGGCGTGGTTTATTGCTATTTTCTTATATACAGGGTAATTCTTAGATGCTTTTCTTGTGATTTAATGGACAAATCATTCGGATACTGAATAATTTGTGGGAGCAGTGAATTTTTAAAAATTTCGTTACTTAACTCGTGATTGTTAAGTGGTTTATTGTAACACCCTGTATATTAGTTTGGCGTAGTTTATTGCTATTTTCACATGTACAGTGTGATTCTTGAAGGCTTTAACTGTTATTAAATAAAAAAATCTTTGAGATATAAAACAAATTGTGGAAGCAGTGAGTTTTTAAAAATTTCGTTACTTAACTCGAGATTTGTAAGTGTTTTAATGTAACTCTCTGTATATTGTTTGGCGTGGTTTATTGCTATTTTCTTATATACAGGGTGATTCTTAGATGCTTTTCTTGTGATTCAATGGACAAATCATTGGGATACTTAATAATTTGTGGGAGCAGTGAATTTTTAAAAATTTCGTTACTCAACTCGAGATTTGTAAGTGTTTTAATGTAACTCTCTGTATATTGTTTGGCGTGGTTTATTGCTATTTTCTTATATACAGGGTGATTCTTAGATGCTTTTCTTGTGATTCAATGGACAAATCATTGGGATACTTAATAATTTGTGGGAGCAGTGAATTTTTAAAAATTTCGTTACTTAACTCGGGATTGTTAAGTGGTTTATTGTAACACCCTGTAAATTAGTTTGGCGTAGTTTATTGCTATTTTCACATGTACAGTGTGATTCTTAAAGGCTTTAACTGTTATTTAATGAAAAAAAATCATTGAGATATAAAACAAATTGTGGAAGCAGTGAGTTTTTAAAAATTTCGTTACTTAACTCGAGATTTGTAAGTGTTTTAATGTAACTCTCTGTATATTGTTTGGCGTGGTTTATTGCTATTTTCTCATATACAGGGTGATTCTTAGATGCTTTTCTTGTGATTCAATGGACAAATCATTGGGATACTTAATAATTTGTGGGAGCAGTGAATTTTTAAAAATTTCGTTACTTAACTCGGGATTGTTAAGTGGTTTATTGTAACACCCTGTATATTAGTTTGGCGTAGTTTATTGCTATTTTCACATGTACAGTGTGATTCTTAAAGGCTTTAACTGTTATTTAATGAAAAAAAATCATTGAGATATAAAACAAATTGTGGAAGCAGTGAGTTTTTAAAAATTTCGTTACTTAACTCGAGATTTGTAAGTGTTTTAATGTAACTCTCTGTATATTGTTTGGCGTGGTTTATTGCTATTTTCTTATATACAGGGTGATTCTTAGATGCTTTTCTTGTGATTCAATGGACAAATCATTGGGATACTTAATAATTTGTGGGAGCAGTGAATTTTTAAAAATTTCGTTACTTAACTCGGGATTGTTAAGTGGTTTATTGTAACACCCTGTATATTAGTTTGGCGTAGTTTATTGCTATTTTCACATGTACAGTGTGATTCTTAAAGGCTTTAACTGTTATTTAATGAAAAAAAATCATTGAGATATAAAACAAATTGTGGAAGCAGTGAGTTTTTAAAAATTTCGTTACTTAACTCGAGATTTGTAAGTGTTTTAATGTAACTCTCTGTATATTGTTTGGCGTGGTTTATTGCTATTTTCTCATATACAGGGTGATTCTTAGATGCTTTTCTTGTGATTCAATGGACAAATCATTGGGATACTTAATAATTTGTGGGAGCAGTGAATTTTTAAAAATTTCGTTACTTAACTCGAGATTTGTAAGTGTTTTAATGTAACTCTCTGTATATTGTTTGGCGTGGTTTATTGCTATTTTCTTATATACAGGGTGATTCTTAGATGCTTTTCTTGTGATTCAATGGACAAATCATTGGGATACTTAATAATTTGTGGGAGCAGTGAATTTTTAAAAATTTCGTTACTTAACTCGGGATTGTTAAGTGGTTTATTGTAACACCCTGTATATTAGTTTGGCGTAGTTTATTGCTATTTTCACATGTACAGTGTGATTCTTAAAGGCTTTAACTGTTATTTAATGAAAAAAATCATTGAGATATAAAACAAATTGTGGAAGCAGTGAGTTTTTAAAAATTTCGTTACTTAACTCGAGATTTGTAAGTGTTTTAATGTAACTCTCTGTATATTGTTTGGCGTGGTTTATTGCTATTTTCTTATATACAGGGTGATTCTGAGATGCTTTTCTTGTGATTCAATGGACAAATCATTGGGATACTTAATAATTTGTGGGAGCAGTGAATTTTTAAAAATTTCGTTACTTAACTCGGGATTGTTAAGTGGTTTATTGTAACACCCTGTATATTAGTTTGGCGTAGTTTATTGCTATTTTCACATGTACAGTGTGATTCTTAAAGGCTTTAACTGTTATTTAATGAAAAAAATCATTGAGATATAAAACAAATTGTGGAAGCAGTGAGTTTTTAAAAATTTCGTTACTTAACTCGAGATTTGTAAGTGTTTTAATGTAACTCTCTGTATATTGTTTGGCGTGGTTTATTGCTATTTTCTTATATACAGGGTGATTCTTAGATGCTTTTCTTGTGATTCAATGGACAAATCATTGGGATACTTAATAATTTGTGGGAGCAGTGAATTTTTAAAAATTTCGTTACTTAACTCGGGATTGTTAAGTGGTTTATTGTAACACCCTGTATATTAGTTTGGCGTAGTTTATTGCTATTTTCACATGTACAGTGTGATTCTTAAAGGCTTTAACTGTTATTTAATGAAAAAAATCATTGAGATATAAAACAAATTGTGGAAGCAGTGAGTTTTTAAAAATTTCGTTACTTAACTCGAGATTTGTAAGTGTTTTAATGTAACTCTCTGTATATTGTTTGGCGTGGTTTATTGCTATTTTCTTATATACAGGGTGATTCTTAGATGCTTTTCTTGTGATTCAATGGACAAATCATTGGGATACTTAATAATTTGTGGGAGCAGTGAATTTTTAAAAATTTCGTTACTTAACTCGGGATTGTTAAGTGGTTTATTGTAACACCCTGTATATTAGTTTGGCGTAGTTTATTGCTATTTTCACATGTACAGTGTGATTCTTAAAGGCTTTAACTGTTATTTAATGAAAAAAATCATTGAGATATAAAACAAATTGTGGAAGCAGTGAGTTTTTAAAAATTTCGTTACTTAACTCGAGATTTGTAAGTGTTTTAATGTAACTCTCTGTATATTGTTTGGCGTGGTTTATTGCTATTTTCTTATATACAGGGTGATTCTTAGATGCTTTTCTTGTGATTCAATGGACAAATCATTGGGATACTTAATAATTTGTGGGAGCAGTGAATTTTTAAAAATTTCGTTACTTAACTCGGGATTGTTAAGTGGTTTATTGTAACACCCTGTATATTAGTTTGGCGTAGTTTATTGCTATTTTCACATGTACAGTGTGATTCTTAAAGGCTTTAACTGTTATTTAATGAAAAAAATCATTGAGATATAAAACAAATTGTGGAAGCAGTGAGTTTTTAAAAATTTCGTTACTTAACTCGAGATTTGTAAGTGTTTTAATGTAACTCTCTGTATATTGTTTGGCGTGGTTTATTGCTATTTTCTTATATACAGGGTGATTCTTAGATGCTTTTCTTGTGATTCAATGGACAAATCATTGGGATACTTAATAATTTGTGGGAGCAGTGAATTTTTAAAAATTTCGTTACTTAACTCGGGATTGTTAAGTGGTTTATTGTAACACCCTGTATATTAGTTTGGCGTAGTTTATTGCTATTTTCACATGTACAGTGTGATTCTTAAAGGCTTTAACTGTTATTTAATGAAAAAAATCATTGAGATATAAAACAAATTGTGGAAGCAGTGAGTTTTTAAAAATTTCGTTACTTAACTCGAGATTTGTAAGTGTTTTAATGTAACTCTCTGTATATTGTTTGGCGTGGTTTATTGCTATTTTCTTATATACAGGGTGATTCTTAGATGCTTTTCTTGTGATTCAATGGACAAATCATTGGGATACTAAATAATTTGTGGGAGCAGTGAATTTTTAAAAATTTCGTTACTTAACTCGTGATTGTTAAGTGGTTTATTGTAACACCCTGTATATTAGTTTGGCGTAGTTTATTGCTATTTTCACATATACAGTGTGATTCTTGAAGGCTTTAACTGTTATTTAATGAGAAAATCATTAGGATATAAAAAAAATTGTGGAGGCAGTGAATTTTTTTAAATTTCCTTACCTAACTCGAGATTTTTAAGTGTTTTAATGTAACTCTCCGTATAATGTTTGGCGTGGTTTATTGCCATTTTCATATATACAGGGTGATTCTTAGATGCTTTTCTTGTAATTCAATGGACAAATCATTGGGATACTAAATAATTTGTGGGAGCAGTGAATTTTTAAAAATTTCGTTACTTAACTCGTGATTGTTGAGTGGTTTATTGTAACACCCTGTATATTAGTTTTGCGTGGTTTATTGCTATTTTTACATAAACAAGGTGATTTTTAAGTGATTTTACTGTAATTCAATGACAAAAACATTGAGTTACAATGTTACAAAATAAGATATAGGAGTAGTGAGTTTTTGAAAATGTCGTTACCTAACTTAGGATTTTTAAGTGATTTTATGTAACTCCCTGTATATTAGTTTAGCGTGGTTTATTGCTATCTTCACATAAACAGGGTGATTTTTAGAGGCTTTCACTGTTATTTAATGAAAAAAATCATTACAAACATACAAAATAAATCGTGAGAGCACTTTTTGTGCCTATATTTTCATCGTTTTGATCATCAGTCTTGATATTTGTCATTTTGTATTACTTAGTTTTTCACCTGTACAATCAAAAATCAATTAAAATTTTCTACTATTGATTAACCTTTGTGACTTTATGCTAAATAAAGATTGTTATAACTTTTTTCAACTAATGATGCGGTCTGGTGTTATTTTATTTGTTATTTACGATTTTTATTTCATTCTTTCAATCATGGTTTCATATGTCATCTTATTCTTATTATATTTTTTTTTACTTTTTGATCAAAGTATTAAAAAATGAATTTAAGAGTTATATTTCTAGCCTACATTTTACTTTTACTCGAATTTTGTCTTTTTATTATTTTTTTTTTGTATTGTAGGTTTGAATTTTGTATATCAAATATTTCTTTGGTTCGTCCTTACGGATAATTATTTGCTAACAATGTCTTTCCGATTTTTCTTAGTTTCAATTTTTGTTTACATTTATTTATTGAATTTCTATTTCTTGGTTATTTTTCATTTCATTTGTTTTATTTTTATTAATTTTTGAGTTCCTATTTTTATTTAATCTAAGTTTTTATATTTATTTTAGAGCTAGTTTGAAAGACTAGTAAATCTTACACATACTTTGTTTGACTTATTTATAATTATTTATTGATTTATTAATTCTTGTATGAAGTAAATACATTGTGGAAATGATATCTGGAAAAAATAACAGAAAGCGTAAAAATAAGGTACGAAAATGTATATAAGGTACGATGGGAAATCAAACAAGATTAAAACAATGAAATTAAACAAAAATATAACAATGAATAAATAAATGGTAATACAAATTAAAATTTGACAATCAAATTAAGTAAAGTTGGAAAATAAATAAATAATAGGTATCAATCAGATTTCTTTTGTTTTAAGTTGTATTAACTCGTGAATTAGTTTGTATATATATTTATCATTCATTTAATGCTTTCACAATTTCACAATTTCACAAAGATGATTGATGAATTTCACTCTCACATATTTTTTACAAGAAAATATAATATGAGAAAAATAAATGAAAGTGCAACCTTATCGACATGGGGTGGTATATTTTAACTCACTCATCATGTCATTATGCCTAGGGTGGCTGGATGATAGGAATTCACAAGTTCGATGGTATAGTGTTCAAGATGTATTTACCTAGGGTGGTGAATTCCACATCCACGTTACTTAAAACATCATTTCCGCATGCCTGGGGTGGTCAAATGATAAAAATTCAATTGTGATGTGCGATATGGTGTCAAATATGGATTTACCTATCCAGAGTGGAAATTTAATATTAGTTATGGAATTCAACTTGATTTCATTATTCCTAGAGTGACTTAATTTCTCTCTCTATTTCTCAAATACTTTATGAGTATTGAAGTTATGTTTGCGAAATTTGTCTATGTGGATGTTGAACAATTTGTGTTCAATGAATAAACCCAGCAACACTTCTTCGGTCATAATTTTGAGCCAAGAGACCCAGAACATGGGCGAAACGGAAAGCAAACACGGACCACCCTGTGATGACAAAGTCACAACTGGTTTTTATTAGTAAACGAAGAGTCGTGAGGAGCATCTGCTTGATAAATAAAACAAAAACCGCTCACCGAGACTGAATAAGAAGGCAACAGCAATGAGATATTTTATTCTGTGTTTGCATTTCGATTTTGCACCGGTCTGAAATGTCAACAGGTAGCCTTGTGGGTCAAAACGCCTGTTTGAAAAGGACCAAACCAGTGGGGTTAAACGTTTATCAATAACCATACCCATACCCGTGAAATATGGCCATGTAATTTTCGCTTAAATTGAACACACTGCCATTATATTTATCGGAATTTATCGTGCCCTTACCTGAGAGATAATTACGACATGCGCTATGGAAGATTGGCTAGAGAAGCAAAAATTTAGTGTCGTGTTATCGGACAGGCCGGACGGCCCGAACAAAAGCTAAATACCCATTAATGGTATGTTTTTAAGCCCGGGAGCTGTTGGGCAAAAATTTATTCAGCTATATATCAAAGCGCATAAGACAAAAGACATTTTCTGCGGCTGGTTATTTGGGACACCGCAGCGATGTCCAAAGTTGGCTTTTGGGTAACGGGAATGGAATTTTTTCGCTTTGGTTTCTACACAGTTTAATCAATCAACGTTTGAGTTTAAATTTAATTTTAAATGTTTTCCAAATGACAGTTTTGAATAAATTTTCCACAATATAAACACACATTCTATATTGCTGCTTGAACCATGAAACTGGCAAATTTCTACCTAGAAGCCCCATAAAATTCCCATCCGTTTTAGCCACTGTTACTGGAATCATTGTGTTGTGACAACGCCAATATTTGTCTGGGTTTCTTTTGTGGGCTTTATGAGGGTAGCAGTGAATTAAATGTATATTTTTCACAATGACAGCAATTTAAATCTGGGCTCTGATATGAATAGGGGTCACTAATTGGGCATATCGGATAGATGAAGTAGTACCAGGTGGTCCGGTCTGGTCAACTATTATTGGTGAATTTTTGTTTTATGAATTTTATTTGGTAGATGTTTATTATTTCTTTAAATATTTACTATGGATTGAATAATTAATCAATGAGAATTATATCTTTTTGCACCTGTCAGAGCTCATAACTTTATGTTTCTCTGGTGGAATGAAAAAGTTGAAAAATTCGAATTTGGTAAAAATTTTTAAACATAAAAAAATCACAAACATTTGTGAATAAACAATATTGAATCCCTTTTAAAATATCCCAAGATTTATTCAATTCATCAAATATTTGAACTTCGCAGAAATCTTCATGCAGAGAGAAAAATCAAATTTGATCAAATTCCAGTCGTTCAAAAGTAATTTTTTTGTAAAATTGCAAAAAAAATAAGGTGAAAATGTACGTGACATCTCCAAGAATCACGCAATCCTGCCCAATTCAAGGAAATCTTGTGAACTAACACAAACCTGAAAAAAAAACGTGAAAGTTTGCATGAAATCTCCATGAAACACGCGAAATATTCACTGTTTAAATAAAAGAAATGCGTAAAACATTTCACTAAATGCAAAAAAAAATTAAAAACCTCTGGAAATCACGCAAAAAAAAATGTAATCCCTCTTAATACTAATTTAAAAACTCACGCCATCTTCAAAAATCACACAATAAATGCACCACGCAATTTGAGGAGTCACGTAATGCTTCACGAATTCCCAACAATTTGCGTGAAAATTTACATGAAATCTTCAGAAATCACGCAATAATTGCATGTAACCCCACCCATTTTAAGGAATCACGTCAAATAAATCACGACTTTTCAAAAAAAATTAAGATTGCGTGAAAATATTCATGGAATCTCCAAAAATCTCGTAAGAAAAATTATGTGATTTCACAAAATTTGAGAAATCACGTAAAATATTTCACGAGATCCCAAAAAATTACGTGAAAATTTGCATGAAATCTTCAGAAATCACGCAATAAATGCATGTAACCCCACCCTTTTTAGGAATCAAGTAAATTAATTCACGACTTAAAAAAAAATGAAAAATTGCGTGGAAATATTCATGGAATCTTCAGAAATCCTGCAACAAAATTTATGTAATTTATGTTATTTCACAAAATTTAAGAAATCACGTAAGATATCTCACGACTCGTTTGACGAAATCCCAAAAAATTACGTGAAAGTCTGCATGGAATCTCCAGAAATCCCGCAATATTTTTTATGTTATCCCACAAAATTTAAGGAATCACGTAAATTATTGCACGAAATCCTAAAAGTATGCATAAAATCATAAGAAAGCACGCAAAATATTCACTATTTATATCAAGGAATTGCACAAAACGTTCCACGAAATCCCAATAAAACCCATGGAAACCAAAAAATCTCCAGGAATCACGCAACAATTCAAGTAATCACACACACAGTTTCACGAAATTTAAAAAAATAACGTGGAAGTTTGCATACAATCTTCAGAAATCGCGCAATATATCCACTATTCATATTAAGGAATCACACAAACGTTTCACTAAATCTCAAAAAATTCCGTGTAAACCTAAAAATCTCTGGAAATCACGCCTCAATTCAAGGAATCACAAACAACGTTTCGCGGAATTTGAAAATAACGTGGAAGTTTGCATGAAATCTTCAGAAATCACGCAAAATGTCCCCTATTCATATTAGGAAATCGCACAAAACGTTTTACTAAATTTCAAAAAATCCCGTGAAAACATGAAAATCTCCGGCGATCACGACTCAAATCAAGGAAACACAAACGTTTTACGAAATTTGAAAAAAACTTGAAATTTTACAAATCTTCAAAAAATTCAATATTTACTATTCATACTAAGAAATCGCACAAAAAGTTTCACAAAATCTCAAAAAAAAAAGCTTGAAAACCTAAAAATCACGTAAACTTGATATTAATTCATATTAAGGAATCGCACAAAATGCGTGAAAACCTAGAAATATTCAGAAATAACGCAAAATATTCACTGTTCAAGTCAAGCAATCGCATAAAACGTTTCACAAATCTTAAACAACGTGCAAACCTATAAATCACGCCAAAAATTCACTGTTGAAATGAAGGAATCGCATAAAACGTTTAAAAAAATCTCAAAAAAGCGTGAAAACCTGGAAATCTTCAGAAATCACGCAAAATAGTCACTGGTCAAATCAAGAAATCGCACAAAACGTTTTAAAAAATCCCAAAAAAACACACAGAAATTTCCGGGACTCACTCCTCAATTCATAAAATCAATAACAGCGTTTCACGAAGTCGAAACCTAGAAATCACGCAAAATTAATAACAGATATTAATTCATATTAAGGAATCGCACAAAACGTTCCACGAATACTCAAAAAAGTGTGAAAACCACGAAATCTTTGGAAATCACGCAAAATATCCACTGTTCAAAATAAGCAATCGCATAAAACGTTTCACGAAATCTCAAAAAAACGTGAAAACCTATAAATCAAGCTAAATATTCACTGTTGAAATGAAGGAATCGCATAAAACGTTTCAAAAAATCTCAAAAAAGCGTGAAAACCTAAAAATCATCAGAAATCACGCAAAATAAAAACGTTTCACAAAATCTTAAAAAACGTGAAAACCTATAAATCACGCTAAATATTCACTGTTGAAATGAAGGAATCGCAAAAAATGTTTCAAAAAATCTCAAACAAGCGTAAAAACCTAGAAAACATCAGAAATCACGCAAAATATTCACTGTTCAAATTAAGCAATCGTATAAAACGTTTCACAAAATCTTAAAAAACGTGAAAACCTATAAATCACGCTAAATATTCACTGTTGAAATGAAGGATTCGCATAAAACGTTTCACAGAATCTTAAAAAACGTGAAAACCTATAAATCACGCTAAATATTCACTGTTAAAATGAAAGAATCGCATAAAACGTTTCAAAAACTCTCAAAAAAACGTGAAAACCTATAAATCACGCTAAATATTCACTGTTGAAATGAAGGAATCGCATAAAACGTTTCAAAAAATCTCAAAAAAGCGTGAAAACCTAAAAATCATCAGAAATCACGCAAAATAAAAACGTTTCACAAAATCTTAAAAAACGTGAAAACCTATAAATCACGCTAAATATTCACTGTGGAAATGAAGGAATCGCATAAAACGTTTCAAAAAATCTCAAAAAAGTGTAAAAACCTGGAAATCATCAGAAATCACGCAAAATATTCACTGTTCAAATTAAGCAATCGCATAAAACGTTTCACGAAATCTCAAAAAAACGTGAAAACCTATAAATCACGCTAAATATTCACTGTGGAAATGAAGGAATCGCATAAAACGTTTCAAAAAATCTCAAAAAAGCGTGAAACCCTGGGAATCTTCAGAAATCACGCAAAATATTCACTGTTCAAATTAAGCAATCGCATAAAACGATTCACGAAATCTCGAAAAAACGTGAAAACCTATAAATCACGCTAAATATTCACTGTTGAAATGAAGGAACCGCATAAAACGTTTCCAAAAAATCTCAAAAAAGTGTGAAAACCTAGAAATCTTCAGAAGTCACGCAAAATATTCACTATTCAAAATAAGAAATCGCACAAAACCTTTCACAAAATCTCAAAAAAACTCAAGGAAATCTCCGGGACTCCCTCCTCAATTCATAAAATCAATAACAGCGTTTCATGAAGTCAAAACCTAGAAATCACGCAAAATTAAAAGATATCAGTTCATAGTAAGGAATCGTACAAAACGTTCACGAAATCTCAAAAAATCGTGAAAACCTACAAATCTTCAGAAATCACGCAAACTATTCACTGTTTAAATAAACAAATTGCAAAAAACGTCTTACGAAATCCCAAAAACACCTGTGAAAACCAAGAAAATATTCACTGTTCAAATAAAGGAATCGCATAAAACGTTCCACGAAATCTCAAAAAAACGTTAAAACTTAAAATTTTTCAGAAATCACGCAAAATATTCACTGCTCAAATCAAGAAATCGCACAAACGTTTTACAAAATCCCAAAAAAACACAGAAATTTCCGGGACACACTCCTCAATTCATAAAATCAACAACAGCGTTTCACGGAGTCGAAACCTAGAAATCACGCAAAATTAATAGCAGATATTATTTCATATTAAGGAATCGCACAAAACGTTCCACGAATACTCAAAAAAGCGTGAAAACCACGAAATCTTTGGAAATCACGCAAAATATTCACTGTTCAAATGAAGGAATCGCATAAAACGTTTCAAAAAATCTCAAAAAAGCGTGAAAACCTGGAAATCTTCAAAAATCACGCAAAATATCCACTGATCGCACAAAACGTTTCACAAAATCCCAAAAAACACAGAAATTTCCGGGAGTGAGTCCCAATTCATAAAATCAATAACAGCGTTTCACGAAGTCAAAACCTAGAAATCACGCAAAATTAATAGATATTAATTCATATTAAGGAATCGCACAAAACGTTCCACGAATACTCAAAAAAGTGTGAAAACCACTAAATCTTTAGAAATCATGCAAAATATCCACTGTAAGCAATCGCATAAAACGTTTCACAAAATCTCAAAAAAACGTGAAAACCTGGAAATCTTCAGAAATCACGCAAAATATTCACTGCTCAAATCAAGAAATCGCACAAACGTTTTACAAAATCCCAAAAAAACACACAGAAATTTCCGGGACTCACTCCTCAATTCATAAAATCAATAACAGCGTTTCACGAAGTCAAAACCTACAAATCACACAAAATTGATAGATATTAATTCATATTAAGAAATCGCACAAAACGTTCCACGAAATCTCAAAAAAGCGTGAAGCCACGAGATCTTTAGAAATCACGCAAAATATTCACTGTTGAAATGAAGGAATCGCATAAAATGTTCCAAGAAATCTCAAAAAACGTGAAAACCTATAAATCACGCTAAATATTCACGGTTCAAATGAAGGAATCGCATGAAATGTTCCAAAAAAGCGTGAAAACCTGGAAATCACGCAAAATATTCACTGGTGAAATCAAGCAATCGCACAAAACCTTTTACAAAATCTCAAAAAAACACACGGAAATCTCCGAAACTCACTCCTCAATTCATAAAATCAATAACAGAGTTTCACCAAGTCGAAACATAAAAATCACGTGAAATTAAAAGATATTAATTCATATCAAGCAATCGCACAAAACGTTCCACGAAATCTCAGAAAAGCATGAAAATCGTCAGAAATCACGTGAAATATTTACTGTTCAAATAAAGGAATCGCATGAAAACTTTCACAGAATTTGAGAAAAGCTTGAAAACCTAGAAATCTTTAAAAATCACGTAAAATATTCACTCTTCAAATCAAGCAATCGCATAACATGTTGCACAAAATCGCAAAAAAAATAAAAGACCGAAAATCTTCAGAAATCACACAAAATATTCACTGTTCAAATTAAGCAATCGCATAAAACGATTCACGAAATCTCAAAAAACCCGTGAAGACTTGGAAATCTTTAGGAATCACGCAAAATATGAAGAATCACGTTAGCTTTCACATCTCATAACATAAAGTCTTGTAAAATCCGTAAAAATAATGTGAAATGTGTTTTTTGCATTTTCAGAAAAAATTATGTTTTTGCACATGCAAAGGTGTGTTCTGAGATTAAATCTGTGCCATGTTGTTAGAAAACATGTAACTCTCTGATATTTTATGTAAATTTATCAAAAAAAACTTTTTAAGCGGCAAATTTAAACTTTTAAACCTTTAAAAGACGAGCGCAAAATAACGAAGAAAAAGTGAACGTTAGTAGCCCAAGGAAGCGGGGACAGAACCCCACGCTTGTGGGCCCACTCGTTCGTATCTGAGAAACGACTTAAAAATTAAAACGAACGTTGTACCTCTCAGATTGTGGTGAATTAAATGACTGTCTTTGAGATAACGTTCCTGTGTCGTTGATTGAAGTGGAAATAAATTATTGAAGGGTGGAAATTCAATAAAAATTAATCACAACATGTTTAATATACGAGCAATATTAACAGTTGGACAGCAAAATATTTTTAAACAAATTGATGAAGTGCGAGCCAAACTAGCCCAGTAGGGTTCCGAGAATGAATTATTGACTATTAAATTGGACACCAATGTGTTTTTATAATAATGTCATCTATCATTTATATTTGGAACTTCACTTACCAATTTTCGGAGTAGAATAAATATGGCACTTACCTACCTAGAAAAAAAAACATAAACTATTATATTATATTTCTATTGACATTCTTTTGTGAATCAAATCAACAATACTATCGATACAATAAAAATCAAATTCCATTGCCTCCATTATGCAAATCAACCAGCAAACATAATAATTTTAAAATAGAATGTGTAATAAATGTCAAATGCTAATAACAATTATGCTAAACAAATAATGTTGCATTGTTTAAAATACAATAAATAATTCAGATGATCAGCATTCAACTTGGCAATTTTTTTTTCTGGTAGCTTGACGTGTTACAATATTCACACAATCAACAAGCGGAATAAAGAATAAACCATTCCGACTTTTTTTTATTTAAATTTTAAGTTTCTGCTGATACGGAAATAATTTTTTGATTGAAAATAACAACCATAATATAATTCTTTCATAATTACCAATGGTACATATTTATCGCCTATACGGTCCATTTACATGTCCGCTTATAATGTGCGCTCGTACGTTATCCTCTATTATACGTCATCCATTATATCGAGAGGCTGATATTTAAATAAGTTGTGAGTTTACATGGATAATGGAATATGTTGTTTAGGTCATTAATATGGAAGTACGTGATGTAGAAAATCCCATTACGTCGATCCGGCTGGAATGCTGCAATTTTCATGTAAATGTAAAATTCGTGTGAGGCATCATTACGACACCGCGCGGTACTTCGATGCTTGTTATGATGAAAAATTTACAAAACAAAAGCCAAATTTCAATCCGTTATCTCAAACGGTTTTTGCAAATTCTCCTCACTGAAGAACAAGCAACAACGACATAAAATAGCTTGTATTGGCTGGAGTCTGGCGGGAAACTTGTGTCACGTGACGCTTGGGTTTTCTATGTTGGTTGCCATGACGACGCATTATGCCTTATGTCGTATTTTTGGAGTTTGGAGACAAATGTATAAAACAGGAGACAAAAAAATAACAGAATATGAAAATTACTGATATTTATTATTATTTTTCCAATTTTGGAAGGAAAGTTACTTTTTTCTTGCACAAATTAAAAATATTGTATTTTTTTTAGCAGCCCTGTATTGGTAACTTTAGAGATAGTTTTGGTCAGTTTTTGGTTATTTTACGTCAATTTGCGTTAGTTTTGGTCAGTTTAGGTCAGCTTTTCGTTATTTTTGGATCAGTTTGCGTTACTTTTGGGTTAGTTGTATGGGTCAATTTGTGTAAATTTGGTTATTTGTGGGTCTGCTTGAGTTGTAAGTTTTGGTTATTTTTGGTCAATTTTTATTATTTTTGAGTTGATTCAGTTCAATTTGCGTTGTTTTTGGTTACTTTTGGTCATTTTTTAGTAAGTTTTGGTCATTTTTCGGTTGCTGTGAGTGAGTTTGTGATGGTTTTGGTTATTTTTGTGGTAATTTTGTGCTAGTTTTCATCAGTTATTGTTACTTTTGGGTTAGTTTGACTTGACTTGAGTTAGTTTTGTAATAGATTCGGTTAATTAGCCTTAGTTTTGGTCAGTTTGGGTTAGTTTGAGTTAGTTTTGGTTATTTTTGAATCAGTTTCATCAGACTAATCATGGATTCGTTTGATTGCAAACTTTTGATCAGTTGTGGTTATTTTTGAGTCTGTAATTTAGTTGGTATATATTTATTTATTTATGATCCTACGCTCAACATAATATACACAGTGATTCATACATCGGTGCAGCCACAAAAAACAAAAAAAAAATAACCTTTTATAAATCACCCTGTGACCAAAAAAAATGTCTGATCCGACTCTGTGAATTATATACACAGTGGTGTAGTCGCAAAAATTCCAAATACATAAATGCTTGATAATAATATCGTGGATTTCTGACAAAAAAATCAACTGACCGCCCCTGATAAGGTGGTCAAAAATTTAAAAAAAAAACAACTTTTTATAATCAGCTAGGCCGCACTGTATAAACAATTATTTATGATCCTACGCTCAACATAATATACACAGTGATTCATACATCGGTGCAGCCACAAAAATCTCTGATAAGTCAAAAAACTAAAAAAAAATAACCTGTTATAAATTACCCTGTGACCAAAAAAAATGTCTGATCCGACTCTGTGAATTATATACACAGTGGTGTAGTCACAAAAGTTCCAAATACATAAATGCTTGCAAATAATATCATGGAATTCTGACAAAAAAATCAACTGACCGCCCCTGATAAGGTAGTCGAAAATTAAAAAAAAAACAATTTTTTATAATCAGCTAGGCCGCACTGTATAAACAATTAAGTATTTATGATCCTACGCTCAACATAATATACACAGTGATTCATATACATCGGTGAAGCCACAAAAATCCCTGATAAGTCAAAAAACTAAAAAAAAATAACCTTTTATAAATAACCCTGTGACCAAAAAAAATGTCTGATCCGACTCTGTGAATTATATACACAGTGGTGTAGTCACAAAAATTCCAAATACATAAATGCTTGATAATAATATCGTGGAATTCTGACAAAAAAATCAACTGACCGTCCCTGATTAGGTGGTCAAAAATTTGAAAAAAACAACTTTTTATAATCAGCTAGGCCGCACTGTATAAACAATTAAGTATTTATGATCCTACGCTCAACATAATATACACAGTGATTCATATACATCGGTGAAGCCACAAAAATCCCTGATAAGTCAAAAAACTAAAAAAAAATAACCTTTTATAAATAACCCTGTGACCAAAAAAAATGTCTGATCCGACTCTGAATTATATACACAGTGGTGTAGTCACAAAAATTCCAAATACATAAATGCTTGATAATAATATCGTGGAATTCTGACAAAAAAATCAACTGACCGTCCCTGATTAGGTGGTCAAAAATTTGAAAAAAACAACTTTTTATAATCAGCTAGGCCGCACTGTATAAACAATTATTTATGATCCTACGCTCAACATAATATACACAGTGATTCATACATCGGTGCAGCCACAAAAATCTCTGATAAGTCAAAAAACTAAAAAAAAAATAACCTGTTATAAATTACCCTGTGACCAAAAAAAATGTCTGATCCGACTCTGTGAATTATATACACAGTGGTGTAGTCACAAAAGTTCCAAATACATAAATGCTTGCAAATAATATCATGGAATTCTGACAAAAAAATCAACTGACCGCCCCTGATAAGGTAGTCGAAAATTTAAAAAAAAAAACAACTTTTTATAATCAGCTAGGCCGCACTGTATAAACAATTAAGTATTTATGATCCAACGCTCAACATAATATACACAGTGATTCATACATCGGTGCAGCCACAAAAATCCCTAATTAGTCAAAAAACTAAAAAAAAAAACATTTATAAATTACCCTGTGACCAAAAAAAATGTCTGATCCGACTCTGTGAATTATATACACAGTGGTGTAGTCACAAAAATTCCAAATACATAAATGCTTGATGATAATATCGTGGAATTCTGACAAAAAAATCAACTGACCGCCCCTGATAAGGTAGTCGAAAATTTAAAAAAAAAACAACTTTTTATAATCAGCTAGGCCGCACTGTATAAACAATTATTTATGATCCTACGCTCAACATAATATACACAGTGATTCATACATCGGTGCAGCCACAAAAATCCCTAATTAGTCAAAAAACTAAAAAAAAAAACATTTATAAATTACCCTGTGACCAAAAAAAATGTCTGATCCGACTCTGTGAATTATATACACAGTGGTGTAGTCACAAAAATTCCAAATACATAAATGCTTGATGATAATATCGTGGAATTCTGACAAAAAAATCAACTGACCGCCCCTGATAAGGTAGTCGAAAATTTAAAAAAAAAACAACTTTTTATAATCAGCTAGGCCGCACTGTATAAACAATTATTTATGATCCTACGCTCAACATAATATACACAGTGATTCATATACATCGGTGAAGCCACAAAAATCCATAATTAGTCAAAAAACTAAAAAAAAACCTTGTATAAATTACCCTCTGACCAAAAAAAATGTCTGATCCGACTCTGTGAATTATATACACAGTGGTGTAGTCACAAAAATTCCAAATACATAAATGCTTGGTTCCAATGATTAGTCAAAAATTCAAACCATTCCAGAATCATCCTGTATATCTACAAAAAAATGTGATCCGACTTTTGTACAGGGTGTTCCATTGATCCAATTCAAATATCTCTCGGTGGAAAATATTTAGTCTTTTTCAGCAACGTTGCCATGTGCCCTGAATGTTCTGAAGCTCTACGAAAAAATACCAGGAAAAATAAATCAACTCAATTGCTCAAACCTTCCAAATCGACAATCCTTACACAGTAGATAAACAGAGCGGGTTCAGGAATCAAAATTTGTACCTAACCTCACTTACAATCCATGCGCATGTGGTCGTTTATAGCGTTGTTCCTAAGAGACGTTAGGATCGATTTGTCTTGTTTACTTTTTGTTGTTTCTGTGGTGTTTGTGTATTGTTTTTGATGTTTTGTTGTCCCTGTGATCTCTGCTTGCCTTCTTTATGTTAACATAAACACCACAGAAACAACAAAAAAAGAAACACCACAAATCCATCCTGACGTCTCTTAGGATAAACGCTATAAATGGCCACACGCGCGGGAGTTGTGAGTGAGGTTATGTACTCATTTTTATTCCAATCCTCTTGTGTTTAATAAAAAAAAAATTGACCCAGTGGCTTCCATATCTACACCATTAATCCCTCATTAACAGATACACCTTTCGATCCCAAGGTGTATGGGTTTTTGAAAGCTAAACGAACTTATTCCGAATGAGCGAATTCTGCGCCACAAAAGGCAAAAGGGATTAAAATGCCTGTGCCGAGCGGCGTATCTTTTCTCGATTCACTTTCGCACCTTTTATTAAAAGTGTGCAGACAATAATTTGTTTTCACTTAAAAGCAGCTGCCGGATGGAATAGATTGAATTTTCGTTTTGAATGGCAGTGAGGAATTCAATTTAGATTGACTTTGATAGTCTTTGACTGAGAGTTGAGGGATGATATAAATTCATTGGCATCTGACTCACCTCCCAGAGAGGAAACAGCATTTCATTCTCAGGCCTTACATGGACCATTTGTATCAGATTGCAATGTAATCTGACATGAAGCCATACAGAAATCCGAATCACTAAATATGACATGGCTAATTGCGATTAGTTACGCCCGTAATTATGATGGAATGTCTTTTCCTCCTCCAACGATTTGTAATTAATAATCTTATCGATAATTAATATACAAGCAGTGTAATTGATTTCCTATTAAAGCATGTTGCTTGGCTTGATTGATTTGTTTGTTTTCAGTGCGTTTTTCAACATTTTGAATAGCTTTTAATAAATCAATAAATAATAGTCTCCACGACACTATCTTATCCTTCTTAAAATTCCACTTACGTCAAGCTTGTTACATAAGACTAATGGACTATTTTGTTACCAAAACGATCCATTCCGAATCTAAAAGATCTGATCTGAAGGTGAGTTGTCAACCCTAAACTAGTAAGATAACCCTGTTGGTAATAAATTACCAATAGGTTACCGTATCTCGAGGAACACCGTTAGTTTTTATTTTATCGCTCTCAATGATCGGATGGTATCGTTTTACCGGAGAATACCATGCTTTGGTTTAATTTATTGGGTATCTAAGCTTACACGATATGTTGGATGTTTAGAATGGGGAAAAATTTGAAATTTTAAAAAATTGGTTCTTTATTAAATTATGTGTGTTTTTTTTACTATTTTTAATGGACAGTTCCTATTCATTATAAAATCAAAATTAAAACATATTTCCGAGAAAAATTATCAGGTATGAGTTTGCGAGTTGGCAACGTCACATTATGCCAAACATGACAGTTGTTTGTAATGACATCATATTAAGTTTCCCGTGACAGGGTTGCCAAAGCAGTCAGGTGACTTTTGTGGATGATGACGATTATTATGTTGCGTCATTTTGTCGGAAATTTGATCCACTTTCTTCCATGATTCTTTGAAGGTTTGAACAAAATCCTGAAAATTCAATATTTTTCAACAATTTTGCAATTTTTTAAACCGTTATAACTTTTTACTTAGTTGACCGATTTTGATGAACCTTGCGTCATTTTGTCGGGAATTTGATCCACTCTTCCATCATTTTTTAAGTTTTTTAATCTCGACGGGTTTGAACAAAATCCAGTAAATTCTATATTTTTCAACAATTTTGCAATTTTTTTTTAAACCGTTATAACTTTTTACTTTGTTGACCAATTTTGATGAACGTTGCGTAATTTTGTCGGGAATTTGATCCACTTTCCTTCATAACTTTTTGTGATTTTTTATCTCGACGAGTTTGAACAAAATCCAGAAAATTCTATATTTTTCAACAATTTTGCAATTTTTTTAAACCGTTATAACTTTTTACTTTGTTGACCGATTTTGATAAACGTTGCGTAATTTTGTCGGGAATTCGATCCACTTTCCTCCATAACTTTTTGTGATTTTTTATCTCGACGGGTTTGAACAAAATCCAGAAAATTCTATATTTTTCAACAATTTTGCAATTTTTTTAAACCGTTATAACTTTTCACTTTGTTGACCGATTTTGATAAACCTTGCGTAATTTTGTCGGGAATTTGATGCACTTTCCTCCATTACTTTTTGTGATTTTTTATCTTAGCGGGTTTGAACAAAATCCAGAAAATTTTATATTTTTCAACAATTTTGCAATTTTTTTTTAAACCGTCATAACTTTTTACTTTGTTGACCAATTTTGATGAACGTTGCGTAATTTTGTCGGGAATTTGATCCACTTTCCTTCATAACTTTTTGTGATTTTTTATCTCGACGGGTTTGAACAAAATCCAGAAAATTCTATATTTTTCAACAATTTTGCAATTTTTTTAAACCGTTATAACTTTTTACTTTGTTGACCGATTTTGATGAACCTTGCGTAATTTTGTTGGGAATTCAATCCACTCTGCCATCATTTTTTAGGATTTTTAATCTCGACGGGTTTGAACAAAACCAGAAAATTCTATATTTTTCAAAAATTTTGCAATTTTTTTAAACCGTTATAACTTTTTAGTTTGTTGACCGATTTTGATAAACCTTGCGTAATTTTGTCGGGAATTTGATCAACTTTCCTTCATAACTTTTTGTGATTTTTTATCTCGACGGGTTTGAACAAAATCCAGAAAATTCTATATTTTTCAACAATTTTGCAATTTTTTTAAACCGTTATAACTTTTTACTTTGTTGACCGATTTTTATGAACCTTGCGTAATTTTGTCGGGAATTTGATCCACTTTCCTCCATAACTTTTTGTGATTTTTTATCTCGACGGGTTTGAACAAAATCCAGAAAATATAATATTTTTCAACAATTTTGCAATTTTTTTAAACCGTTATAACTTTTTACTTTGTTGACCGATTTTGATGGACCTTGCGTAATTTTGTCGGGAATTCGATCCACTTTCCTTCATAACTTTTTGTGATTTTTTATCTCGACGGGTTTGAACAAAATCCAGAAAATTCTATATTTTTCAACAATTTTGCAATTTTTTTAAACCGTCATAACTTTTTACTTTGTTGACCGATTTTGATGAACCTTGCGTAATTTTGTCGGGAATTTGATCCACTTTCCTCCATAACTTTTTGTGATTTTTTATCTCGACGAATTTGAACAAAATCCAGAAAATTCTATATTTTTCAACAATTTTGCAATTTTTTTAAACAGTTATAACTTTTTACTTTGTTGACCGATTTTGATGAACGTTGCGTAATTTTATCGGGAATTTGATCCACTTTCCTTCATAACTTTTTGTGATTTTTTATCTCGACGGGTTTGAACAAAATCCAGAAAATTCTATATTTTTCAACAATTTTGCAATTTTTTTAAACCGTTATAACTTTTTACTTTGTTGACCGATTTTGATGAACCTTGCGTAATTTTGTCGGGAATTTGATCCACTTTCCTTCATAACTTTTTGTGATTTTTTATCTTGACGGGTTTGAACAAAATCCAGAAAATTCTATATTTTTCAACAATTTTGCAATTTTTTTTTAAACCGTTATAACTTTTTACTTTGTTGACCGATTTTGATGAACCTTGCGTAATTTTGTCGGGAATTCGATCCACTTTCCTTCATAACTTTTTGTGATTTTTTATCTCGACGGGTTTGAACAAAATCCAGAAAATTCTATATTTTTCAACAATTTTGCAATTTTTTTAAACCGTTATAACTTTTTACTTTGTTGACCGATTTTGATGAACCTTGCGTAATTTTGTCGAGAATTTGATCCACTTTCCTCCATAACTTTTTGTGATTTTTTTATCTCGACGGGTTTGAACAAAATCCAGAAAATTCTATATTTTTCAACAATTTTGCAATTTTTTTAAACCGTTTTAACTTTTTACTTTGTTGACCGATTTTGATGAACGTTGCGTAATTTTGTCGGGAATTTGATCCACTTTCCTCCATAACTTTTTGTGATTTTTTATCTCGACGGGTTTGAACAAAATCCAGAAAATTCTATATTTTTCAACAATTTTGCAATTTTTTTAAACCGTTATAACTTTTTACTTTGTTGACCGATTTTGATGAACGTTGCGTAATTTTGTCGGGAATTTGATCCACTTTCCTCCATAACTTTTTGTGATTTTTTATCTCGACGGGTTTGAACAAAATCCAGAAAATTCTATATTTTTCAACAATTTTGCAATTTCTTTAAACCGTTATAATTTTTTACTGGGTTGACCGATTTTGATGAACCTTGCGTAATTTTGTCGGGAATTTGATCCACTTTCCTCCATAACTTTTTGTGATTTTTTATCTCGACGGGTTTGAACAAAATCCAGAAAATTCTATATTTTTCAACAATTTTGCAATTTTTTTAAACCGTTATAACATTTTACTTTGTTGACCGATTTTGATGAACGTTGCGTAATTTTGTCGGGAATTTGATCCACTTTCCTCCATAACTTTTTGTGATTTTTTTTATCTCGACGGGTTTGAACAAAATCCAGAAAATTCTATATTTTTCAACAATTTTGCAATTTTTTTAAACCGTTTTAACTTTTTACTTTGTTGACCGATTTTGATGAACGTTGCGTAATTTTGTCGGGAATTTGATCCACTTTCCTCCATAACTTTTTGTGATTTTTTTATCTCGACGGGTTTGAACAAAATCCAGAAAATTCTATATTTTTCAACAATTTTGCAATTTTTTTAAACCGTTATAACTTTTTACTTTGTTGACCGATTTTGATGAACGTTGCGTAATTTTGTCGGGAATTTGATCCACTTTCCTCCATAACTTTTTGTGATTTTTTTATCTCGACGGGTTTGAACAAAATCCAGAAAATTCTATATTTTTCAACAATTTTGCAATTTTTTTAAACCGTTATAACTTTTTACTTTGTTGACCGATTTTGATGAACGTTGCGTAATTTTGTCGGGAATTTGATCCACTTTCCTCCATAACTTTTTGTGATTTTTTTATCTCGACGGGTTTGAACAAAATCCAGAAAATTCTATATTTTTCAACAATTTTGCAATTTTTTTAAACCGTTATAACTTTTTACTTTGTTGACCGATTTTGATGAACGTTGCGTAATTTTGTCGGGAATTTGATCCACTTTCCTCCATAACTTTTTGTGATTTTTTATCTCGACGGGTTTGAACAAAATCCAGAAAATTCTATATTTTTCAACAATTTTGCAATTTTTTTAAACCGTTATAACTTTTTACTTTGTTGACCGATTTTGATGAACGTTGCGTAATTTTGTTGAGAATTTAATCCACTCTTCCATCATTTTTTAGGATTTTTAATCTCGACGGCTTTGGACAAAATCAATAAAATTCTATATTTTTGACAATTTTGCAATTTCTTTAAGCCGGCATAACTTTTTACTGGGTCTGTATATCAGCGACAAAAAAATCCCAAGAAAATGTAGATTATCTTTCAAAACGTAACAAATTAGGACAACTTTTCAGGCAATTTGAAGTCATCATCTCAAAAAATATCAAATTGTTACGTTTCATAAAATACTCTACTCGCAATAATGGCTATTATTCCCTTGAAGGTTTAAAAAAAAAAAAAAAATGTGAAAGTCACCCATTGGTCTTCCAGTTTATACGCAAGCAAATTCAATATCCACCTACGCCGGCACGTATAACACTCATAAAAAACGTTCACTCGGCACCAAGTCTGGCCTGTTGGCAGGTCTCTTTCAACCAATTAATAACGGCCTCTTGTTGGAATTCAACAACACGAAAAAGCCATCCGAGGAGGATATTAAAACATCCCCGCGTCGGTTAAGATAGCCGTAATGAGCGATCATATTTCAACCGTTGACCGTTTTTGGATATTTCGCACTGAAAAAAATATTTACGTGCATTTGCCGATGAGAAATTTCGGGTCCCTGGGTTCTGCCCAGAAGTGGGCCAGATCGCGTGACCTCGTTATGCTAAATGATTGGCAGGATTTTTTTTTGCTTCCGAATCGGGTTTTGTTACTTTATCGATGGTTGGTGAAAACTGAATTTTCCTGCAATGAAAGCTAAAAAAGTCGGAAACCTGCAGAAAGGAAAAAAGTCTGCAGTTGATGTATGGCGAGATGGTTTTTACGAATGCTACCAACTCTGTGCTAACAACTTGGTTCGATGAATAAGAGACTATCGAACAGTGTTGCCAAGTTGGACGATGGTTTTGTCGCTCTAATTTTGAGAAAGTCAGAGCAGAGTCGTTGGGGAATTTATTTTTTTTTTTGTTTATCTTCATTTTCCTCTTCATTTGTATTATTCGTATATTGTTATTATCTTTTGTTTAGATGATTTTGAATTGTATTTGTAGATTTTTTCTAAGAAAAATGGTTGTGTGAAAACCAATCACTAAAAATAATTAAAAAGAAATAAATATTATAATATAAAAGTTATATATATTACGTTTTTTTTTCACAATTTAATTAATTGATTTTAAGTCTGTCTAGTGTAACGAAGATTTTTCAATTAATCAATTATTGTTCAAAGTTTAATTTTAATGATAATATGTATTAATTTTTATTTTCTTGTGTGTATGATTTGTATTCCATACCAAAAGTTTTTTTCAATCTTACAGAGTCCTGAACCATTTCTTTTAAATAACTTTACTTCTTTTATTGTTTTGTTTTTTATTACATTATATGGTTTTTTTGTTCATCAACTACTTATATTTATATTAGTACTCTCTATTGTGGAGCTTTTATCGTTTATTAAACATTTTGCATGAACTTTAGGTTGCTTTAAAAATAGTTCGTAATACATTTTAATCCTGAAAAGAACTTTAAAACTTGACAAAAAATCAATAATTAGATTTTACTCATTAAAAAAGTCTCTTAAAACAATTTGAATCAAGACTACTTTTATAGGATTTTTAAAAACATTCGAATAAACTCATTTTGAACCAGGAAAGCTGAAATTCCTTTGAAAAATTTTTACAAATTTGTCAAAAAAATAATTTTTATGACCATTTAGTTTTTAAGATTGCTTTTACAAGACTTTTTGTAGGGTTTTAATTAATATTTAGTCTTTAAATTACTTTAATAGGATTTTTAAGGAATTTATAGGATGCTTTAAAAATAGTTTATAATTCATTTTTACCTTGAAAAAAAACAATAATTTTATTTTTATTTATAAAAAAAATCTTGAACTATTTGATTCAAAACTACTTTAATAGGATTTTTAACGACTTTAGGATGCTTTAAACATCGATTCAGACTAATTTTAAGCCTGAATTCCTTTGAAATAACTTACCAACTTTGTTTAAATCTATTAGTGATTATTAAGTAGTTTTATTATTATTTTTATATAGTTTTAAACTCATTTTTAACCTTTAAAAGTCTATGAGAAAAAGACTAACAAAAATAAAATTCATTTGAGTTAGCTTTAAAAAATTGTTTTAAATCTATTAAAAAAGATTTAAAAGCTAAAATTCCTACTATTACAGGATTTTAGGGGACTATGATGGATGAATTTAAATAGATTTAGTTATTTTAAACCTGCAAAAATTTCTGTGAAATAACTTTGAAATTTTGTTTAAACTGTTTGTATTGTTATTTTTTGTCCGTAAAATTACTTTTTTAGGATTTTTAAAGATTTTCGAATATTTTTAAAGTAGTTTGAAACACATTTTTAGCCTTAAAAAGTCTTTAAGACTTGAAACTAACTAACAAAAATAAAATTCCTTCGAATTAGCTTTACAAAGTTGTTTAAACTTATTGGAAAAGATTTTTAAGACTATTAAAGTTTATTGTATAGGAATTTTAAGGGGTTTGAAAAAGATTTAAACTCATTATAAAAACTAAAATTCCTTTATTTCCTTAACGGTTTTTATTTCTTTAACGGTAGTTTCAAGTTTATTTTAAACCTAAAAAATTCTTCAAGACTTGGAGAAAAAACTAACAAAAAAAATAAAATTCCAATTCAAAGGATTTATAAAATTAGCATAGCATCAATAATATTATTATAAATGTAGAAGTATAAATGAAATGATATGAAAATAAAATATAATAAGAATATTTAAAACACTAAAATAATAAAAAAAAAGATAAGAGAAAATCATCTAAAAAACAAACAAAAAAAAATTAAATCATTATTATTATTATTATTATTATTAATTCATTATGACTACGAGCTATAGTCATTTTTCCACTTGTCAGATAATTTTTTTGATTTGGGTGATCTTCAATATTTCATTTAGAAATTTTTTTTCCTTCTCCCCTATCCCCTTATTCGTCAAAAAACCAATTTAATAAAATTTAAAAATATTAAAATGAAAACAAATCATGTGAACAACATTGAAAACTAAATACTAATAAATATATTATTATTATTATCATTATTTTATCTATAAATTTGTAATTTTTAATTTTTTTTAACAATTTTATTTCTTTGATTGACATTCATTCTTTTACAAAACTAATTAGAATTTTCCCCAAAAAGTGATAAAATACTGAAACTAAATGAAACAGTTGGGTAAATAAATCAGTAAACAAAAAAAACAAGAAGTACAAAAAAGCCGGGAATTAGAAGTATAAAACTTTAAAGAAAACTTCCAACAAATAATATGTTTGACCATTTTGAATTTAATTGAATTTTTGTACCAGGTACTAATCTATTTATTCATTTTTAATTGGATGATAATCAGATTAATTAGCTGAATAATTCCTATACACAATAAACAAATGAAACGATATAAAATATGATATAATTAAATAAGGTTTAAAAATTATGGAAATATAGAACACTTATGAAAATTGATGGACAAAGTTCAAAAATGAAGTACTTTTAAATATAAATAATGGTAGAACAATAGATAAGTTTAAAACTACTTTTTTTTAAATAAAAAATCACCAAACTAAGTAGATTAATTTAGGGAAGTTTGAAAAATCCTAAAATAAAACGGATTAAGACTTCTTAAAAGATGAAAACGTGGAAAATTCTTGAAAAGAAAAAAATAAAACGAATTCAAACTCCTTGAAACATGAAAAAAAGTTTAAAAACGATAAATCGCCAGATTATGATCAATGAAGAATAAAAACATCCTTCAGACTAAACATAAGAAAAAACTTTCAGATGAAAGAAAATGGAAATTACGTTTATTAATAACAAGGTGATCAAAAAGGAGACATCATTTCATTTTTTTTTGAAATATTTGAATTGAGTAAAAATGGTATAATTTTAAAAATTGATTGAAATTCATACAGACAAAACCGTCAATATGGCATCACCGCCATCCACCTTTACCACCGACCAAAGAACCAACTCCGGAGAGGGGGTACCCCAGCGGAACCGAAGAGTTCGTGGCCTTCACTTCGCCGGTCAGTTAACGACGAGTACCACAGCAAAGTGGCACGCGGTACCGCGCGCGCTTCAACCGCAAATACATCGACAAATAATATGGATTACAAGCCCGTTTCATAATCACTCAACAATGGCCAACTCCATTTGGTTCCTGCTTTTCGGGACAATATTCGGAGTACTATCTGCCTCCCTGAGCAAAACCCTTCGCTATCAAGCTCCAGACGAGTGCAAGTGGGTCGTTGTAGACTCAACAGCTGAAGACGATGTTGCGCTGGTTTGCAGACTTCGTACCATCAACAGTGAACTGGAAAATACCAACTTTAGTGTTATACAACCTCAACATACAGTGCGCTTGAGGTTGGAGTGCTCGGATGCGTTGTTTTTCCAGAGCTCATTGAGTGCTGGTAGTTTTACGAATTTGGTAGAGCTGAAGGAGCTGAGCATTGAGTATTGTAAAATCGGCAACTTGAGTGATGGTGCTTTTAAAGGACTTAAGGAGCTCAGGAATTTAACAGTGAAGACCCACAACACAGACTGGAGTGCCATGAGTTTGGATGTATCCGCCAATGCCTTCAGTGATGAGTTACGAATGCTGGAACGGTTGGATTTGGGGGAGAACAACATGTGGAGTCTGCCTGAGGGTGTGTTGTGTCCTCTGTATGCCCTCGAAGTGCTCAACCTAACAAGAAATAGATTCAGAGAGGTGTCCAGCTTCCACTTCAGCAACACCCACACGGACAAGTGCGGCGCCAGCTTGAAAATACTGGACTTGTCCCGTAACAACATAGACTCCTTGCCCAGTGCCCCATTTTCCTGTTTGTCCAGACTGGAAAAGCTGTACCTACAGGGCAACGGACTTACGTCAGTTGCCGACAGAGCTATGGAGGGCTTAACAGCGTTGCACATTCTAAAGCTGTCGGACAATCGCCTAGTTAATTTGCCTCCAGAACTGTTTGCAGATACACGTGACCTGCGGGAGATGTACTTGCAAAACAATTCCATAAACGTGCTGGCGCCTGGTTTATTCAGTGAGCTGACGCAGCTTTTGGTGCTGGATTTATCCCACAACGAGCTGACTGCCGAGTGGATCAACACGGCCACTTTCGCTGGACTAGTGCGGCTTGTGGTGCTCGACGTCAGCTACAACCGAATAGCGCGACTAGAGCAAAGTGTGTTTCGTGACTTATATAGTTTGCAAATTCTCAGACTTAACGATAACTTCATTGAAACCATCCCTGAGAATACATTTAGTGCTTTGTACAACCTCCACACACTGATTATTTCCAATAATAAAATCGCCAGGATTGAGGGTGATACATTAAACGGACTTTACGTGCTCTCTTTGCTGTCATTGGACAATAATAAAATCAGTTGGGTGCACCAGGACGCCTTGAAAAACTGCTCCAGCTTGCAGGATTTGCATCTGAACGGCAACAAGCTACAACAGGTGCCGGAAGTAATAAAAAATGTTCCTATGTTGAAGACGCTGGACTTGGGAGAGAATCATATAGACTCTATAAATAACGAGAGTTTTAGTGATTTGAAGCTTATGTACGGGCTGAGGCTGACGGAGAATAATATAGGCAACATCTCCAAAGGCGTTTTCGACAAAATGGCCTCGTTGAAGATCCTCAACCTTTCACGCAACAAAATTCAAAAAGTGGCCGCCAGCAGTTTCGACGGCAACTTTAATTTACAAGCCATCCGTTTGGATGGGAATTATCTCACTGACATTGAAGGACTATTCGCCAAGTTGCCCAGTTTGGTGTGGCTGAACATCTCAGATAACCGACTAAAGTGGTTTGACTATGCGTTGATACCTACTGGACTGCAATGGCTTGATATACACTCCAACCAAATTGAAGAACTAGGGAATTATTTCGAAATTGAAAGCACCCTATCGCTGAGCACCTTTGACGCTAGCTCCAACAAACTAAGTGAGATAACTGGAAGTGCTATACCTAACAGTGTGGAGGTGTTGTACCTGAACGACAATCAAATCAGCAAAGTTCAATCGTACACCTTCTTCAAGAAACCCAATCTCACCAGGGTAGATTTATTTGGCAATAAAATCACAAGTTTGGACCCCAACTCCTTGCGCATTTCTGCTGTACCTCATGAAAAGGATCTGCCGGAATTCTACATAGGAGGCAACCCTTATAAGTGTGACTGTACCATGGAGTGGCTTCAAAAGGTAAATACAGTCAACAAAGCCCGAACTCAACCCAAGCTGGTGGACCTTGAAAGTATATTCTGCCAGCTGTTGTACAACAGAGGCAGAACGTATGTACCTCTAGTGGAAGCGGCCCCTTATCAATTTTTATGTACATACGACAGTCACTGCTTTGCCCTTTGTCACTGCTGCGACTTTGACGCCTGTGACTGCGAAATGACCTGTCCCACCAACTGTACCTGCTACCACGACCAATCATGGAGTGCCAACGTGGTGGACTGCAGCAGCAGCGGCTACGTGGCCCAGCTTCCTGAGCAAATCCCCATGGATGCCACCCAGTTGTACATTGACGGCAACGACTTACGCTCATTAAATAGTCATGCCTTCATTGGCAGGAAACGACTCAAAGTTTTATTCCTCAACAACTCCAACATCGACAGCATACAAAATAGAACCTTCCATGGACTTAAAGAACTGGAGACGTTGCACCTAGACGGCAATCGCCTTATGGAGCTTAAAGGGTACGAGTTTGAGGGCCTAGAGGAGATGCGCGAGGTGTTTCTGCAAAAAAATCGACTGACCAGCATCGATAATGGCACCTTTAAGGGGCTGAGGCACTTGAAGGTGCTGCGCCTGGACCACAACAGACTCACCACCATGGATGTATGGCTGTTATCCAACACGTTAATTGAGGTAACTCTAGCGTACAACACCTGGAGCTGTGACTGTGATTTTACGGAAAAGCTGCGCGAGTGGATGATTAGAGGGGACGCTGTCCAGGACTCCACTAAAGTGCGTTGCCTCTTTAACTCCACAGAGGTTGACTATTATAGTGATGAAATCTACTCGGACAGTGCTGAGCTTGGCTTTTACGTTGTGCACAACTACACCAAGTGCACTGGGGCTGTTAACATCGACAATAGTGTTAACGGGAACTTGACAGCTACCAAAACCATCATTGAAAAGCAGATAATCAACGACCATTTGCCCTTGCTAGTGATAACCTTGGTGGTGTTTATGACTATAGTGATGTTAACGTTGATGTTGTTCATCTTCAGGCAGGAAATGCGCGTGTGGTTTCACTCAAAGTTTGGTGTAAGACTATTTCAACGATCGGTGGAGGTGGATGATAAGCTATTCGACGCCTTTGTCAGCTACAGCTCCAAAGATGAAGCCTGGGTGGCTGAGGTGCTGGCGCCAGCTTTGGAGCCCCACTACAAGCTATGCCTTCACTACCGCGACTACCCCGTTGGTGCGTTTTTAGCTGACAGCATAGTGCAAGCTGTGGAAAGTTCCAAAAGAACCATCATGGTTCTATCAGATAATTTTATCAAATCAGAGTGGTGTAGGTTCGAGTTTAAATCAGCCCATCACCAAGTGTTGCGCGATAGACGTCGCAGACTGATTGTGGTGTTGTTAGGTGAAGTTCCTCAAAAGGATTTAGATCCGGACATCCGGCTGTATCTGAAGACCAACTTTTATCTGCAATGGGGAGATAAGTTGTTCTGGGAGAAACTAAGGTATGCCCTTCCTGATGTGAATAATAGACATAGTGTGCGAACCCCCCATGTGCACCATCACGTGCATCGACATAGTGGCAGGGGGCCCCCCAATGCCCCCGGGCAACAGGGGCCCCGGACTGTTGCCATACACATTTGACAGTAGTTAATGTCCTAATGAAATTGTGATAATACTGTATAGATTGACTGTTTAGTGCAATTGTTGCGTTTTGTGATATGTAGTCAACTCACTGAGTATAAAATGCATTGCTTGTACATTATTGTGTATCATATAATTAATTTATTTAAGATCTAAAAGACTGTTTTTGTACATTCCGTAATGCTGTTGTAGATACGTATATCTATTTATTTAATTGAAATTCTGTCGTGTATTTTGAAAAAATAAATGAAATTAGTCAATTTTTACATGTGGTTTCATTTAACCATGATTTCAGGGTCAGAAACCGCATTTTATCGCCTTTATGCAGTAACTGTCAGTAATTACCTCATAACTCCCGGTTTATATCTAACGTTTCTTGGAATATTAGCTTTCTAATCAATATATTGATTGGATCAGGATTATTGGTCACTACAGGTAAGTACATTTTGATTTAATTGCCTGTTTTATGTTATAGTCACTATTAAATGAATTTTCTAGTTGAAACAATAAATTGATTTGAATTTACACGCACAATTATTAATTTTTTTCAAAAAAAAAATTTTTTTATACATTTTTTAACTTGATTTTATTTTTCCTTCAATTTTTAAATTCTTGCAAAGATATGATCTAATAAGATTTCTACAAAAATTTTTAGTGTGGGTTTTATTGTTTTTGAAAAATAATGGAAATAGAAAATTTATTCTCCAATTAAATTGTTTTTTCTGATTTTTGTAATATAATGTTCTGCCTTGTTTTTCATCATCTTGACAGATTTTTTTTGTTATTTATTTTATCAAACTCATGCATCAATTATTAAACGTTTCTTAACATTCTTTAATTCTCCTATTTTCGTTGTTTTTTTTTGTTGGTTTTACTTCAGAATCTTTCACTTACTTAATCTGACTTTTGTATGTCTTGTTTTTCTTGTAATATTTTAACCCGTATCTTTTTTAGGCTAATGAAATAGTATCTGTACATTTACATCACTTTATTTATTGATACATTTTATTTGCCTAATTTAATTTGAGCAATTATTTTATTCAAAAAAAAATTGTTAATTATCATTTTTATTTTTGTTACTCTTTTACGAGTCTTAACACGATTCAATTTTCCTAGTTTTGATGATTCTTTCTTTTCAGAATCTTTTGACAATTTTATCAAACTTTTGTTTTTTTTTGTTATATGTTTTTTCCCCAATTTAATTTTTTCACTTTTCTTAGTTTCAGTAAAATCATTTGCCTAGTTTAATTTGAGCTATTATTTTATTTAAAAAATTTTGTTAATTATCATTTTTATTTTTGTTACTCTTTTACGAAATTAAACACGATTTAATTTTCTTAGTTTTGATGATTCTTTTTTTTCAGAATCTTTTGACAATTTTATCATACTTTTGTTTTTTTTTGTTATACGTTTTTTCCCCAATTTAATTGTTTTACTTTTCTTAGTCATCATTGATTTTTTCTCTTTTTCAATTAGATTTTGTATTGCCTTTTATAACAATGGCGTTTTTAGAGTTTAATACTTTTTTTTCAGATAACTTGAAAACTTTAACAATTAGTAAACAATCAACAAACTTTTTCTTTTTTGCTTTTTGATTTTGATTTTGGGTTAGTTTGGGTTAATTTGGGTTTGATTTAGGGAAATTGTAAAAGATTTCCCCTCAGGTAACTGAAGCAAATTTTCAGTTAAGTAATTTCCCCTTAAGTAACTTCCCTAATTTCCCATCAATGTACTTTCCTTTGATTTCCTCTCAAGTGATTTCTTCTAACGGCCCCCAAGTAACTTCACCAATTTCCCCTCAAGTAATTTCCTTTATTCTCGTTAAGTAACCTGTAATTGGAAACAAATTTATTCTTAAGTAAATTCCCCATAAGTAACCGCATGGAATTGAAAACCAGCCTCCGCTTAAATGTCTTCCCCTTAATTAACTGCCTAGAATTAAAAACAAACTTTCCCTTGAACACCTTCCCCTTAAGTAACTGCCTGAAATTCCTCAAATACCTTTCTCTTGAGTAACTTTCTGGAATTGAAATCTTCTCTCAATTGATTACATGGTATTGAAGGTACATTTCCCCTAACCTTTATTTCCCTCAAGTGACTTCCCCTAACAGTACTTCCCTTCAAGTGAATTCCACTAATCACCCTCAGTAATTTCTCTAATTTCCCTTCGAGTAACTTCCCCTATTTCCGTTGAGTGGACTGCCTGGAATTGAAAAAAAAATTCATTCAAGTGACTGAAAATTCAAACAATTCTCTCTCCAAGTAATCTCCCATCAAGTAACCTTCGCCTAAGTGATTTCCCCTAACTACCCCGACGTAATTTCCCCTTAAGTAACTTCCCTAACCTCCCATCAATGTACTTTCTTTTGATTTTCTCTCAAGTGATTTCTTCTAACTGCTCCCAAGTAACTTCACCAATTTCCCCTCAAGTAATTTCCTTTATTCTCGTTAAGTAACCGCCTGGAATTGGAAACAAATTTATTCCCCTTAAGTAACCTTATGGAATTGAAAACCAACCTCCGCTTAAATGTCTTCACCTTGATTAACTGCCTGAAATTAAAAACAATCTTCCCCTTGAACACCTTCCCCTTAAGTACCTTTTCCTTAAGTAACTGTCTGGAATTGAAAACAAATCTTCTCTCAAGTGATTGCATGATACTGAAAATATATTTTCCCTCCCCTCAATTTTCCTTCTAGTAAATTCCACCAAGTACCCCCAGTAATTTCTCTATTTCCCCCTCAATTAACTTTTCCTATTCCCGTTAAGTAACTGCTTGGAATTGAAAGAAAATTCATTCAAGTGACTGAAAATTGAAACAATTGTCTCTCCAAGTAATCTCCCATCAAGTAACCTTCGCCTAAGTAATTTCCCCTAACTACCCCGACGTAATTTCCCCTTAAGTAACTTCCCTAACCTCCCATCAATGTACTTTCCTTTGATTTTCTCTCAAGTGATTACTTCTAACTGCCCCCAAGTAACTTCACTTATTTCCCCTCAAGTAATTTCCTTTATTCTCGTTAAGTAACCGCCTGGAATTGAAAACAAATTTATTCCCCTTAAGTAACCACATGGAATTGAAAACCAACCTCCGCTTAAATGTCTTCACCTTGATTAACTGCCGGAAATTAAAAACAATCTTCCCCTTGAACACCTTCCCCTTAAGTACCTTTTCCTTAAGTAACTGTCTGGAATTGAAAACAAATCTTCTCTCAAGTGATTGCATGATACTGAAAATATATTTCCCCTCCCCTCAATTTTCCTTCTAGTAAATTCCACCAAGTACCCCCGGTAATTTCTCTATTTCCCCCTCAATTAACTTTTCCTATTCCCGTTAAGTAACTGCTTGGAATTAAAAAAAATGTCATTCAAGTGACTGGAATTTGAAACGATTTTCTCTCCAAGTAATCTCCCACCAAGTAATCTTCTCCTGAATAATTTCTGCCAACTGCCCCGACGTAATTTCCCCTGAAGTAACTTCACTAATCCCCCCTCAACTAAGTGTCCGTATTCCTGTTAAGTAAGTGCCTGCAATTAAAAACAAATTTCCCCTTGAAAAAAAATCCCCTTAAGTGACTGCCTGGAATCTGGAATTGAAAAGAAAATTTCTCTCAAGTAATTTCCCCTTAAATAGCTTCCCTTTAATTTCCCCCAAGTGACTTCCTCTAACTCCCCCTCAAGTAACTTACCTTTAATTTCCTCTCAACTCAATTAACTCCAGACTTAAAATCATCGAATGTACCACTTTGGCTCATTAAACTATTACAATATTTTCTCCAGTGAGAAAAGTACAAATTTTAAGATGATATCTCGTTCAGTGTAACTCGTACAGCAATAGAGGTCATTGATAATTTTGAATATTTTTTTTTTAGGAATTTGTTATTTTTTTTATATTTTATTATAACGCAAAAATACACGTGTCAAATTTGAAGCTGTTATCTCATTCCTTGAAACATGAACAATAAAATCCCACAGTCGAAGACGAAAATTTTTAACTTACTTTTCCGAACAAATAGCTATTTTTTAATATGATTACAGAAGATAGAAGATTTTAAATACATAGTATAAATAATAAATACAGTGAAAAATAATAAATAAAAAGCCCAAGAACAAAAAAAAAAAAAAAATTAGAACCCCCAGAAGTTAATAAAATATAAAATCGTCCAGTTTAATTGTATTTAAAAATTTAGGGAAAAAATAAGTGTCTAAAATAATAAAGCCCTTGAAAATTGAAAAAAAATCTCCATTAAAGAAGGTTGTTCAAAAAATACAAAATAATAAAAAGGAGTAAACTACATTACAAAACAACAAAAGTAGAATTTAAGTAAAAATTAAAACCAACTAGGATGAGGAGAAATGATTAAAATGCAGAAACTGTGAAAAAAGCTGAAAAATTACAAGAGTAACAGGAAAAAAATATAAATTTCCGAAAAGTAGATTTAAAAAAAAAAAATAACAGGTATAAAATGATCCAGATAAAAAATGGGAGTTGAACATGAGGCTATGTGAAAGTTAAAGTGTACAGACAAATAAAAAACATATAAAATAGAAGATAAAAGTGAATAAAAATATTTTTCATCAAAGCAGCTTGATAGGAATCACAAAAATAGCAATAAGTAATAGAAACTATAATATATAAAAAAAAAATTTTAAAACAACAAAAGTAAAAAATAAAAAGAATTAAAACAAGTAAAAATCCACTCCAGATAAAATAAATATAATCAGCAATAAAAATTTCACCAAACACTTTCGGCATGTACCAAGTAATTGTCCGGCAACCCACTTGTACTAAAAAAAATGATACGCATCTCAGACAAAAAGCGTGTTTTCCTCAAAAAACACCATCGTAAATTTGAACGGTGCTGAATTTTATTATGTATTTTTATGGCTTTTTGATAACATGCCTTCCTGCAGGTACATTATTTTCATTTTGCGATTTTACGACTCGAAAATATGTCTGGTTTATTTGCGACCACGAACTTTGGCTGTTTGAAAGAACACAGATTTGTTTCGCGATTGGAATAAATCTTGTTGCAACAACACCATGTGAAATTGTATCTTGCTCGGTTATGTGTTGTTTTCACCAATCTGGGTATTGTAGCGATTGTAGCTACATGGACTGGAGGTTTTTCAATGTTGTTGCTGAAAAAAGACTGTAACAAGGGCATTATGCACATTATAATGCCCTGTGATACAATATTTGTGGACAGAGGGCAGTTATAGTCTAGTATGGTCCGTTGTCTGCGAATGATCCTAATTTTCTTGTTTCTCTTATAATTGTTACTTTCTCAGTTTATTTAAAAAAAAAATGACAAATTCCAAGAATTTTGATGTTTTTTAACTTTCTAAAATGATTTTTTTATTTTCACTATTTTTTTATTCTCTTATTGGAAAAAGTGGTGTGGTTGCCCTACTCTGTGAACTCATTAGCAAATTTTGACTTTTGAGGGATTAATGATGAGGGTTAGAAGTCACCCAGTAGACCTCACTTTTAGCAAATGTCCTCCTCTTTCCAATGAGGCTAAGCTCGTTTGAATATCTTTTGTGGTTTTTGACTTATAGGGGAAAAGTGGAGTGCTTACCTTAGACGAAGATTGCTCTGTCAACTCATTGGCAGAGTTTGATAATTCTTGAGTGATTATTGGTGAAGATAATAGGTCAGCCAGTACGCCTCAATTATAGCAAATTTCCTCCTCTTTCCAATGAGGCCAAGCTTGTTTCGATATCTTTTGTGGTTTTTGAGTAATGAGGGGAAAAGTGGAGTGATCACCCTAAACGGAGATTGCTCTGTCAACTCATTGGCAAAATTTGATAATTCTTGAGTGATTATTGGTGAAGACAATAGGTCAGCCAGTACACCTCAATTATAGCAAATTTCCTCCTCTTTCCAATGAGGTTACACTCGTTTCGATATCATCTATGGTTTTTGAGTGATAAGGAAAAAAGTGGAGTGGTTACCCTAGACGGAGATTGCTTTGTCAACTCATTGGCAGAGTTTGATAATTCTTGAGTGATTATTGGTGAAGATAATAAGTCAGCCAGTACAACTCAATTATAGCAAATTTCCTCCTCTTTCCAATGAGGTTAACCTCGTTTCGATATCTTTTGTGGTTTTTGAGTAATGAGGAAAAAAGTTGAGTGATTACCCTAGACGAAGACTGCTCTGTCAACTCATTGGCAGAGTTTGATAATTATTGAGTGATTATTGGTGAAGATAATAAGTCAGCCAGTACACCTCAATTATAGCAAATTTCCTCCTCTTTCCAATGAGGCTAAGCTCGTTTCGATATCGTTTGTGGTTTTTGAGTAATAAGGGAAAAACTGGAGTGGTTACCCTACACGGAGATTGCTCTGAGAACTCATTGGCAAAGTTTGATCATTCTTGAGTGATTATTGGTAGAGATGATAAAACAGCCAGTACACCTCAATTATAGCCAATTTCCTCCTCTTTCCAATGAGGCTAAGCTCGTTTCGATATCTTTTGTGGTTTTTGAGTAATAAGGGAAAAAGTGGGGTAATTACCCTAAACGGAGATTGCTTTGTCAACTCATTGGCAAAGTTTGATCATTCTTGACTGATTATTGGTAGAGATAATAAGTCAGCCAGTACACCTCAATTATAGCCAATTTCCTCCTCTTTCCAATGAGGCTAAGCTTCTTTCGATATCTTTTGTGGTTTTTGAGTAATGAGGGAAAAAGTGTAGTGGTTACCCTAGACGGAGATTGCTTTGTCAACTCATTGGCAGAGTTTGATAATTCTTGAGTGATTATTGGTGAAGATAATAAGTCAGCCAGTACACCTCAATTATAGCAAATTTCCTCCTCTTTCCAATGAGGCCAAGCTTGTTTCGATATCTTTTGTGGTTTTTGAGTAATGAGGGAAAAAGTGGAGTGATTACCCTAGACGGAGATTGCTCTGTCAACTCATTGGCAGAGTTTGATAATTCTTGAGTGATTATTGGTGAAGATAATAAGTCAGCCAGTACACCTCAATTATAGCAAATTTCCTCCTCTTTCCAATGAGGCTAAGCTCCTTTCGATATCTTTTGTGGTTTTTGAGTGATGAGGGAAAAAGTGTAGTGGTTACCCTAGACGGAGATTGCTTTGTCAACTCATTGGCAGAGTTTGATAATTCTTGAGTGATTATTGGTGAGGATAATAAGTCAGCCAGTACACCTCAATTATAGCAAATTTCCTCCTCTTTCCAATGAGGCCAAGCTTGTTTCGATATCTTTTGTGGTTTTTGAGTAATGAGGGAAAAAGTGGAGTGATTACCCTAGACGGAGATTGCTCTGTCAACTCATTGGCAGAGTTTGATAATTCTTGAGTGATTATTGGTGAAGATAATAAGTCAGCCAGTACACCTCAATTATAGCAAATTTCCTCCTCTTTCCAATGAGGCTAAGCTTCTTTCGATATCTTTTGTGGTTTTTGAGTAATGAGGGAAAAAGTGTAGTGGTTACCCTAGACGGAGATTGCTTTGTCAACTCATTGGCAGAGTTTGATAATTCTTGAGTGATTATTAGTGAAGATAATAAGTCAGCCAGTACACCTCAATTATAGCAAATTTCCTCCTCTTTCCAATGAGGCCAAGCTTGTTTCGATATCTTTTGTGGTTTTTGAGTAATGAGGGAAAAAGTGGAGTGATTACCCTAGACGGAGATTGCTCTGTCAACTCATTGGCAAAGTTTGATAATTCTTGAGTGATTATTGGTGAAGATAATAAGTCAGCCAGTACACCTCAATTATAGCAAATTTCCTCCTCTTTCCAATGAGGCTAAGCTTCTTTCGATATCTTTTGTGGTTTTTGAGTAATGAGGGAAAAAGTGTAGTGGTTACCCTAGACGGAGATTGCTTTGTCAACTCATTGGCAGAGTTTGATAATTCTTGAGTGATTATTGGTGAAGATAATAAGTCAGCCAGTACACCTCAATTATAGCAAATTTCCTCCTCTTTCCAATGAGGCTAAGCTTCTTTCGATATCTTTTGTGGTTTTTGAGTAATGAGGGAAAAAGTGTAGTGGTTACCCTAGACGGAGATTGCTTTGTCAACTCATTGGCAGAGTTTGATAATTCTTGAGTGATTATTGGTGAAGATAATAAGTCAGCCAGTACACCTCAATTATAGCAAATTTCCTCCTCTTTCCAATGAGGCCAAGCTTGTTTCGATATCTTTTGTGGTTTTTGAGAAATGAGGGAAAAAGTGGAGTGATTACCCTAAACGGAGATTGCTTTGTCAACTCATTGGCAAAGTTTGATCATTCTTGACTGATTATTGGTAGAGATAATAAGTCAGCCAGTACACCTCAATTATAGCCAATTTCCTCCTCTTTCCAATGAGGCTAAGCTTCTTTCGATATCTTTTGTGGTTTTTGAGTAATGAGGGAAAAAGTGTAGTGGTTACCCTAGACGGAGATTGCTTTGTCAACTCATTGGCAGAGTTTGATAATTCTTGAGTGATTATTGGTGAAGATAATAAGTCAGCCAGTACACCTCAATTATAGCAAATTTCCTCCTCTTTCCAATGAGGCCAAGCTTGTTTCGATATCTTTTGTGGTTTTTGAGTAATGAGGGAAAAAGTGGAGTGATTACCCTAGACGGAGATTGCTCTGTCAACTCATTGGCAGAGTTTGATAATTCTTGAGTGATTATTGGTGAAGATAATAAGTCAGCCAGTACACCTCAATTATAGCAAATCTCCTCCTCTTTCCAATGAGGCTGACCTCGTTTCGATATCGATTGTGGTTCTTGAGTTATAGGGAAAAAAATGGAGTGGTTACGCTAGACGGAAATTGCTCTGGCATTTGGATACTTATCAAATGATTTTACGAGGCTCATTAATTAGTTTTCCAGTTTTGCTAATCTATGTATGTAGTTGTGTCATGTCTCATGCCTTGTTATTGTTTTTCTAATTATCACAACGACTTTATTGAAGACTATAATGGTTAAAATAGAATGACATAATAAAATATACAATAATTGAGTCTATTGTCAAGTCTCACTCATAAACGCAATAATACAATTACAAGTAACCATCAATGTCGGAATGTTCACTTAATTTGAAAAACAAAAAACTTTATCATTATTGTCGATAATGAATATTTGAAAACGATCATAAAATAATGTTAACACCATGTTTTAAAAAACATTAACGTGATGAAACTGCATAACATTATTAAGTCTTTTAAAATTGTTTATTTTTAAAAAAATTGCAGGAATCTGTCCTGTTCCATGACGAACATATCACACGCAAGCGACAATAAAACAACAAAACTGCACATAATTTACAGTAGGAAATAAAATATTTAACAAGATGTTTTCAAAATTTGCATTTACGGCTTTGAAGCAGTAAAATCCAAATAATATAAATCTGCGGCACCATTAAATTCTTGGGTTTTATTGCGGGTCCTGATGAAAAATCGTTAAATTATCTGATGATATAAATTTAATTACACTTCAATTTGGTTTATACGATGCCGTATGGCTTGCCAAGAGTTTCCAAAGACAAAGTAACAGAAAACTTTTTCAATGCGCAAAAAAAACTAAGGTCATTAAAATAAAGATCAAAATTAAGATAAAGGCTACAAGCGGGGAAAAACAATAAAATTAAAGTTATTAGGTGTTTCCTCGTACCAAACTTAAGGACATTTGCATACGAATTCGGTAGATGGACTGATAGTCGGCATAAATTTCAGAAGAAGGTTAGAGAAGATGTCTCGGTATTTTAATGTTTTTGATTTTGGTAGCACGGGTTTATTTTCAATGTCAAATCATGGCAGAAGAATAGAGATATATTTTATTCTTTTAAGGTATTTTTAGATTTTATTTTTACTATTTTGATTTTAACCTTCACGTTTGGCTGTATATTTTATTTTGTGATTCATTCCAACTGTTCAAAGACATTTTTTTTATCTTATTTTACAGTGTTTAAAACAGCTCTTTATATTTTTGAATCAAGCGCCCCTCGTTGGATGCCAAAATGTATCACTAAGCCACCAAAGACTAGAAAAACTAACATTAAAAAAAAATATGAACGTGTGAACAGGGCTTTTATAATCAACTGAAACAGAACCTAGCGCCCCTCGTCGGGCTCCAAAATTCTTCATTATTTGAGGACTGCACTAGATAACGATTTGATAAGCCACCTCACAATAAAGATCGTGTAAACAAGGCTATTGGTTTTTCTTTTCATTACCATGGTTACTTATTGTTTTTTTGTTAGTTTGAGCTATTTAAACTTTTTTTTTTATTTCCCGTTTTGTTCAATTTTTTTTTAAGATTTTTTTTAACCACTTTGATTCAACTGACTTGAAAGTTAATAAAATCAAAGATAAAGTTTATACTGCGGTGAGGAATAACTCAAGTGGTATGGACCAATGAAATTCTTAGAATTCTCTTCTTAAACCTTCTCCAATGTACTTTAAATGCGCAACCCCAAAACCTCCTCAATTCACTCCAATGATAATGTAAAAAAAATCTGAACTTCATGGAATTGTGAGGAGTAGCTCAACAGCTCGAGATTATTGAAATTCACGTCCCTCTTCAATGTAAATCAAGTGCGCCACATCAAAACCTCCCTAATTCACTCTCATGATAATTTGAACTGCCGCGTTTCCATAACAGTTTTGATTTTTGATAGTTTGGTGAAGTTATGGCAATGATTCACTGTAGAGACCTTGAATATTTGATTTATTGGTGAAGTTTTTGTATAGACTCGCTGTAGATTGTGAAACTTTGATATATTAGTGACGTTTTCACGTTGATTCACTGTAGTGAACATTCATTTTTGATAGTTTGGTGAAGTTAAGGAATTGATTCACTGTAGAGACCATTCATTTTTGATAGTTTGGTGAAGTTAAGGCATTGATTCACTGTAGAGACCGTGAATATTTGATTTATTGGTGAAGTTTCTCTCCAGATTCACTGTAGATTGTGAATCTTTGATATTTTAGTGACGTTTCCACATTGATTCACTGTAGTGACCATTCATTTTTGATGTTTGGTGAAGTTAAGGAATTGATTCACTGTAGAGACCGTGAATATTTGATTTATTGGTGAAGTTTTTCTCTAGACTCGTTGTAGATTGTGAATCTTTGATATATTAGTGACGTTTCCACATTGATTCACTGTAGAGACCATTGATTTTTGATTGTTTGGTGATATTTTACATTGATTCACTGTAGAGACCAATTATTTTTGATTGTTTGGTGAAGTTATGGCATTGATAAACAGTAGTGACCGTGAATATTTGATATATTAGTGACGTTTTCACGTTGATTCACTGTAGTGAACATTCATTTTTGATGTTTGGTGAAGTTAAGGAATTGATTCACTGTAGAGACCGTGAATATTTGATTTATTGGTGAAGTTTTTCTCTAGACTCGTTGTAGATTGTGAATCTTTGATATATTAGTGACGTTTCCACATTGATTCACTGTAGAGACCATTGATTTTTGATTGTTTGGTGATATTTTACATTGATTCACTGTAGAGACCAATTATTTTTGATTGTTTGGTGAAGTTATGGCATTGATAAACAGTAGTGACCGTGAATATTTGATATATTAGTGACGTTTTCACGTTGATTCACTGTAGTGAACATTCATTTTTGATGTTTGGTGAAGTTAAGGAATTGATTCACTGTAGAGACCGTGAATATTTGATTTATTGGTGAAGTTTTTCTCTAGACTCGTTGTAGATTGTGAATCTTTGATATATTAGTGACGTTTCCACATTGATTCACTGTAGAGACCATTGATTTTTGATTGTTTGGTGATATTTTACATTGATTCACTGTAGAGACCAATTATTTTTGATTGTTTGGTGAAGTTATGGCATTGATAAACAGTAGTGACCGTGAATATTTGATATATTAGTGACGTTTTCACGTTGATTCACTGTAGTGAACATTCATTTTTGATGTTTGGTGAAGTTAAGGAATTGATTCACTGTAGAGACCGTGAATATTTGATTTATTGGTGAAGTTTTTCTCTAGACTCGTTGTAGATTGTGAATCTTTGATATATTAGTGACGTTTCCACATCGATTCACTGTAGAGACCATTGATTTTTGATTGTTTGGTGATATTTTACATTGATTCACTGTAGAGACCAATTATTTTTGATTGTTTGGTGAAGTTATGGCATTGATAAACAGTAGTGACCGTGAATATTTGATATATTAGTGACGTTTTCACGTTGATTCACTGTAGTGAACATTCATTTTTGATAGTTTGGTGAAGTTAAGGAATTGATTCACTGTAGAGACCATTCATTTTTGATAGTTTGGTGAAGTTAAGGAATTGATTCACTGTAGAGACCATTCATTTTTTATAGTTTGGTGAAGTTAAGGCATTGATTCACTGTAGAGACCGTGAATATTTGATTTATTGGTGAAGTTTCTCTCCAGATTCACTGTAGATTGTGAATCTTTGATATTTTAGTGACGTTTCCACATTGATTCACTGTAGTGACCATTCATTTTTGATGTTTGGTGAAGTTAAGGAATTGATTCACTGTAGAGACCGTGAATATTTGATTTATTGGTGAAGTTTTTTTCTAGACTCGCTGTAGATTGTGAATCTTTGATATATATTAGTGACGTTTCCACATTGATTCACTGTAGAGACCATTGATTTTTGATTGTTTGGTGATATTTTACATTGATTCACTGTAGAGACCAATTATTTTTGATTGTTTGGTGAAGTTATGACATTGATAAACAGTAGTGACCGTGAATATTTGATAGATTAGTGAAATTTTCCCCTAGATTCACTTTAAACTGTGAATCTTTGATATATTGGTGACGTTTTCACGTTGATTCACTGTAGAGACCATTGATTTTTGATTGTTTGGTGAAGTTATGGCATCGATTCACTGTAGAGACCGTGAATATTTGATTTATTGGTGAAGTTTTTCTATAGATTCACTGTAGATTGTGAATCTTTGATATATTAGTGACGTTTCCACATTGATTCACTGTAGAGACCATTGATTTTTGATTGTTTGGTGATATTTTACATTGATTCACTGTAGAGACCAATTATTTTTGATTGTTTGGTGAAGTTATGGCATTGATAAACAGTAGTGACCGTGAATATTTGATAGATTAGTGAAATTTTCCCCTAGATTCACTTTAAACTGTGAATCTTTGATATATTGGTGACGTTTTCACGTTGATTCACTGTAGAGACCATTGATTTTTGATTGTTTGGTGAAGTTATGGCATCGATTCACTGTAGAGACCGTGAATATTTGATTTATTGGTGAAGTTTTTCTATAGATTCACTGTAGATTGTGAGTCTTTGATATATAAGTGATGTTTTCACAGTGATTCACAGTAGAGACCAATGATTTTTGATAGTTTAGTGAAATTATGGCCTTGATTCACTGTGAATTCAATGCAGCTAAACAATAAACAATGCTTAAGTGATACATGTAGAGCATAAAAAATTTACTACGACTGGTTGAAAACGTGGAAGAAGATATTCTTCCAAAAAACTGTTAAACAAAAAGATAATCAGGCAAGTTATAGGAGTTATGAAGGATAATGTATCAAGATATTGAATAAAAAACAATAAAAAGAATAAGACATTCTAAAATGAGAAAAGTAGAACATGTATGGCTTGTTAAAAACGTGAAAAAAACATTAGAGATTTATATAAAAAATCAAATAAATCACGTTTTAAAAAATATATATCAAAATACACCAGGTCTTGAAACAAGTTTCCTAGACAATTATAAAAATAAAAGACAATCTTCAAAGCGACGTTACCCACATTCGATCGTTTTCCACGGAATGACAAAAGGAAGATGCAAGATATACCGTTCATATTCCCCATTTCTTATCTTCATTTCTTGCCACGGTATTATCGCATGCACTTGCCTGTGTTGCTGCGGTGGATATGAATTTCTCGTGCATTTGCAAGCGGCATGTCACGACATGCTTTTACAATGCAAACTTTTTTAGCGATTGCATTCTGTGCCATCGGACTGCATGTTTAATGTATTTATTCAATTGAGGAGATGAGAAACTTTGTAGAATCGAATAATCGGAATATCTTCAATATTCAGTTTCTTCAATACATTAATTTCGACTACTCTTGAACTTAACAATCATTACAGTAATGAATTTGACCCACATTTAACCAAATAATGTTCCCATTAGGTCACACCTCGCGATTTAATGTTGCAATGATTCCGGATAAGATTGTTGGATAAAAGAATTATTGTTTGGAAATGTGATTGGCATTATGTCATTAATTATCGAAACACATAATAAATTCATTTGCGTTAATTTGATAGATCTTTGTGGGACATGTGAATGGAGCTATAATTGTGTACAAATTTACTTACTACTACTACTTTTACAGAAAATCAATAATTTACTTGTTTTTCGAAGGCTTGCTGACTTATTTCAATGATTTGCTGCTTCTAATTTTTGTTCACTTCCACATTATGCTGTGTTCTAAAGATTGTTTTGCTGATTTTTCACAAATTTTGTTTTTCATTCGTTTTCTGTAATGTTTTGCTAATTTTTCTTAACGTTTGACTGACTTCATTTGCTAGTTATTGTTAATTATTGTACTCCGATACGTTCTGTTATTTTTTTTCCTAAATTCACTGACTTTTCACAGTATCGGTTCTTCATTCGTTTTTCTTGAGTTTTGGCTGACCTCATTTGCTGATTTTTATACACCTTTACGCTTCTCTTTTGTAACTTAGCTATACTTCACATTCTGTTGGTTTGTTCTTCAATCTTCTTTTCCAAATTTACTGATTTTGTTTTTATTATTTTCTGTTTTTAATTAGGATTTGCTAATGATTCTGCTGGTTTGACTGACTGCTGATTTTTTTTACTTATTACGTTCTGATGTTTGTTTTTTAGTCTTTTTTGCCATATTTACTGACTTTCTTCATGTTTTGCTGATGGTTGGTAACTTACTTCAATGATTTTGCTCAATTTTTGTCCACTTTAACATAAGTTGTCGAGTTTTTTTGTTGGTTGATATTTTACTTACTTCGAATATTTTGCTGTTTTGACTGACTTCATTTGCTAATTTTTGTAATCCGCTACGTTTTGTTATTATTTTCCTAGATTCACTGACTTTTCACAGATTTTATTGTTCATTTATTTTCTGTGATGTTTTACGGATTTTTCTTGATGTTTGCTGACTCGCTTCAAATAATTTACTGATGGTTTGATTTACCTCATTTGCTGATTTTTGTACTCCTTTACGTCTTGGTGGTTTATTTTTAGTCTTCTTTTCTAAATTTACTGATTTTCCTTTTTACTTGTGGTTTTTTGCTAAATATCCATGAGGTTTGCTGACTCACCTACTTGAATAAATGATTTTGCTCCTGCTAATTTTTGTTCACTTTCACATTATGCTGAATTATTAAGTTTTTTGTTTGTTGATATTTTACTTACTTCGAATATTTTGCTGTTTTGACTGACTTCATTTGCTAATTTTTGTACTCCGCTACGTTTTGATATTTTTTTACTAGATTCACTGACTTTCCACAGATTCTGTTGCTCCTTTCCTATGATGTTTTACTGATTTTTCTTGAGGTTTGCTGACTCGCTTCAAATAATTTACTGATGGTTTGACTTACCTCATTTTCTGATTTTTGTACTCCTTTACGTTTTGGTGGTTTATTTTTAGTCTTCTTTTCTAGATTTACTGATTTTCCTTGAGGTGTTTTGCTGAACTTCCATGAGGTTTGCTGACTCACCTACTTGAATAAATAATTTTGCTCCTGCTAATTTTTTCATTTTTCCTGTAATGTTTTACTGATCTTTCTTGTGGTTTGCTGAGTCCTGAGTCATTTCAATTATTTTACTGATGGCTTGGCTGACATCATTTGCTGATTTTTGTACTTTTTTGCCGATTTTTGACAAGGTTTGCTGACACTTAAATGATTTCTGGTTTGCCTGACTTGCTAATTTTCGTAAACCTTTCACATACTGCTGATTTGTTCTTAATTTTTTTTTTGCTAGATTTACTGATTAATTTACAGATCTTTACTTCATTTACATATTTCTAATAATATTTTGTCAAGTTGCTTCAATGGTTTTGCTGGTTTAACCAACTTCATTTGCTTATTTCTTCACTTATGACGTCATTCCGCATGCCAAGGGTGATGAACTTGAGGTAGAATTGGTACAATATCAATTTTTACGACATTTTTTTGAGTTTACGACAAAACCCCAAAAATATCCTTGAATCAATATTAAGATGAAGAAAATCTAGATGATGGGAATGAAGTTGAAAGATAGAGTGTTGGCTTTCGTAGCTACTTTTGCTACTGGAGTCAGCTCCAGTTTCAGGATTTGTATGGTATAAGTAGTTTCAGCTACATAGAAATAAAATTGACATATATTACAGCTTCAGCTTTATGATTTACAGCTACGTTTCTGTCCAGCTTCAGTGAGAGTGCAATATTGAGTATTTCATGTGAGTCAGCTTCAGCTACAGTTTGAGGTACGCATTTCTACTTTAGCTTATGTCGAAGTGTTCTTCAACTTCAGTTATCATGAGAGGAGTCTTTGAAGCTGATGTTTCCGGCTCAATATGCGCTGCATGAGGTGCATCTGGTGTTCAACTTTTATTAATCCTGGTTCTCAACCCAAATGAACTTTGTGGAACCTTGCATTCAGCAAAATAGAGCATATACATGGTCTTGGAACTTTCACACCAACCAACCAACCAACAGGTTCGTAATAATGTTCTTCCGCGACGCTCAGGTGGCTGTACCACTAACCATTGGTTAAATGGAAACCTGCAAACCATCAATATAAAATAATAAAGGCAACGAGGATATAATTATAAGTTCATTTAACTATAACCGGATAAGTTCAGTACATGAAATCGAGTCTAATCTCCGATCAAGCCACTCGAACATGCTACAAATTCCTGGGATTTTTTCCGTTTGGGGAAAACTATAATTTAATGTACACTGAAGCGCAATTGAATTACAGATTGGCATGATAAAATGTGGACCTCAACCTTAACCGCAACCATTTAATAACCATGTGGAAAAAGCTCTAAAAGTTGTGAATGGCGGGATCTCTGTGTGTACCTATTTGGTTGGGCTAGAGCCTCAGGCTTGGTTCTGGTTGAAGCCATCAGCTAGAAGAACACAGAGGCGGTACGATAATTTCTTTCTTTGTCTTGGTATTGGTGAGATCAAAAAAAAAAAAAAAAAAATTGTGGGACCACAAACCTGTAAGAGGCTGTATCAGTAGACGAAAATACAAACAAGTAAATTTTGTTCCTGCAACACGACAACAATCAATTGTCCCTACTCCGCGATGACCAAGATCAACGCCACTGATTTGTTGGTGACACAGCAGGCTGCAGGAAGTTGCAAAACCACCGTCGGCGGCAACCGACCGATGCGCGGCTCTGCAAACATCGATCCTGCAGCCAAGGGTTTCTCGGTACTACATCGGGTCAAATGTTATTGCACAACAACTAACGGTGATCATGTGTTCCATCCTCGTTATGGACGATGGATTGCCAGCAGGAATTGGACACTGGCTTGATAAACATAATTTGCGATATGCGTGTTGGATTTACTGCTTGCAAATAAGAGTAGAGAAATTCCTGTTGTCAATCACGCATATTATGGCGCACTAATTACGATAAGGTAACAACTTGGCATATGTCAATCGTGTTGGACACCTGTTGCTGTTTTGGATAATCAGGTGGTAACAAGGGCACACTCTTTTGTCAACTGTGGTTGTCATGGAGATGGATATTTTAACACTAAATTATGCAAATACTAGTAAAGTTCATGATTGTCCTTTTGAAGGACCAGCATGTCCCCTCTGGATACTCCGAGGATTGCTACCCCTCTTTTTCTAAACCAAAGTATGTTTTCGTAAATTTACCATAGAGTATTTTTGCTTCCACACGACCTACACCAACGAAAAACAGCCTCTACCCAACTAGCTCCATCAAAATACTAAGAAACACCTCAATGATGTTGAAGAAACTCAGCTTCCCAAGAGTGGCTCTTAATGACTGAATTCGTTGACCTTCAACCAAACCTTGCGACAATCTTGAAACTTCTGTGGAAAAGTGGATGGATCTCATACGGATCCGTGGTCTGGTAGCCGGCAACCGATAAGACCACTTATGTACTCCAGCTAGACCGACTGGAGAAGCACTGAACATCCTCCTTGGACTGCCAGAGCTAGGACTCTGGGTGAAGAGGGAAGCGATGGCTTCATATAGTTGGATAGTGCCCAGAAGAAATGGTGGAACATGGGAATAGAAGTTGGCCACACCAGAATATCTTCACTGGTGCGGAGCGAGTTACCGCTTCTATCGACCGGGTTGGCACCCACGGATGGTCGTCTCAGACTCCAAAGGAGCTTTGAGGTGCACGTACCGACGAGGGAAGAGTGGCTGATCAAACCGATGGAGACGCCTGTCAACACTCAAGTCTGGTTCACAGATGGCTCCAAGGCTGAACGCACGGGTTCGACTGGAGCCGGAGTTCTCAGGGCTGACGGGAACACTGGCGAAGCTTTTCCCCTTGGAAGACTCAGTCTCCTAGGCGGAAATATTCGCTATCCTAGAGGTCGCCTCCAGAGATGAGGTAAAAAAAGCAATCATCAAACCAAGGATAAGCTGCCCGCTGGTCCAAGAGTGTAGGGATGCGCTGCAGGTGCTGGGTGAGAACAAGAGGGTCAAACTAGTATGGGTTCCGGGGAACGCGGTGATCACCGGCAAAGAACGGGCGAACAAGCTGGCCAAACGAGGATCTGTCACGCGACTGTCCGGACCGGAACCACTCTAGGCCTTAGTAAACAACTAATATCACGCACTCTCAACGAATGTGCGTGGGATAAGACAGTTGAAAACTGGAACAGTAACCCTTTATACAGGCAGGCCAAAGAAACGATATCAGAACCTCACATCAGACCAAGGACGACCCAATTGCTGAACAAGAGCAGGGGGGCACTGAGCACCATCGTTGGCATTCTGACAGGTCATTTCAGGCTCAACAGACACCTGAGTTTGTTAGGAATAAGCGAATCACCCCTATGCCTCCACTGCAGAAGGGCGGAGGAAACCTCCTACCATCCGCTGGGAGTTTGTGACAGCTTGAGAAGGAAGGTCCTAGGAACAGCCAGCATCCCCAGGGAAAAGTTGGGGTACGTGAGCTGGGATAGTCTGCTCCTACCCACCCCCTTCACTATTACCATTACCATCTTCTGTTGATAGTTGGTTGGGGGCTTTGAACAAGACAAGGAAAAACAGGTTTGTCTATGAAGTGAGGCAGTCTTCAAACTCCCGCCCTCTTTCTTTGGAAACGTGGTTGACTGAATATTTTTAGAGAATTCCATCACCTGAAACGAAAATCAAATCGAAATCTTCAATGAATCTTGAGTGGTCGTTTGTTAAAAATTATTGAATGTCTAAATTTGACAAGCATTTACAGGAAATTTTATCAATACACCCTGTATATTTCATGAGTGATATTTGTAGAGAATTTTATGCAGAATTCACTAAAATAAAAATTCCATCGATATCTTCCATGGATTTTGGGTTATAGATTTTCAAGCACTTCAATGTCGTTCTTAAAAATGATTGAATGTCTAAATTTAACACGAATTTTCAGAACATTTTATTCATAGACTCTGTATATTTCATAAGTTGTAGATCTCCAGGCTACATAGACAGTTTCCAGGATGATTAAAGAGGTAAAACCAACCAAATTTTAACATTTGAAAGGGAAGGGCATTGGCAGTCGTTACGTGGACTGTTCCGGACAGTAATTAAATAGCGGCGCACGGAAAACGATATTTCAGAGAACATAAGGGATTCATTGATTGAAAATTAACCGAGTTACGGAAAATTCGATCATTTTCAGCAGCTACATTCCTCATAAACCAATTTTCCTCCTCCTCACCCTTTTCGTCATTTAATAGTTGCCTCATCACTGGTTCCAGGGTCTGGAAATGTGGTTGAAACACAAATAGTCATGCTGGTGACACCTGGAAGTTTGTCCTCATGTTGCATATTTTCAAACCAATGGGACCATGTTGCTGTTCGGTCTAATCCAGAGTCTGGATCGATTTATCATAGACAGCAACATTTTCAACACAGCTGACAAGTTACTCATGAACCTCTGCTCAATGACACTCCTGCAAACTCGATCACTTTCCATTGCAACCTGCCAATAAAACATCCGTTAACCAACACCAATGTTGAAATAGTCCATGACACGAGGAATTGAAGAGAATATTTTGAAGATAACCATCGGGCATGTGGTAACCCTGCCCAGATTAGATAACCCGATATACTTCGACATTCTCGCATGACAGTCACTTTTCCTGCTAATAAAATATGACTGGTGCGTAACGTCGATAGCCATCTCGATATCTTGATAACCGACAGTGGCAGCTTTAATTTTGCCGCAGTTTTAATTATTTGTCCATCTTCACAGTCCAATGCGCATTTTGACCAAGTGTCACCACATTTGTTGTTAATTACGTGTAATTGTGCCCGATACGGTGTTAACGAATCTGGAAGATTGTCGCAGAAACCTGAAACGCTTTCTTGAAATAATTACGAACGGGAATGTCAGAAAAATGTAGACAACTATAAAATAATTAACTATCATTAAATACGGACTTGCTAATGTATACAAGACGTCCCAATAATGATTTCTTGGATTTTCAAGCAAAATGCTTTAATTATCCTCATAAATCTTTCTTATTATACATTTTTTTCCTTATCAAAGATGTTTTTTTTTTTCGTTAAGTGGATTATTTATTATTTTATCGACAGTTGTAATTATTAAAATTGCTAATTATTCCAGGATGTTGTTAATTAGTAGTTGGAAAATTGTCTGGCCGGTCCCAGGATGTCGAGCCTATTATTCCTTTTAACATTTTTGAAAATAATTTCACTTTTATGTCAATTACTTTTTTTAATTTTCTATTTTTTTTTTTCATGTTCTCAAAAAATTTCAAATTCAGGAACAGAAAAAGCATTTTTTGGAAGGTTTTGTTTTTTTAACTCATCTTAATTTCCTCAAAACGGTTTTTTGGGTTGATAATTATTATCAATGGATTTTTAATTTTAATCTTTAAATCATTTAATATATTTTTCTTATTATTTTTTAGGAGTTTTGTATTGATTTTAGTTTTAATAATCCGTTCTTTACAAATATTTTACCTAAGGTTGAAGGTTTTTCACTTCTTGAATGCTTATTATTTGACGTGCATTTATCATAAATCTTTTTTTTTTTCTTCTAAATTTCAATTTCAACAACTATTTTACTTATTGGGAGTTCTTTTTGTTTTTGGTTTGTTTCTTTTATTTTTATTTTATTGAATTCATCTGTTAAATTTCACTTTTTACATTTTTTTTTAATTTTGTGATAATGTTTTTTGTTTGTTGTTTTGATTTCATTGATTATTGTCAGTTTAAAATTCCTTACTCATTTTATTTTCAGTTTTATAATATTTTTGCGGTTCTTTCAATCTAAATAATATTTTAGTGAAAAATGTTTTTGCGCTGGATTTTAGTTTTTCAGTCTCAATGACTAGATTTTCTTGTCAATTTGATTATGAAGTTTCCCATATACAGGGTGATTTAATGAGCGTAATCATTCAACGTTTTTTTTGGAATTTTGTTAATTAATCGAAAATACAGCACGTCAAAACTGTTTTGAGTCAACATTCTTCCGTACATCACCCTGTATAGTATTTTTTAGATTTTTTACATATACATGGGGAATTATCAAACATAACCCCAAATTTGGGAAATTGTTCAAAAATACGGAACGTGGTCGCCGTTTTAACTTTTTAACATACACAGGGTGATTAAATAAACATAACCCTTCAACGTATTTTTGAAAAGTCAAGTGAAAACTGTTTTAAGTCGAGCTGGTTTTTTAAATGATTTTTGACATTCTTTCATGTATCACCCTGTATGATTTTTTTAGAAGTTTTACATACATACATACAAGCATGTACAGGGTTATTTAATAAACATAGCTTTTCAACGTATTTTTTTAAAATTAATCGAAAATATGGCTCGTGACAACTATACAGGGTGTTTATCAATTGAATGCCGATACTTGAGGGTGATAATCCTTGGATGATTTTAAGACAAAAAGTTCATAATATGGACATAGGTCCGCAAGAGCATAGATTTTAAGATACAGGGTGTTGAAGTTTAAGAAAAAAACTTTTTTTTATCATCACTTTAATACTATTCCAGTTATCTTTTTGAAATTTGGTACACGTCTTCTATGCATCAAAATGCATGGGAATGTTGGAGAGGGCGCCACTGATTTAAAAATATTGGATGACACAGCAGGGTGTCAATGCAATTAAGTAGATTTTATTTTTTTAAGCGGACGCCACTGGTAAAAATAATTAAATTGTTTGTACATCACAAAATGCATTTTGAAGCCTAGAAGACGTGTACCAAATTTCATAAAGATATCTGGAATAGTATCAAAGTAATTATAAAAAAATCATTTATTTTTTAATATTTCAACACACTGTATCTTGAAAATTAAGCTCTTGCGGACCTATGTTCATATGAACTTTTTGTCTTAAAATCATCCAAGGATCATCACCCTCAAGTATCGGCATTCAATCAATAAACACCCTGTATTTCAAGTCAAGCAGATTTTTCATTCGTCCATGCATCACTCTGTATAATTTTTTTTCCGAGGTTTTACACACACAGGGTGATTTAATAAACATAACTCTTTAACGTATTTCTGGAATTTGGAAAATTACTTGAAAATCCGACACGACACAACTGTTATAAGTCATAGTGGTTTTTAAAATAAGTTAAATTAATTCAATTTTTACAAAAATGTACTTGATGGGTCATTACTTTGATGTGGGTAGGTTCTGTTGATTATAAGGAATATAAATTAACCTGCTCAAGGACATACCTTTTTTTGATCAAGACAAGAGAAAAGGAGTTGAAATTCTCTTTAAAATGCTTTTTTCCTCATAAAAATTCATCAAAAAATAACCAAGCTATAACGTTTTGAAAATTTGGGTCAGTATTTCAGGAACGGTTGTTGTATTTTTTTGAGTCAATGCATGCCGGTTGTTTTTGACTCATTTTAATGCGGAAAAGCGTTTTATAGGTACCTTGATAAAATCTTTAATCATTACACCTGATCATTTTTCAATTTGAAAATGACAATAATATATATTTTTTTTAAAATTTGATCTGGAAAAAGGTTGAAATTCGCTTCAAAACGATTTTTTCCTCATCAAAAACCGTCAAAAAATGGCCAAGCTATAACGTTTTGAAAATATGGGTCAGAATTTCAGAAACGGTTGTTGAATTTTTTTTCAGTCAACGCATCTCGGTTGTTTTTTGATCGGTTTTGATGCAAAAAAAGTGGTTTTTACGTATTTCTATGAAGTTTCTTATCAATTTACTTGACAATTTTTCAATTTGAAAATCACTATAATCTATACCTTATATGAAAAAACATTTTTTTTTGTAATTTTAATTTGGAGAAAGGTTGAATTTTCTTTAAAACGTTTTTTTCTTTATCAAAATAAGACAATTTCAGTTTATTAATTATTGAATTTTTGTTTGGTTTGTGGCAGCTATTCCTCAAGTGTTGATGTTTTTTTTTTAAGAAATCACTGAAAATGATGAAAACAATAAAAAAAAATCACGACAGAAAAGTATTCAAGAAAACATTGAAGTAGAAAAGAAAAAAAATTATTGAGCATATTACACTTATAAGGCAAAATTATAAATTGGGGTCAATTTTTGTCTTCGTTGGATGTTTTTTTTTTTATGGATATCCGATATGAGAGGACAAATGGGTTAAATAGTGTTGAGGTGGTAAAATGGAAAAATTGATGGTTAGTATTTCCATACATTGGCACAAAAGAAACAGACTCTGTAGCTCTAATTGGCTCATTAGCCAATCATATATTCCATTTTGAAGCCCTGGCAAAAAACCATAACACCAGAATAATCAAGAATATGACAAAGGAAACCGATGGTATGGAGGTATGTCGATTTTTTGCTTAGCATTCCACGCTTCGACGTATGGAGGATACACGATGGCGAGATATAAATTTTATGAATTCCATAGCCGGAGATTTATGAAGACCAAGTTATAAGTTTGTATGCAGGCAATTATTATAAAACGCAAACGGCGCGGTCTGTGTGATAAACGACTGTGTCGTAAGCGACATGACAATACGTCAATGTGATGTTTCTATTATTATCGAATGGTTTCGATGGAAATTCCTTGAACCGCTGACACGGGACTCGATTAACTTGTTTAATAACCTTTTGTAATTGATGTAACATCAATAAATTTTGATTTATGGTTATAGGCACTTCTAGCTGTTCCTTTCAGGTGGTTTGGGTCTATGTATTGCTTATATACGAAATTCCATTCAGTGTATTAACAACTAACTAATGAAACACTTGACAAAAAACACCAAATATACTCAAAAAATGTTGTTGCTTTCTCCATGTGTACATTTCTAAATGTTTTGGTTTGATATATGCATTATGTCGTCTTAGCGACATTTACCCTTTTACAGTTTTCAATTTTTTTTTGATCATTATTTTGGTGAAGGGGCGAATAGGCATTTTTTTAAGGGGTAATTTGTTTCCAATTTCCGTAAGTTACTTAAGGGCAAGTTGATTGAGGGAAAATTTGTTTTCAATTTTTGGCAGTCACTTGAAGGTAAATTTTTTTCAATTCCCGGCAGTTACTCAATGGGATTCTTTTTCAATACCTAAAAGTTACGTAAAGAGAAGTTACTTAAGGAAAAACTAGTTTTCACTTGCCGGCAGCCAGTTGGGAAGATTTTTTTTCAATTCCCTGAAGTTACTTAAGGGAAAATTTGATTTCAATTTCCGGCAGTCACTTAAGGGTAATTTTTCTTCAATTCTCGGTAGTCACTCAAGGTTTTTTTTAAATACCCGGAAGCTACTTGGAGGGAGGGAAGTTTTTAATGCCCGGCAGTCACTTGAGACGGATTTTTTTTTGAATCACCGGCAGTTATTTTAAAGGAAATCTGTTTTCAATTTCCGGCAGCAACTTGAAGGTCCTTTTCTAATTTCCGGCAGTTATTAAAGGGATTTTTTTTTCAATACTTGAAAGTTACGCGAGAAAAAGTTACTTAAAGGAAAACTAGTTTTCAATACCCGGCGCCACTTTGGCATTTTTTTTCAATTCCCTGTAGTCACTCAAGAGAAAATTTGATTTCAAATCCCGGCAGCTACTTAGGTGAGGGAAAGTTACTTAAGGGAAAACTAGTATTTCGGTCAGTCATTTGAGGAAAATGTTTCTTCCAATTCCTGGCAGTAACTTCAGGAGAAACTAGTATTTCCGGCAGTCATTTGAGGGATTTTTTTTTTAATTCCCGGAAGTTATTCATAAAGGATTTTTTTTTAATACCCGGAAGTTACTTGAGGTTAAACTAGTTTTCAATTCCCGTCAGTTACTCAAGAAGAAACTAGTTCTCTGTTTCTTATGCACTCACTTTAGAGCAATTCTTTTTTAATTCCTGGCAGCTATTCAAGATGATTTTTTTATCTTCAATTCCCTGCAATTACTCATGAGAAAAAAATTTCGATTTCCAAATTCCCCTAACCCAACCGATCAATGACTAGAATCGATAACGCCAATATGTATCAAATTTAAGCTGCGACTGATGACCCAAGACGCGGTTTAATTTTCTAATCTGTTTAGGCGTTCGACTACGTTCGATAGCAGCATTTTTCGGGTATTTCCGCCAAGCTTTATCGCCATAAGGACAACTCCGGCCAGCAGTCCAATCGTATTTTTGAATGTTAACTGTGCCTTAGCGTTCGATTACGACCATTACGAGGGGCGGTCAAAATAATTGAAGAAAGTAAAACTAACTGAGATATATTTGGGAGGTCATTGACCAGATGACTCTGTTGAGGAGCGGCCACTGTAAATGAAATATAATAATATCTATGGAATATTCAAAGCTAAAGCAATAAAATAACTAAAAAGCTACTGCATGCTGTGATTTCTCATTCCCAACAGCTTAATTGATTTTCAATATTGTTAACATTTGCAATTGTTATACAGGGTCCTTCATTAGTGCGTCGGGCAATCCTAGCGTGGTTATTTACAAAAGTAGAAAAAAAAGTTTTATACAAAAGTTGTAGAATGTGACTTTATGCATATTTTAAAAATATTTTCAAACATACAGGGTGCGTCACAAAAGTATGGCACGAAAAAGTATGATTTTTTTAAATGGAACCCCCTGTATATTAATTGATATTTCAATTCTTTCTTCAATTTGGAACAAAAATTGTGCTACAACTAATGTTCCTAAATTCAACCGTTATCGAGATATCGCGTTTTAAAAATGGCATTTTTGCAACTTTGGCATGCTATAAAACTCAAACTATTCAAGTTAGAGGAAAATGGTTTGCACTTTCCTATCTTAACTTTTCAAGAGCTCTTCTGTCATTTGGATAGAAGGTAACGTCAACTGTCAACTTTTTTCGGCACATTTTGACATTTTTTCACAATAATGGATTTAATCTCCTTGAATAGCTCTTGAAAAGTTAAGATAGGAATGTGCAAACCATTTTCCTCTAACTTGAATAGTTTGAGTTTTATAGCATGTCAAAGTTGCAAAAATGCCATTTTTAAAACGCGATATCTCGATAACGATTGAATTTAGGAACATTAGTTGTATCACAATTTTTGTTCCAAATTGAAGAAAGAATTGAAATATCAATTAATATACAGGGGGTTCCATTTAAAAAAATCATACTTTTTCGTGCCATACTTTTGTGACGCACCCTGTATGTTTGAAAATATTTTTAAAATATGCATAAAGTCACATTCTACAACTTTTGTATAAAACTTTTTTTTCTACTTTTGTAAATAACCACGCTAAGATTGCCCGACGCACTAATGAAGGACCCTGTATACTACAACTATAATAATGTTACTGCTAAATGTTATGCGATATACGAGGCTTGGCCTTGTATAATGAGGATATTTACATGTGTTTGTATTGTCTGACAGGTTGAAAGTTTCCATTTTCAACAAAAATTCAAATCGCAATTAAAAACCGATAAATTTCGTAAGCAGTGAGTAATTGGCATTAAAAATACATATTTCGCGGTTCATTAACGATCTATTCTAAATCGTTTTGAGCCATGACGGAATTATCTCGACTGAGATATTTTGAGATAAATATTTTTTAACGCAACAAGTAATTAGACAAAATTAATTGGTAGTCTTTGTGAAAGAAAATCAATGTAGCTCAAGGATTTATTGGTATTGTGATGATGGTATTCAATTATGCACTTGAGGACTTTGATGGTCCATCAAAAAAACAAAAAAAAAATCGATTATTCCCAATCACCGTTCAATTATCACACATCCAAAAGCAGCAACTGATTGACGTTCTCAGAAAATTGAGTTCGTGAAACGACACGATTGGATCCGCGTTATCCATACGATTGATCTTTAAAAATTCAACAACTTATTTACGAATTCCCGGTTTGGCTGTGGATGAACCATGTGTTTAGTACCGCAGTCCGCATCTAGGCCACAAAACCCGTCATTTGGCCAAATCACGGAATCGCTCAAAATTGATGGTTTGCGAATGAGAAAAGCTTGTCTCATTTTCGGCCGAGAGCCATTTTGATGTGGTACGTTCGGAAATTCAATTCATTGTACACAGAAACAATTTATTTTATTTTACATTGTCATATAGTGTAATGAAAAATTGGGTTTTATATCAAGTCCGTCCACTTTGGCACACGGACTGACGTCACAAGTATGACAACTATTGCTAACTACTGTCACCTCTTTTCACAAATCGTTCTACGTTATGCCACCGTATTCTGGACACGTCTATAAATGGGGACAGCGGAGTATTGAAACAGTGTGGAGTGGATATTAATAAATAATAGATACGCTTCGACTTATTGGAAAGAGGAAAAAGTTCTCTATAATTAGAGGTATACTGGCTCATTTATCATCCCCACCTATAATACCTTAAACATTATCAAAATTGGATAATGAGTTCACAGCGTCTAGGGTAACCAATCCACTTCTCCTCTATAACTCAAAAACCACGAAAGATATCGAAACGAGCTTTGCCTCATTGAAAAGAGAAGGAAATTTGCGATTATTGAGGACATTGAGGTGTACTGGTATCACTCTCACCAATAATCACTCCGTCGTTTTCTGAAGACATCTATAAAAGGGGACAGCGGAGTAAGGTTGTTTTGAAAACCGTGTGGAGTGGTTATAAATAAATAATAGATACGCTTCGACTTATTGTGAAGAGGAAAAAGTTCTCTATAATTAGAGGTATACTGGCTCATTTATCATCCCCACCTATAATACCTTAAACATTATCAAAATTGGATAATGAGTTCACAGCGTCTAGGGTAACCAATCCACTTCTCCTCTATAACTCAAAAACCACGAAAGATATCGAAACGAGCTTTGCCTCATTGAAAAGAGAAGGAAATTTGCGATTATTGAGGACATTGAGGTGTACTGGCATCACTCTCACCAATAATCACTCCGTCGTTTTCTGAAGACATCTATAAAAGGGGACAGCGGAGTGAGGTTGTATTGACAACCGTGTGGAGTGGTTATAAATAAATAATAGATACGCTTCGACTTATTGTGAAGAGAAAAAAGTTATCTATAATTAGAGGTATACTGGCTCATTTATCATCCCCACCTATAATACCTTAAACATTATCAAAATTGGATAATGAGTTCACAGCGTCTAGGGTAACCAATCCACTTCTCCTCTATAACTCAAAAACCACGAAAGATATCGAAACGAGCTTTGCCTCATTGAAAAGAGAAGGAAATTTGCGATTATTGAGGACATTGAGGTGTACTGGCATCACTCTCACCAATAATCACTCCGTCGTTTTCTGAAGACATCTATAAAAGGGGACAGCGGAGTAAGGTTGTTTTGAAAACCGTGTGGAGTGGTTATAAATAAATAATAGATACGTGCGGTTGTAATAGTAGAAGTGAAAACAGTGTTGAGTGGTTATAGATGAGAAGGGATTTTTTTATCTAACTGTCATCGCTATTGTCGGATTAGTACGTTATTCCGCCGTCTACAAATAGGGACAGTCGAGTATGGTGGTATTGGAAAAAGTGTGGAGTGGGTATAAATAAATAACAGACACGTGCATTTGTCAAGTAGTGAAATTGAAACATAAAATGCACGTGGTTCTCAGTGTCAAAAAACCAAGAACGCAGCTGAACCCAATCAGTTTAAAATTCGGATTTTCATCAGGTCGGGTCGGCAAGTCAACAAGCGCTTGTTTGTTTAAGTTTCACCGATAATTATATGTCGCGGGTAGTCGTGACTACCCCGCCTACCCCAAGACGAACACCAATTACCCTACCCTGTCTGATGGAACTTTCGATTTCCACGAAGGTTTTAAATTAAAACTTACAGTTAGTTAATCGACGATATCAAAATATTAACTCAATTTTAATAGTATTACATAATCAGCATCGATAATTGACGGGGGGACTGATGATAAGCGCCAATAAAAGTCAAGCAACGTGACATAATTATGATCGGATTAATGAAGTCCGGATATGCAAATTAGCAAGAATTGCATCAAAATGTCAGATTGGCTTTTGACTTGCTAATTTGACGGTTGGTTTGGGAGTCGGTGTCTAGAACTGGTTTTTGTATTTTGGAATGTTTTTGAAACATCTTCGTTTCTCCAGTAGAGAATTTTGGTGGTGGTTGTTCCTCTTTGTAAAATCAACTTCCGGGTTTGAAACCAACATTTTTAAGTAAAAGAACCTTCAATCTCTTTTGGAATAAATTTTCGATCCAAAATTTCAAACCGTGGTGAAAGAAAATAGTATATTATTCAACGAATGGGAAATGGTGGATATTACTCACGAGGATGAAGTTTGCGTAGCGTAATCATCTGAGTGAGTGATAACCATTGTCCACGAGTAGAATACTATACTTTATCTATGATTATTCAATAATTGAAGCGAACTTTGCAATTATTAATTTCATTTAAACGGCACTTTTTGACAACTACTGTACTTAAAATGAGGTTAGGTTGTTGACACAATGTCAATGACTATAAAACAAGGATAGACGTTCAAATGGGCTGTTTCTAGATGATGGATTTGAAGGTTGATATTTTGTCGAATGTTCTGATTGGCTCTTAAACAATGGAGTAATGACATAAGATCATTTCATTGATTAAAAATAATTGAGTAATGAAAAAAAAGTCACTGGTCTGAGTAACGAGTTACATTAACCAATAAAAACTAGAGGTATAATACATCTATCATTGAATAGTCATAAAAAATGGTTTATTTGCCATAACTACAATGTTAACTGTTGTAGTACATAGCGCCATCTATCGGCAGGATTTGTCAATCGTAGGATGGAGATTCCCATCAATCTAGTGAAAGACTACTACCATTGGTCACCATATCGTCTACAACAAGTTCGTGGATAATCCTCCCGGTGAAAAAGGAAAATCTTGAAACTGTTTCCTCAGTCTGACCATGACCAATCCATATACGTTTCGTCCTACTAGGACTCATCAGTATGGCTATGGGTCTAAGTCAGACTGAAGAGAACAGTTCCAAGTGGGTTAGTGTCGAGCTGACAAGTAAATGAAATGTTAACTGTTGTAGTACATAGCGCCATCTATCGGCAGGATTTGTCAATCGTAGGATGGAGATTCCCATCAATCTAGTGAAAGACTACTACCATTGGTCACCATATCGTCTACAACAAGTTCGTGGATAATCCTCCCGGTGAAAAAGGAAAATCTTGAAACTGTTTCCTCAGTCTGACCATGACCAATCCATATACGTTTCGTCCTACTAGGACTCATCAGTATGGCTATGGGTCTAAGTCAGACTGAAGAGAACAGTTCCAAGTGGGTTAGTGTCGAGCTGACAAGTAAATGAAATGTTAACTGTTGTAGTACATAGCGCCATCTATCGGCAGGATTTGTCAATCGTAGGATGGAGATTCCCATCAATCTAGTGAAAGACTACTACCATTGGTCACCATACCACCACTAACCCACTTGGAACTGTTCTCTTCAGTCTGACTTAGACCCATAGCCATACTGATGAGTCCTAGTAGGACGAAACGTATATGGATTGGTCATGGTCAGACTGAGGAAACAGTTTCAAGATTTTCCCATAACTACAATATCAATAACCCATTTCCGTAGTTGCACTTCCTTTATACAATTCGCATTTAATTAATGCTTTTAATTACTATGATGTGTGCTCACACACATTATTTAGTAACACATAGGACCCGGCTTTGCGGAATCAAAACTGTAAATTATTGTGGTACCGTATTTCGTCTTATTGTGTATTGAATTTCAACTTTTTAATTTATTTACCTTTGTGACTCGTAGATTATAAAGCAAGTCTACTTTGGCATTGTTGTGTGTCGGCCAAATAGGCATTATTAAAAGGTCGAGATTATCGTTTTGTGTTGTGTAAGAATGCTCGGTGAGATTCTCACGATTAGAAAAAATTGTTTTCTATGAGTGTATTTTTATTTAATTTTTTTTAAAGCCACGGTCAGTTGTACAAGAAAAGCATAAACTATATTTTTAGCAAAATTGTTTTGGACTCTCATTGATTAAAAATATCATGCGGGTGAATTGAGTAGGTTTTAAAATTGCACACTAAAAATTAATGATGATGAATGATTTTTGTGAATTTCAGTGGTATCTACAGACATTTCCAAATACGTGCCAATTTAAATTATTATGGAGGTGAATTGAGGTTTTGACGTGGCGTACTAAGAGTACATTGTAGAGGTAGGTTTGAGGAGTGCCTCATGTAAATTTCAATTATCCATACCTCTTGAGTTACTCCTCACAACACTATAAATTTCAAAATTATTTTTATCAAAACTGTTATGGAAGCGCCAGTTTTAATTATAATGGGAGTGAATTAGGGAGGGTTTGAGGTGGCGCACCAAAAGTACATTGGAGAGGAGGGTTTGAGGAGTGCCTCATGTGAATTTCAATAATCCATTCCTCTTGAGTTACTCCTCACAACACTTTAAATTTCAGAATTATTTTATGAAAACTGTTATGGAAGCGCCAGTTCAAATTATAATGGGAGTGAATTAGGGAGGTTTTGAGGTGGCGCACCAAGTGTACATTGTAGAGGAAAGTTTGAGGAGTGCCTCATGTAAATTTCAATTATCCATACCTCTTGAGTTACTCCTCACAACACTATAAATTTCAAAATGATTTTTATCAAAACTGTTATGGAAGCGCCAGTTTAAATTATAATGGGAGTGAATTAGGGAGGGTTTGAGGTGGCGCACTAAAAGTACATTGTAGAGGAAGGTTTGAGGAGTGGCTCATGTTAATTTCAATAATCCATTCCTCTTGAGTTACTCCTCACAACACTTTAAATTTCAGAATTATTTTATGAAAACTGTTATGGAAGCGCCAGTTCAAATTATAATGGGAGTGAATTAGGGAGGTTTTGAGGTGGCGCACCAAGAGTACATTGTAGAGGAAAGTTTGAGGAGTGCCTCATGTAAATTTCAATTATCCATACCTCTTGAGTTACTCCTCACAACACTATAAATTTCAAAATGATTTTTATCAAAACTGTTATGGAAGCGCCAGTTCAAATTATAATGGGAGTGAATTAGGGAGGGTTTGAGGTGGCGCACTAAAAGTACATTGTAGAGGAAGGTTTGAGGAGTGGCTCATGTTAATTTCAATAATCCATTCCTCTTGAGTTACTCCTCACAACACTTTAAATTTCAGAATTATTTTATGAAAACTGTTATGGAAGCGCCAGTTCAAATTATAATGGGAGTGAATTAGGGAGGTTTTGAGGTGGCGCACCAAGAGTACATTGTAGAGGAAAGTTTGAGGAGTGCCTCATGTAAATTTCAATTATCCATACCTCTTGAGTTACTCCTCACAACACTATAAATTTCAAAATGATTTTTATCAAAACTGTTATGGAAGCGCCAGTTCAAATTATAATGGGAGTGAATTAGGGAGGTTTTGAGGTGGCGCACCAAGAGTACATTGTAAAGGAAAGTTTGAGGAGTGCCTCACGTAAATTTCAATTATCCATACCTCTTGAGTTACTCCTCACAACACTATAAATTTCAAAATGATTTTTATCAAAACTGTTATGGAAGCGCCAGTTTAAATTATAATGGGAGTGAATTAGGGAGGGTTTGAGGTGGCGCACCAAAAGTACATTGGAGAGGAGGGTTTGAGGAGTGCCTCATGTGAATTTCAATAATCCATTCCTCTTGAGTTACTCCTCACAACACTTTAAATTTCAGAATTATTTTATGAAAACTGTTATGGAAGCGCCAGTTCAAATTATAATGGGAGTGAATCAGGGAGGTTTTGAGGTGGCGCACCAAGTGTACATTGTAGAGGAAAGTTTCAGGAGTGCCTCATGTAAATTTCAATTATCCATACCTCTTGAGTTACTCCTCACAACACTATAAATTTCAAAATGATTTTTATCAAAACTGTTATGGAAGCGCCAGTTTAAATTATAATGGGAGTGAATTAGGGAGGGTTTGAGGTGGCGCACTAAAAGTACATTGTAGAGGAAGGTTTGAGGAGTGGCTCATGTTAATTTCAATAATCCATTCCTCTTGAGTTACTCCTCACAACACTTTAAATTTCAGAATTATTTTATGAAAACTGTTATGGAAGCGCCAGTTCAAATTATAATGGGAGTGAATTAGGGAGGTTTTGAGGTGGCGCACCAAGAGTACATTGTAAAGGAAAGTTTGAGGAGTGCCTCATGTAAATTTCAATTATCCATACCTCTTGAGTTACTCCTCACAACACTATAAATTTCAAAATGATTTTTATCAAAACTGTTATGGAAGCGCCAGTTTAAATTATAATGGGAGTGAATTAGGGAGGGTTTGAGGTGGCGCACTAAAAGTACATTGTAGAGGAAGGTTTGAGGAGTGGCTCATGTTAATTTCAATAATCCATTCCTCTTGAGTTACTCCTCACAACACTTTAAATTTCAGAATTATTTTATGAAAACTGTTATGGAAGCGCCAGTTCAAATTATAATGGGAGTGAATTAGGGAGGTTTTGAGGTGGCGCACCAAGAGTAAATTGTAAAGGAAAGTTTGAGGAGTGCCTCATGTAAATTTCAATTATCCATACCTCTTGAGTTACTCCTCACAACACTATAAATTTCAAAATGATTTTTATCAAAACTGTTATGGAAGCGCCAGTTTAAATTATAATGGGAGTGAATTAGGGAGGGTTTGAGGTGGCGCACTAAAAGTACATTGTAGAGGAAGGTTTGAGGAGTGGCTCATGTTAATTTCAATAATCCATTCCTCTTGAGTTACTCCTCACAACACTTTAAATTTCAGAATTATTTTATGAAAACTGTTATGGAAGCGCCAGTTCAAATTATAATGGGAGTGAATTAGGGAGGTTTTGAGGTGGCGCACCAAGAGTACATTGTAAAGGAAAGTTTGAGGAGTGCCTCATGTAAATTTCAATTATCCATACCTCTTGAGTTACTCCTCACAACACTATAAATTTCAAAATGATTTTTATCAAAACTGTTATGGAAGCGCCAGTTTAAATTATAATGGGAGTGAATTAGGGAGGGTTTGAGGTGGCGCACTAAAAGTACATTGTAGAGGAAGGTTTGAGGAGTGGCTCATGTTAATTTCAATAATCCATTCCTCTTGAGTTACTCCTCACAACACTTTAAATTTCAGAATTATTTTATGAAAACTGTTATGGAAGCGCCAGTTCAAATTATAATGGGAGTGAATTAGGGAGGTTTTGAGGTGGCGCACCAAGAGTACATTGTAGAGGAAAGTTTGGGGAGTGCCTCATGTAAATTTCAATTATCCATACCTCTTGAGTTACTCCTCACAACACTATAAATTTCAAAATGATTTTTATCAAAACTGTTATGGAAGCGCCAGTTTTAATTATAATGGGAGTGAATCAGGGAGGGTTTGAGGTGGCGCACCAAAAGTACATTGGAGAGGAGGGTTTGAGGAGTGCCTCATGTGAATTTCAATAATCCATTCCTCTTGAGTTACTCCTCACAACACTTTAAATTTCAGAATTATTTTATGAAAACTGTTATGGAAGCGCCAGTTCAAATTATAATGGGAGTGAATTAGGGAGGTTTTGAGGTGGCGCACCAAGAGTACATTGTAGAGGAAAGTTTGAGGAGTGCCTCATGTAAATTTCAATTATCCATACCTCTTGAGTTACTCCTCACAACACTATAAATTTCAAAATGATTTTTATCAAAACTGTTATGGAAGCGCCAGTTTTAATTATAATGGGAGTGAATTAGGGAGGGTTTGAGGTGGCGCACCAAAAGTACATTGGAGAGGAGGGTTTGAGGAGTGCCTCATGTGAATTTCAATAATCCATTCCTCTTGAGTTACTCCTCACAACACTTTAAATTTCAGAATTATTTTATGAAAACTGTTATGGAAGCGCCAGTTCAAATTATAATGGGAGTGAATTAGGGAGGTTTTGAGGTGGCGCACCAAGAGTACATTGTAGAGGAAAGTTTGAGGTGTGCCTCATGTAAATTTCAATTATCCATACCTCTTGAGTTACTCCTCACAACACTATAAATTTCAGAATTATTTTATGAAAACTGTTATGGAAGCGCCAGTTCAAATTATAATGGGAGTGAATTAGGGAGGTTTTGAGGTGGCGCACCAAGAGTACATTGTAGAGGAAAGTTTGAGGTGTGCCTCATGTAAATTTCAATTATCCATACCTCTTGAGTTACTCCTCACAACACTATAAATTTCAGAATTATTTTATGAAAACTGTTATGGAAGCGCCAGTTCAAATTATAATGGGAGTGAATTAGGGAGGTTTTGAGGTGGCGCACCAAGAGTACATTGTAGAGGAAAGTTTGAGGTGTGCCTCATGTAAATTTCAATTATCCATACCTCTTGAGTTACTCCTCACAACACTATAAATTTCAGAATTATTTTATGAAAACTGTTATGGAAGCGCCAGTTCAAATTATAATGGGAGTGAATTAGGGAGGTTTTGAGGTGGCGCACCAAGAGTACATTGTAGAGGAAAGTTTGAGGAGTGCCTCATGTAAATTTCAATTATCCATACCTCTTGAGTTACTCCTCACAACACTATAAATTTCAAAATGATTTTTATCAAAACTGTTATGGAAGCGCCAGTTTAAATTATAATGGGAGTGAATTAGGGAGGGTTTGAGGTGGCGCACCAAAAGTACATTGGAGAGGAGGGTTTGAGGAGTGCCTCATGTGAATTTCAATAATCCATTCCTCTTGAGTTACTCCTCACAACACTTTAAATTTCAGAATTATTTTATGAAAACTGTTATGGAAGCGCCAGTTCAAATTATAATGGGAGTGAATTAGGGAGGTTTTGAGGTGGCGCACCAAGAGTACATTGTAGAGGAAAGTTTGAGGAGTGCCTCATGTAAATTTCAATTATCCATACCTCTTGAGTTACTCCTCACAACACTATAAATTTCAAAATGATTTTTATCAAAACTGTTATGGAAGCGCCAGTTTAAATTATAATGGGAGTGAATTAGGGAGGGTTTGAGGTGGCGCACTAAAAGTACATTGGAGAGGAGGGTTTGAGGAGTGCCTCATGTAAATTTCAATAATCCATATCTCTTGAGTTACTCCTCACAACACTATAAATTTCAAAATCATTTTTATGAAGACTGTTCTGGGAAGTCGACAATTTAAATTATCGTGATAGTAAATTGAGGAGGTTTTGAGGTGGCGTACTCAAAGTACATTGTAGAGGAAGGTTTGAGGAGTGTCTTGTGTAAATTTCAATAATCCATACCTCTTGAGTTACTCCTCACAACACTTTAAATTTCAGAATTATTTTTATGAAAACTGTTATGGAAACGCGCCAGTTTAAATTATATGTGGAGCGGATTAGGGAGGGTTTGAGGTGGCGCACCAAAAGTACATTGGAGAGGAGGGTTTGAGGAGTGCCTCATGTAAATTTCAATAATCCATACCTCTTGAGTTACTCCTCACAACACTATGAATTTCAAAATTATTTTTATCGAAACTGTTATGGAAGCGCCAGTTTGAATTATAATGGGAGTGAATTAGGGAGGGTTTGAGATGGCGCACCAAAAGTACATTGGAGAGGAGAGTTTCAGGAGTGCCTCATGTAAATTTCAATGATCCATACCTCTTGAGTTACTCCTCACAACACTATAAATTTCAGAATGATTTTTATAAAAACTGTTATGGAAACGCGCCAGTTTAAATTATAATGGGAGTGAATTAGGGAGGTTTTGAGGTGGAACACTGAAAGTACATTGTAGAGGAAGGTTTGAGTAGTGCCTCATGTTAATTTCAATAATCCATACCTCTTGAGTTACTCCTCACAACACTATAAATTTCAGAATTATTTTTATGAAAACTGTTATGGAAACGCACCAGTTTAAATTATATTGGGAGTGGATTAGGGAGGTTTTGAGGTGGCGCACGTAAGTTACATTGGAGAGGAGGGTTTGAGGAGTGCCTCCTGTAAATTTCAATAATCCATACCTCTTGAGTTACTCCTCACAACACTATAAATTTCAGAATTATTTTTATGAAAACTGTTATGGAAACGCACCAGTTTAAATTATATTGGGAGTGGATTAGGGAGGTTTTGAGGTGGCGCACGTAAGTTACATTGGAGAGGAGGGTTTGAGGAGTGCCTCATGTAAATTTCAATAATCCATATCTCTTGAGTTACTCCTCACAACACTATAAATTTCAAAATCATTTTTATGAAGACTGTTCTGGGAAGTCGACAATTTAAATTATCGTGATAGTAAATTGAGGAGGTTTTGAGGTGGCGTACTCAAAGTACATTGTAGAGGAAGGTTTGAGGAGTGTCTTGTGTAAATTTCAATAATCCATACCTCTTGAGTTACTCCTCAAAACACTTTAAATTTCAGAATTATTTTTATGAAAACTGTTATGGAAACGCGCCAGTTTAAATTATAATGGGAGTGAATTAGGGAGGTTTTGAGGTGGCGCACTAAAGTTACATTGGAGAGGAGGGTTTGAGGAGTGCCTCCTGTGAATTTCAATAATCCATTCCTCTTGAGTTACTCCTCACAACACTTTAAATTTCAGAATTATTTTTATGAAAACTGTTATGGAAACGCGCCAGTTCAAATTATAATGGGAGTGAATTAGGGAGGTTTTGAGGTGGCGCACTAAAGTTACATTGGAGAGGAGGGTTTGAGGAGTGCCTCCTGTGAATTTCAATAATCCATTACTCTTGAGTTACTCCTCACAACACTATAAATTTCATTTTTTTTAAATCAAAACCATTTACATGGTCTCTCACGTGAATCGATGAGAAAAAATCACCAATCTACCCTCGTGATGCCTTGAATAAATTTATTATTGAAATTACTGTCGCCTCAATTTTCAAGTCTGAACTTTAGGGACCTGCCCTGACCGAACTAGCGGATACATTGAACTAAAATTTTGAAGAGTTATAGCTCCAACAATCTTTTTCAATATACATATTATATTTATTGAATTTGCGATGTTATAAAACATTTTTTGCATATCAATATAATGGTTTATGACAGCAGTTATCGATAAGCATATGAGAGTATAAGAATGCCAAAGCAATTAATGGTACACCCACCATAAATAAAATAAAATAATTAACAAGGTTGAGGGAATAAAATAACGATAAAAATGTTGAACTGCACCTAAATACGGGCTGTCTAAAGGCACTAGTCATTTTAATATCAACCAGTTAACGGTACTCTTATGTGTACCCATACATTTGCAAGCTACGGGGAAAGTACGAAAGTACAGGAATAAAATGTAGAAGTTGCCCGTTAACTTGGGATTGGCATAGAATTTCGCTTGGTCAGATTGAATAATAACGGACTTATTTTGTCAGCTGCGAGCAATAATATTCATGCATTCACCATCACAATTTTCAGTATTTCGTACATTCCGCCCAGAATATATCGCTGGCGCGTGGCAAAAACCGAGGAAATTTACCAAAAAAGCAGTACCAGCACCTCAAACAAGCCTTGCTACAAGTAAATTACGCAACAACAAGCCTTTAACATTACTCGAACATCCTACATCTTCAGCTTTGACACATAATTAGCCCTCTCAGCATTGTGGAGTATCTAAAGATCAATTTGTCGAGTAATTGGTAAGAAAATACCTCTAAATCATGCAGTACTAAATCACTTTCGATAAAGTCAGAATCGAATTCCATATAGCCAATTAAAAACGAGGTTTCTTGTTTTGCAATAGTACAATGTGAGTGTACTTGTAACTGGTGTAATTGAGTACTTGATCATTTTTGTCGCAGCACACCCCCATTAAAGGGTCGTACATATACAAGTGTAAAAATAAGTGAAATTCCAGTGCGCTCGGGTAGTACCGTCGAGTGTCACTCGAGATAAACATTTCGAACACGACTAGTCCATCAGTTTGCGGACATCATCGACCGACTAGGTACTACACGAGTGGTTCCTAGTGATCTCATCAGTCTGGTTTGTTCTTCCGCATGTGCCTTCTATGTACAAAGTACGATGGATGACAGCTGCGACTAGTACCACAGGGATATGGAAACAGGATTCCGAGGACAAAGATCGAAATATGATCAAGTAACTTTCCTTTGATTAGAAGATTTCGAAGCTATTGATGGTGGGAATGATGAAGATGATGACGACTAAGATGAAATTACTGTTGAAGAAAACACAATGTCATTTTGAGAGCAGCATTCCGAAGACAGTGATGATGATGTTGATACTGGAGATGAAGATGACATCACCGTTGAACAATAAGAAACTGTTATTTGGGGGCAAGATTCCGAAGCTATTGATGATGGGAATAATGAAGATGATGCTGATGATGACGACAAAGATGACATTACCGTTGTAACATGGAAGAAGATTCCGAAGACAGTGATGATGATGTTGATAATAAAGATGATGATGACATCATTGATGAACAATAAGAAACTGTCATTTGTGAGCAAGATTCCGAAGCTATTGATGATGGGAATAATGAAGATGATGCTGATGATGACGACAAAGATGACATTACCGTTGTAGAGATTACAATGTCATTTTGAGAACAAGATTCCGAAGACAGTGATGATGATGTTGATAATAAAGATGATGATGACATCATTGATGAACAATAAGAAACTGTCATTTGTGAGCAAGATTCCGAAGCTATTGATGATGGGAATAATGAAGATGATGCTGATGATGACGACAAAGATGACATTACCGTTGTAGAGATTACAATGTCATTTTGAGAACAAGATTCCGATGACAGTGATGATGATGTTGATAATAAAGATGATGATGACATCATTGATGAACAATAAGAAACTGTCATTTGTGAGCAAGATTCCGAAGCTATTGATGATGGGAATAATGAAGATGATTACGAAAAAGATGACATTACCGTTGTAGAGATTACAATGTCATTTTGAGAACAAGATTCCGATGACAGTGATGATGATGTTGATAATAAAGATGATGATGACATCATTGATGAACAATAAGAAACTGTCATTTGAGAACAAGATTCCGAAGCTATTGATGATGGGAATGATGAAGATGATGCTGATGATGACGACAAAGATGACATTAGCGTTGTAGAGACTACATGGTCATTTTGTAACAAAATCCCGAAGACAGTGATGATGATGATAATGGAGATGAAGATGACATCACCGTTGAACAGTAAAAAACTGTCATTTGAGAGCAACATTTCGAAGCTATTGATGATGGGAATAATGAAGATGATGCTGATGATGACGACAAAGATGACATTACCGTTGTAGAGATTACAATGTCATTTTGAGAACAAGATTCCGATGACAGTGATGATGATGTTGATAATAAAGATGATGATGACATCATTGATGAACAATAAGAAACTGTCATTTGTGAGCAAGATTCCGAAGCTATTGATGATGGGAATAATGAAGATGATGCTGATGATGACGACAAAGATGACATTACCGTTGTAGAGACTACATGGTCATTTTGTAACAAAATCCCGAAGACAGTGATGATGATGATAATGGAGATGAAGATGACATCACCGTTGAACAGTAAAAAACTGTCATTTGAGAGCAACATTTCGAAGCTATTGATGATGGGAATAATGAAGATGATGCTGATGATGACGACAAAGATGACATTACCGTTGTAGAGATTACAATGTCATTTTGAGAACAAGATTCCGATGACAGTGATGATGATGTTGATAATAAAGATGATGATGACATCATTGATGAACAATAAGAAACTGTCATTTGTGAGCAAGATTCCGAAGCTATTGATGATGGGAATAATGAAGATGATGCTGATGATGACGAAAAAGATGACATTACCGTTGTAAAGAGTACATGGTCATTTTGGGAACAAGAATCCGAAGCCAATGATGATGAAGTTGATGCTGAAGATGAAGATGAATTTACTGTTGAAGAATCATAAACAATCATTTCATAACAAGAATGGTGATGACGAAGTTGAAGATGACTGCATTGTTCAAGCAGCAGTCATTGAAATAAATGTTTGAAGCCAATAATAACGTTCATCAAAAGGTTTCCGAAGACAATGTCGAAGATGACGATGAAGATGACGACAATGTTGCCAGATCAGCAACTGTCATTCAAGCACAAGATTTCGAAGTCAATGATGATGTTGATGGGTGTAATAATGAAGATGACAGCAGAAAAAGATGCTGATGATGAATATCAGAAAGACAGCACTGTAGATTGATTTTGTTATATGAAAATATTCCGAAGCCAATGATGATGATGATGTAAATGTGACATCACTGTTGACGAATCAGCAACTGTCATTTGATAGCAAGATTCCGAAGCCAATGATTATGATGATGATTTGGAAAGATGATTAGGGTGACAACATCATTCAAGAAGCAACAACTGTTAGGTTGGAACAAGATTTTGAAGACAATGTTATGTAAATGATGAAGACCGCAATGTTGAAGAAGATGAGGGAGATAGTACTGTTGATCAATCAGCAAGAGAAGATGAAGATTACGTTGATACCATCGTTGAAGAATTAGCTCTAGTCATTTGTGAAAAAGAATCCGTAGAACAAAAAACATGTTGATGATTGGAATTATGATGATGATGAATAAGATAGTTGCATCGTTCAAGAAGCAACAACTGTTATGTTGGAACAATACTCCCAAGCCAATGATGACGTGAATGTTAAAGATCGCAATGACGAAAAAGATGCTGATGATGAAGATGAGGAAAACCGCTGATCAATCAGCAATCGTTTATTTAGAAAGATTCCTCAGTCAATGAAGATGCTGATGAGGAAAATGGAAGATGATATCATTGTTGAAGAGTTAGCAACTGCTATTTGAGAAGAAGATTCCGACGCCAATAATGATGATGTTGATGATTGGAATGATGATGATAAGGATGATACCGTCATTGAATAAGCATCAACTGTTATGTTAGAACAAGATTCCGAAGACATTGATGACGGTAATGTTGAAGATCGTAATGATGACACACATCCATGTGAAGATGAGAAAGACAGCATTGTTGATCAATCAGCAATCTTTATATATACAGATTTCTAACCCAAGGAAGATGCTGATGAGAACAAGATGATGGAGGTAATGTTGAAGATTGTAATGATGGAAAACAAGAATCTGAAGTGAATGATGATGCTGATGATGAAGACCCAATGCTGATAATATAAATGATTGCAATGATTAAGATAATGCTGATGTTGATGACATAAGTCATCAAGAATTAGCAACTGTCATTTGAAAGCAAGATGATGATGTCGTTGAGCCAAACCTTCCTGAGGTTCAACAGACCCATTTTCCAAACAATACCACCATTTAGAACTATGTTAACATAATTCATCCATTCATTCAATAGGCACCCGTCCAATATTATGCTAATTTCCTGTCACAACATACACGTTTAAAATTTGTTTAATTTGCATCATTTTCAAATTTCTATGTGTTCTTTACGGGCTGCCCATTTTGTTCAACCCACGTTCTTCTTAGAACAAAAAATAGTTGATTTAGAAGGAATTTCGATTCATGCATGCATCATCATTCAAGCCATTTATTTTTAATTTTCCACACACACATCAACACAGAAAACAATGATGACATACGAATGGTTGATGATGAAAACTAATCGCATTAACGATGAAACGGCCCATAACTCAGGAACAATAAGCAAATATATTTGCCGAACAAAAGTTATGATTTGCTTGAATATCACTGAAACAAATCACATTCTTTTTAGTGAACGTGCTATTGCATTAACAATGTGCCGATGTGAGAACGAAAATGCCTTTTTGGTTTGCTGGCACGTACGTTTTATTTTAACCGTCTTCCTGCTAAACTTTTTGTAATCAAGTCAAGTTATTATTTATTGTAACCATGAGATGGCGCCAGCCAAACCATAATACAACTTCAAAAGCTAGTTAAAATGATATATTCTTTTTTTCTGATGATGTAATGTGTCATTTACCGAACTGGAGCTGAATTGTGGTGTTAAATAATGTGGAAAAGTGGTACCCACTCCCGCCAACGAAACAAATAAAGAAAAATGCGATAACATCAGCAATCGGCATAAAGAGAAAAAACCAATAAGACTATCAGAACATCCGACGAAATTACTGCGCGCCATTTCGACGGTTATTGGTAATTTACCAGTTCGTAAAAAGGTGCCTTGTTATGGCTTTCATTCACGCTCATATTTCAGAAGAAAGAAGAACGATGCCGAAAGCACCGCCGCATAACAGATTTTTCTTTACGTGCACGATTTAATTTTAAATTCCATATGAACTCGAAATCACTAAATACGCTGATTGATCGTTTTATGAATATTTTCCTCGATGTTGTGACTCATTTTTTTTACGGAGTAAACATAAAATTTTATCGTATTTGGTTTCGCATGTTTTGGTGAATCATGCAGGATGTTTTGAATTGCTGATCAGTGATAATTTTATGGCAAAATAAATTAATTTGTTAATTTTAACAGAAGCCCTGGTTTTTGAGTTTTTATCTGTAATATATTTTCGTGAATATTATAAATAGGGACTGTTTATATTTATCAATGTTTCTTCTACTTTATTATATATATTTTTTTACTTATGCTTTTAGTAATGTTTTTCAACTGTGTATCTATCTTTTCACTCTCATTAACTCTTGAGTATATTGTTCCAAATTTGTATTTGTCTCCTTTTTTTATTTTGTGTTTTAGTCTTCGACGTCTTTTTAGAAACGTTTTAAAACTGTTCACTTCACATTCTGTTTGTTTTTTTATTATTATTTAACTTTTTATTTTCATTATTTTTATTAGTTATCTTTAAAAAAAATACATTGATACTGCCTTTGAAGGAATTTTTAAAATCCTTTTCATTTTCTTCTCTTTAAAATGTTTTATTGGTTTTTGTGTTTTATTCAAAGGTGCCTGTTTAAAATTAAAAAATTAATTATGTATCTACTTTTTAGCTGTTCTCTAATTGATTGTATTATCTGATGGTTATTTTATTATTGATCCTTCTTATTGATTTTTATTGTTTGAATCATTTACTTGAATGTTTTTTTTCTTATTATTCTAAAGTAATGTATTCAATGTTTCCTGTTTTTATCTTTTTCCAGTTTATCGATGGTTGATCCGTTTTTACATTTTTTTATTTTTTATTTTTAGGGAGGATTTTATAAAGAGAAATGAACTCGTTGAAGTAAAACAAAATTTCCGAGATTAAAAAAACTTCAATAAAGCAGCATTGTTTTTCAGAAAAACAAGATTAAACAATGATAAAAGGAAAATGAACTTGTTAAAACAATAAGAAAGCATGACAAAATATTCAGAAGCTCGCAAAAGTGAAAAACATTATCATCCAAAATTGAAAACTCTCCAATAAAACAGTGTAGGTATAATAAACTATCGACAAACACTAATCAAGCATTGAGAAAGGTGAAATAAATCAGTTAAAGCTAAAATAAAGGATGATAAAAGCTCCCATAAGTAAAACGAAATTCTCAAGATTGAAAAAACCTTCAATAAAGCAGCATTGTTATGATGAACCATTAAAAAAAACATGATTAAACAATGATAAAAGGAAAATCAACTCGTTAAAACAATAAGAAATGATGACAAAAGTTGTGGAAGCTCGCAAAAATGAAAAACAATATCATACAAAATTGAAAACACTTCAATTTAACAGTGTAGGTATAATAAACTATCGACAAACACTAATCAAGCAATAATAAAGGTGAAATAAACCCGTTAAAGCTAAAATAAAGGATGATAAAAGCTCCCATAAGTAAAACGAAATTTCCAAGATTGAAAAAACTTCAATAAAGCAGCATTGTTATGATGAACCATTAAAAAAACCATGATAAAAGGAAAATCAACTCGTTAAAACAATAAGAAAAGATGACAAAAGTTGTGGAAGCTCGCAAAAATTTAAAACAATATCATCCAAAATTGAGAATACTTCAATTAAACAGTATAGGTATAATAAACTATCGAAAAACACTAATCAAACAATGATAAAGGTGAAATAAACCCGTTAAAGCTAAAAGAAAGGATGATAAAAGCTCCCATAAGTAAAACGAAATTACCAAGATTGAAAAAACTTCAATAAAGCAGCATTGTTATGATGAACCATTAAAAAAACCATGATTAAACAATGATAAAAGGAAAATCAACTCGTTAAAACAATAAGAAATGATGACAAAAGTTGTGGAAGCTCGCAAAAATGAAAAACAATATCATACAAAATTGAAAACACCTCAATTTAACAGTGTAGGTATAATAAACTATCGACAAACACTAATCAAGCAATAATAAAGGTGAAATAAACCCGTTAAAGCTAAAATAAAGGATGATAGAAGCTCGCATAAGAAAAACGAAATTTCCAAGATTAAAAAAACTTCAATAAAGCAGCATTGTTATGATGAACCATTAAGAAAACCATGATTAAACAATGATAAAAGGAAAATAAACTCGTTTAAAGAATAAGAAAGGATGACAAAAGTTGTGGAAGCTCGCAAAAATGAAAAACAATATCATTCAAAATTGAAAACACTTCAATTAAACAGTGTAGGTATAATGAACTATCGAAAAACACTAATCAAGCAATGATAAAGGTGAAATAAACCCGTTAAAGCTAAAAGAATGGATGATAAAAGCTCCCATAAGTAAAACGAAATTTCCAGGATTGAAAAAACTTCAATAAAACAGCATTGTTATGATGAACTATTAAAAAACATGAATAAACAATGATAAAAGGAAAATAAACCCGTTAAAACAATAAGAAAGGTTGTCAAAAAATGTAGAAAATGAACTATTTAGAAAAACAATATCATCCAAACTTGAAAACTCCCCAATAAAACAGTGAAGGTATAATAAACTATCGAAAAACACTAATCAAGCAATGATAAAGGTGAAATAAATCCGTTAAAGCTAAAAGAAAGGATGATAAAAGCTCGCATAAGTAAAACAAAATTTCCAAGATTAAAAAAACTTCAATAAAGCAGCATTCTTATTAAAAAAAAACAAGATTAAACAATGATAAACGGAAAATAAACTCGTTAAAACAATAAGAAAGGTTGTCAAAAAATGTAGAAATTCGCAAACGTGAAAAACAATATCATTCAAACTTGAAAACTCTCCAATAAAACAGTGTAGGTATAATAAACTATCGAAAAACACTAATCAAGCAATGATAAAGGTGAAATAAACCCGTTAAAGCTAAAATAAAGGATGATAAAAGCTCGCATAAGAAAAACGAAATTTCCAAGATTGAAAAAACTTCAACAAAGCAGCATTGTTATGATGAACTATTAAAAAATTCATGATTAAACAATGATAAAAGGAAAATAAACTCGTTAAAAGAATAAGAAAGGATGACAAAAGTTGTGGAAGCTCGCAAAAATGAAAAACAATATCATCCAAAATCGAAAACACTTCGATTAAACAGTGAAGGTATTATAAACAATCAAAAAACACTAATCAAGCAATGATAAAGGTGAAAAAGATCCGTTAAAGCTGAAAAAAAGGATGATAAAAGCTCCCATAAGTTAAACGAAATCTCCAAGATTGAAAAAACTTCAATAAAGCAGCATTGTCATGATGAACTATTAAAAAACATGAATAAACAATGATTAAAGGAAAATAAACTCGTTAAAACAAGAAGAAAGGTTGTCAAAAAATGTAGAAGTTCGCAAACGTGAAAAACAATATCATCCAAACTTGAAAACTCTCCAATAAAACAGTGTGGGTATAATAAACTATCGAAAAACCCTAATCAAGCAATGATAAAGGTGAAATAAACCCGTTAAAGCTAAAAGAAAGGATGATATAAGCTCCCATAAGTAAAACGAAGTTTCCAAGATTGAAAAAACTTCAATAAAGCAGCATTGCTATAATAAACTAATAAAAAAACACTGACTTAACAATGATAAAAGGAAAATCAACTCGTTTAAACAATAAGAAAGGATGACAAAAAAATGTAGAAGCTCGCAAAAGTGAAAAACAAAATCACTCAAGATTAAAAACACTCCAATAAAACAGTGTAGGTATAATAAACTTTCGAAAAACACCAATCAAGCTACGATAAAGGTGAAATAAACCCGTTAAAGCACAAAAAAAAGGATGATAAAGGTTGTGAAAGCTCGCAAAAGTGAAAAAAAAAATAATAAAGTGACGTGAATATAATAGACCAATAGAATACTAATTAAACAATAATACAAGTGAAAGTTGAAATAAAGGATTTTGAGTACTAGTTTTATATACTTCTTATTGTTTTTATTCGAATTTCAATTACTTAGTTATACGACTATATTTTTTTTCAAATCTAATTTCCTTTACTTTTTTTTACACCAGAAATTATTTAAAACGAAACTTTACTTGAAAATGAAAATAGATTTAAAAAATCTTCAAAATATTGAGAAACAGTTTAATCGAAAAAAAATAATCTTGTGTAGATAAGATGGAACTTTGCAAAAAGAAAAAGCACGAAATACAGCTTTTCAAAAATAATTTTTGGTTTTGTTTTTTCTTATTTTCAATAACTATGTTGCCTATTCTAATCATCTACTGTTTATTTTCAATTTTTAATTATTCTTTATGCTTTTTTATACGAATCAAAAGGAAACTAAATTTAACAAAGATTCGAAATATTAAAATTCGCAATTAATAAATCAAAGTAGAAAAAATTACAATGACAATATCAGCTGGAATAAAACACAATCTGTAGATAAAAAAATATGCCAAATCATCAAAGCAAATTTAAAAAAATTCCCCAGACTAAGTTGAAAATATTTTGAAGCGATAAAACAAAAAAAAAACGATTTCAAGGTGCAGTCCTTGAAAAAAGATAGTTTTCTCCAGTCTCTTATGGCTAAGCGATGAATTTTGGCGCCCGACGTGGGGCGCTTGGTTTCTCTTGATCATACCAGCCCTGTTCACACGATCGTTGTGTCCTGATAAATTGTTAAAACAAAACTAGTCTCTAGTAGCTGAGGGATAAATTTTGGCGACTGACGTGGAGCACTTGGCTTCTCTTGATAAACCAGAGAAGCTTGAAATGTAATAAAATCCTTAAAATCACAAAAAAGTCCAATTATTGCGTAAACAAAACCCGAGCTAAAAAAAAGAAAAATCACCAATAGAATATGATAAAAAAAAAATTAAACATATTTTGTTAATTAGTTGTCAAGACACGTCAAAATATAATGTGAACAAGAAGAGGAAAAACAAGATTTAAACAAAAAAAAAATTATGCATTCACAAAAATAAGCATAAAATTTGAAAAACTTGTAAAAAAAGTAGCTAAACAGTGAAAAAAATGATAATAAAAAAAAATAATTTTGACACATTAAAACTTATATCAACACCCTGTATAATCGGTTTAAGTATGAAAACGTTGATGACTCAACACAATTATTCAACCATGACATTTTCCATTCTTTAACCACATAAACGACTAAATACAGCTCATAATATATAGTTTACGACAATTTTCGGCGCTAGCATTTGAATACACTCGGGTCATAAATATCAGAGACAGTAAATGTGTTCTTATGTCACAATAAAACGTTTATGTAACGACCGGATGAACACATTGTAGTTTCTTCTGGATGGATTTAAAAGCTGTTATATTCACCAACCAGTACACATAAAATTTCTAACTTCGTAAAATAATAGATTATTTGATAAAAAAAAATATAGGGGTAAAAACAGCTCACACACTTTTCAATCTGTTGAACAACCTCGTACCAAACCGGTACTGCCCGTAGGGTCCAGTTGATCCAATCAAGCACCGCGTTCATTATTCGAAAAGATTATGCATTATATTTAAATGGATGTTTCATCTTAACTAGAATTAATGAATCTATAGCTACAATCTAGGTACTAATTTCGACTTCATATTTTCTATTTATGTTTGGTAAATGAACGTTGCATGGACTTCATGAATTTTTAATTGTGCCTAATCAGATGATGGACGGAAAGAAATGTCTTCACTCATTTACATATAGATTTGTTGTTGATATTCATTTCGATTAGATTTGATCATGTCTATCACGGGTACCATTAGCGCACATTGAAACGGATTACAAATTCCTGAGGAGCAAAGCGGGAGTTTTTTGAGTTACGCACTGGAAAAATGTTGAAGAGGAAGGTTCAGGGAGTAGATCCTGTGAATTTCCACGATGCACTTTCCTGGACTAACTCGCTACAGCATCATTAGATCCATAAGGTTTTTTTTTCAAATTTGCTCCTTTTTCAATTTAAAAATTCCTGAGGAGCAAGGTGGGAGTTTTTAGAGTTGCGCACTAGAAAAATGTTGAAGAGGGAGGTTCAGTGAGTATATCCTGTGAATTTCAACGATGCACTTTCTAAGACTAACTCGCTACAGCACCATAATTTCCATAAAGTTTTTTTTCAAATTTGCTCCACTCTGAAATTACAAATTCCTGAGGAGCAAGGTGGGAGTTTTTAGAGTTGTGCACTAGAAAAATGTTGAAGAGGGAGGTTCAGTGAGTATATCCTGTGAATTTCAACGATGCACCTTCTAAGACTAACTCGCTACAGCACCATAATTTCCATAAAGTTTTTTTTTCAAATTTGCTCCACTCTGAAATTACAAATTCCTGAGGAGCAAGGTGGGAGTTTTTAGAGTTGCGCACTAGAAAAATGTTGAAGAGGGAGGTTCAGTGAGTATATCCTGTGAATTTCAACGATGCACTTTCTAAGACTAACTCACTACAGCACCATAATTTCCATAAAGTTTTTTTTTCAAATTTGCTCCACTCTGAAATTACAAATTCCTGAGGAGCAAGGTGGGAGTTTTTAGAGTTGCGCACTAGAAAAATGTTAAAGAGGGAGGTTCAGTGAGTATATCCTGTGAATTCCAACGATGCACCTTCTAAGACTAACTCGCTACAGCACCATAATTTCCATAAAGTTTTTTTTCAAATTTGCTCCACTCTGAAATTACAAATTCCTGAGGAGCAAGGTGGGAGTTTTTAGAGTTGCGCACTAGAAAAATGTTGAAGAGGGAGGTTCAGTGAGTATATCCTGTGAATTTCAACGATGCACTTTCTAAGACTAACTCGCTACAGCACCATAATTTCCATAAAGTTTTTTTTCAAATTTGCTCCACTCTGAAATTACAAATTCCTGAGGAGCAAGGTGGGAGTTTTTAGAGTTGTGCACTAGAAAAATGTTGAAGAGGGAGGTTCAGTGAGTATATCCTGTGAATTTCAACGATGCACCTTCTAAGACTAACTCGCTACAGCACCATAATTTCCATAAAGTTTTTTTTCAAATTTGCTCCACTCTGAAATTACAAATTCCTGAGGAGCAAGGTGGAAGTTTTTAGAGTTGCGCACTAGAAAAATGTTGAAGAGGGAGGTTCAGTGAGTATATCCTGGGAATTTCAACGAAGCACTTTCTAAGACTAACTCGCTACAGCACCATAATTTCCATAAAGTTTTTTTTCAAATTTGCTCCACTCTAAAATTACCAATTCCTGAGGAGCAAGGTGGAAGTTTTTAGAGTTGCGCACTAGAAAAATGTTGAAGAGGTAGGTTCAGGGAGTAGATCCTGTGAATTTCAACGATGCACTTTCTAAGACTAACTCACTACAGCACCATAATTTCCAAAAAGTTTTTTTTCAAATTTGCTTCACTCTAAAATTACAAATTCCTGAGGAGCAAGGTGGAAGTTTTTAGAGTTGCGCACTAGAAAAATGTTGAAATGGGAAGTTCAGGGAGTAGATCCTGTGAATTTCAACGATGCACCTTCTAAGACTAACTCGCTACAGCACCATAAGTTCCATAAGGTTTATTTTTAAATTTGCTCTACTCTTAAATTGCAAATTCCTGAGGAGCAAAGCGGGAGTTTTTTGAGTTGCGCACTAGAAATATGTTAAAGAGGGAGGTTCAGGAAGTAGATCCTGTGAATTTCAACGAAGCACTTTCTAAGACTAACTCGCTACAGCACCATAATTTCCATAAAGTTTTTTTTCAAATTTGCTCCACTCTGAAATTACAAATTCCTGAGGAGCAAGGTGGGAGTTTTTAGATTTGCGCACTAGAAAAATGTTGAAGAGGGAGGTTCAGTGTGTATATCCTGTGAATTCCAACGATGCACCTTCTAAGACTAACTCGCTACAGCACCATAATTTCCATAAAGTTTTTTTTCAAATTTGCTCCACTCTGAAATTACAAATTCCTGAGGAGCAAGGTGGGAGTTTTTAGAGTTGCGCACTAGAAAAATGTTGAAGAGGGAGGTTCAGTGAGTATATCCTGTGAATTCCAACGATGCACCTTCTAAGACTAACTCGCTACAGCACCATAATTTCCATAAAGTTTTTTTTCAAATTTGCTCCACTCTGAAATTACAAATTCCTGAGGAGCAAGGTGGGAGTTTTTAGAGTTGCGCACTAGGAAAATATTGAAAATGGGGGTTCAGTGAGTAGATCCTGTGAATTTCAACGAAGCACCTTCTTAGACTAACTCGCTACAGCACCATTTTTCATTTGCTGTACTCTCAATATTTTAAAAGTTCCTGGGGAGCAGAGCAGGAAAATTTTCGAGTTACACACTAGAAGAATATTGAAGAGGGAGGTTCAAGAAGTAATTCCAGTGAATTTTAATGATGCAGACTCTTAGACTAGTTCGCTACAACACCATAAGTGCCTTAATGTATTTTTTTTTTAATTTGCTCTATTCTCAATTCAAAGATTCCTGGGGAGCAAAGTGGGTTGCGCACTAGAAGTATTTAAAAGAAAAAGGTTTAGAGATAAACTCCTGCGAATTTCCTTCAAAGATTTGGAGATAATTTTTTATTTAATTCAATTGAAAAATTCCTGGGGAGCAGAGCGAGAGTTTTTCAAGTTGCTCAAAGTATATTGAAGAAAAAGGATTAGCGAACTTCAACCATCCAGACTTCTAGAATCAATAACTATAACCTCAACGTTTTTAAATTTGTTCTTATTACAATTAGCAGTTCCTGGGGAACAAATCTGCAGTTTTTTGAGTAGCGCATTAGAACTATGTTATAAAAATAACCCTGCTAATTTCAATAATTCAAAATTTTAGAGAGAATAAGTAAGTTCTTGAAGTTCCAAGATGATTATTTTTGATTTGCTTATCTCGATTTAAAAATTCCTGGGGAGCAAAGGGAGGGTTTTGGAGTTCAATCTAGACTACACGGATAGAATGGACAAAAAATTCTCAAAAATTAACAAAAAATTTGGATTAAAAAAAGAAGAAAACCCAGAGGATAGAGAAAATTTTAAATAAGTTAAAGGAGATAATAATAAACAGGTAGACTTGGACAAATAATTATTTAGACAGTGAATCTGATCAAACAAAAATTATGTGTAGATGTGAATAAATGAAATATTGACAAAAAAAAAAAAAATAAAAAAAAAAAATAAAAAATGTAAAATGCACAAAAAAAAAATGTTGATTTAAAAAAAAAAATTAAAACGACACACAACAGGGAAATCGGTATCAATGCATAAATCACACTGATGATATTCTCAAGCAACGAATAAATTTCAAGCTCGAAACAAGCAAAAAAAAAATCGTCTGATTCGAAGGTGTATTTTTACAAGGCAGAAAACAATACCAGCCCGTGTAGAGATGAGAATCGGTGGCTCGTTATTACTTCGGAATTCACGATTTTGCGTCCAGGACCGTTCCGTTGTCAATATCTCAGGAACTGCGAGCACTGATGCACGCCCGAATAAAATGCTGTCAAATTATCAGATTCATAATTTCACTCGTGAGTAACAACCGAGTTTAGAGCCTGAAATGATGAGACGTTGAAGTGCAATATGACTAGAGATGGTTTGAATGAGATAATGGATGGGATGTGGTTCCCATGCCCATGGTGCAAGTACCCGACTACATTTTTAATATTCATCATTGCCTAGTTTAATTTTTTTTTTAAATTTTACTGAAGAAATGTTTTTCTGCATCCGCCTCAATAAATCAATAAATCAACTTTGGTTCCCACACCATTGTGAAACTTCAATTCAACAAATTGTAGGAATCATAGCATAAATAGGTTTGCCAAACCATTAATCAAAATCGCTTGTCAAAGACAATTAAACAAGATAAATGTATTGTAGCGTGTATTACGTACAATCAACCATAGGAATGTGATTATATTAATAAATAAAAATGAGTACCGATTTCTCATGGAAGATCCATAACTTGAGAACGTCTGTGACAATTTGAGTCTTTTTTTTTTTAATTGTTCCTTCAAGTCTTGAGATGGTTTTTATGGCGCTGGAAAATTCCCCGAAAAAACCTGAAAACACAACTTCCCTTTCTTTGACATAGTGAGGTTATGGTTGCATAGCTTTATTATTTGCCAATGGTTTTTCTTCAAATAATTATGTAGGTTCCAATTTGTTGTTTGATCAAAAAATTTACCAAAAATTGACCAAGTGCGGTTATGTTTGCTTAATTTTGTAATTCTGTTCAAATAAGATAATAATATCTTAGGTTCTATTAAGGAAGTAATTGTTGCCTAATTTTGTTATTTTCCAAAAGATTTTGTTCAAATTAGATAATATATCGTAGGTTCTATTTGAGATTTGATCAAAACATTTTTTAAAAAATGACAGAGAGGTTATGTTTGAAAAGTTTTGTTATTTTCCTAAGGATATGTCAGATCAGAAAATTTAACATATCATCCCAAGTGAAAAGTCGCTGGGATGATTTTTATTATTTTTTATAAGTTTGTTATGTCTGCGCCCCGAATAACAAAATAATTATAGAAAAATCGGAAAAACAAAAAAAAAACAAAATTGTGAAACAAATTTATTTAGCACAATTATTGATTATGGGGCAGTATGGAATTTGCCGGGTCAGTTAGTATTAATAAATAAATGCATAAAAATACAGAACCAAAACCTCTGAGAAAACAATGTCGGCACTCACGAAACTAGAAATAATAAAAATAATTATCCTCGTAGATGTATTCTAATGAGCGCTAATGGGCGTCTATGTTCTAAGAAACGGTTTACCCGGAAATTTGACTATAACACGGCTCAGCAAACAGTCTTAAATCTCTTGCTTGTCCAAATAATTCACCTGAACTTGTCCAAATATTTGTCAGTTGATGCTACTTAGGTAGTACTCAAGACAACGGATTTCGTTGTTTTGGGATAATGTTGTTTTAGGCGGAATTTATTATATATACACAAAAACCTTGCACAAAAGTTGAAAATAATAACATGTCGACAAAATAGATTTTCACTTTTTCCAGATAAACTACAAGAGTTGACTATTTGAATAAATGAATCGGCGTGTGAGTGGCGCCCCCTACAAAAAAGTGCCATAGCAAGGTGAAAATTGGATTATGCAAGTCAAACCAATCTCATTCACCAAATTTAATAAAAATAACTTATTTGAAAAAATCAAAACTTTGAATTTAGCATTCAATAACAATCTTCAACAACTTTGAGGGACTATAAAAAATAGACTGGGAGGATTGGAGAGGTGAAACTTTGAGAAGACATTCTTCATACTTTCCCAAATGACCCCCACCATTTTAATTACATTGAAGTTTTTAGTTATAGGTATTTGATTTTTTTTGATACACATTGTTTAATCTGAAAACTAAAAAAATACATCTCCAACTTTGAGGGGCAATAAAAACTGAACAAGGAGGGTTGGAGGGTTGAAATTTTGAAGAAAAATTCTTCATACTTTCCCAAATGACCTCTACCATTTTCATTACATTGAAATTTTTAGTTTCAGATATTTGATTTTTTCTTGTTACACATTGTTTTTTGGGAAAACTACAAAAATACATCTCCTACTTTGAGGAACAATAAAAACTGAACAAAGAGGGCTGGAGGGGTGAAATTTTAAAGAGAAATTCTTCATACTTTTCCAAATGACCTCTACCATTTTCATTACATTGAAATTTTTAGTTTCAGATATTTGATTTTTTCTTGTTACACTTTGTTTTTTGGAAAAACTATAAAAATACATCTCCAACTTTGAGGGGCAATAAAAACTGAACAAGGAGGGCTGGAGGGGTGAAATTTTAAAGAGAAATTCTTCATACTTTTCCAAATGACCTCTACCATTTTCATTACATTGAAATTTTTAGTTTCAGATATTTGATTTTTTCTTGTTACACTTTGTTTTTTGGAAAAACTACAAAAATACATCTCCAACTTTGAGGGGCAATAAAAACTGAACAAGGAGGGCTGGAGGGGTGAAATTTTAAAGAGAAATTCTTCATACTTTTCCAAATGACCTCTACCATTTTCATTACATTGAAATTTTTAGTTTCAGATATTTGATTTTTTCTTGTTACACTTTGTTTTTCGGAAAAACTACAAAAATTCATCTCCAACTTTGAGGGGCAATAAAAACTGAACAAAGAGGGCTGGAGGGGTGAAATTTTAAAGAGAAATTCTTCATACTTTTCCAAATGACCTCTACCATTTTCATTACATTGAAATTTTTAGTTTCAGATATTTGATTTTTTCTTGTTACACTTTGTTTTTTGGAAAAACTACAAAAATACATCTCCAACTTTGAGGGGCAATAAAAACTGAACAAAGAGGGCTGGAGGGGTGAAATTTTAAAGAGAAATTCTTCATACTTTTCCAAATGACCTCTACCATTTTCATTACATTGAAATTTTTAGTTTCAGATATTTGATTTTTTCTTGTTACACTTTGTTTTTTGGAAAAACTACAAAAATACATCTCCAACTTTGAGGGGCAATTAAAACTGAACAAAGAGAGCTGGAGGGGTGAAATTTTGAAGAGAGATTCTTCATACTTTCCCAAATGACCCCTACCATTTTCATTACATTGAAATTTTTAGTTTCAGATATTTGATTTTTTCTTGTTACACATTGTTTTTTGGGAAAACTACAAAAATACATCTCCTACTTTGAGGAACAATAAAAACTGAACAAAGAGGGCTGGAGGGGTGAAATTTTAAAGAGAAATTCTTCATACTTTTCCAAATGACCTCTACCATTTTCATTACATTGAAATTTTTAGTTTCAGATATTTGATTTTTTCTTGTTACACTTTGTTTTTTGGAAAAACTACAAAAATACATCTCCAACTTTGAGGGGCAATAAAAACTGAACAAGGAGGGCTGGAGGGGTGAAATTTTAAAGAGAAATTCTTCATACTTTTCCAAATGACCTCTACCATTTTCATTACATTGAAATTTTTAGTTTCAGATATTTGATTTTTTCTTGTTACACTTTGTTTTTTGGAAAAACTACAAAAATACATCTCCAACTTTGAGGGGCAATAAAAACTGAACAAGGAGGGCTGGAGGGGTGAAATTTTAAAGAGAAATTCTTCATACTTTTCCAAATGACCTCTACCATTTTCATTACATTGAAATTTTTAGTTTCAGATATTTGATTTTTTCTTGTTACACTTTGTTTTTCGGAAAAACTACAAAAATTCATCTCCAACTTTGAGGGGCAATAAAAACTGAACAAAGAGGGCTGGAGGGGTGAAATTTTAAAGAGAAATTCTTCATACTTTTCCAAATGACCTCTACCATTTTCATTACATTGAAATTTTTAGTTTCAGATATTTGATTTTTTCTTGTTACACTTTGTTTTTTGGAAAAACTACAAAAATACATCTCCAACTTTGAGGGGCAATAAAAACTGAACAAAGAGGGCTGGAGGGGTGAAATTTTAAAGAGAAATTCTTCATACTTTTCCAAATGACCTCTACCATTTTCATTACATTGAAATTTTTAGTTTCAGATATTTGATTTTTTCTTGTTACACTTTGTTTTTTGGAAAAACTACAAAAATACATCTCCAACTTTGAGGGGCAATTAAAACTGAACAAAGAGAGCTGGAGGGGTGAAATTTTGAAGAGAGATTCTTCATACTTTCCCAAATGACCCCTACCATTTTCATTACATTGAAATTTTTAGTTTCAGATATTTGATTTTTTCTTGTTACACATTGTTTTTTGGGAAAACTACAAAAATACATCTCCTACTTTGAGGAACAATAAAAACTGAACAAAGAGGGCTGGAGGGGTGAAATTTTAAAGAGAAATTCTTCATACTTTTCCAAATGACCTCTACAATTTTCATTACATTGAAATTTTTAGTTTCAGATATTTGATTTTTTCTTGTTACACTTTGTTTTTTGGAAAAACTACAAAAATACATCTCCAACTTTGAGGGGCAATAAAAACTGAACAAGGAGGGCTGGAGGGGTGAAATTTTAAAGAGAAATTCTTCATACTTTTCCAAATGACCTCTACCATTTTCATTACATTGAAATTTTTAGTTTCAGATATTTGATTTTTTCTTGTTACACTTTGTTTTTTGGAAAAACTACAAAAATACATCTCCAACTTTGAGGGGCAATAAAAACTGAACAAGGAGGGCTGGAGGGGTGAAATTTTAAAGAGAAATTCTTCATACTTTTCCAAATGACCTCTACCATTTTCATTACATTGAAATTTTTAGTTTCAGATATTTGATTTTTTCTTGTTACACTTTGTTTTTCGGAAAAACTACAAAAATTCATCTCCAACTTTGAGGGGCAATAAAAACTGAACAAAGAGGGCTGGAGGGGTGAAATTTTAAAGAGAAATTCTTCATACTTTTCCAAATGACCTCTACCATTTTCATTACATTGAAATTTTTAGTTTCAGATATTTGATTTTTTCTTGTTACACTTTGTTTTTTGGAAAAACTACAAAAATACATCTCCAACTTTGAGGGGCAATAAAAACTGAACAAGGAGGGCTGGAGGGGTGAAATTTTAAAGAGAAATTCTTCATACTTTTCCAAATGACCTCTACCATTTTCATTACATTGAAATTTTTAGTTTCAGATATTTGATTTTTTCTTGTTACACTTTGTTTTTCGGAAAAACTACAAAAATTCATCTCCAACTTTGAGGGGCAATAAAAACTGAACAAAGAGGGCTGGAGGGGTGAAATTTTAAAGAGAAATTCTTCATACTTTTCCAAATGACCTCTACCATTTTCATTACATTGAAATTTTTAGTTTCAGATATTTGATTTTTTCTTGTTACACTTTGTTTTTTGGAAAAACTACAAAAATACATCTCCAACTTTGAGGGGCAATAAAAACTGAACAAGGAGGGCTGGAGGGGTGAAATTTTAAAGAGAAATTCTTCATACTTTTCCAAATGACCTCTACCATTTTCATTACATTGAAATTTTTAGTTTCAGATATTTGATTTTTTCTTGTTACACTTTGTTTTTCGGAAAAACTACAAAAATTCATCTCCAACTTTGAGGGGCAATAAAAACTGAACAAAGAGGGCTGGAGGGGTGAAATTTTAAAGAGAAATTCTTCATACTTTTCCAAATGACCTCTACCATTTTCATTACATTGAAATTTTTAGTTTCAGATATTTGATTTTTTCTTGTTACACTTTGTTTTTTGGAAAAACTACAAAAATACATCTCCAACTTTGAGGGGCAATAAAAACTGAACAAGGAGGGCTGGAGGGGTGAAATTTTAAAGAGAAATTCTTCATACTTTTCCAAATGACCTCTACCATTTTCATTACATTGAAATTTTTAGTTTCAGATATTTGATTTTTTCTTGTTACACTTTGTTTTTTGGAAAAACTACAAAAATACATCTCCAACTTTGAGGGGCAATAAAAACTGAACAAGGAGGGCTGGAGGGGTGAAATTTTAAAGAGAAATTCTTCATACTTTTCCAAATGACCTCTACCATTTTCATTACATTGAAATTTTTAGTTTCAGATATTTGATTTTTTCTTGTTACACTTTGTTTTTCGGAAAAACTACAAAAATTCATCTCCAACTTTGAGGGGCAATAAAAACTGAACAAAGAGGGCTGGAGGGGTGAAATTTTAAAGAGAAATTCTTCATACTTTTCCAAATGACCTCTACCATTTTCATTACATTGAAATTTTTAGTTTCAGATATTTGATTTTTTCTTGTTACACTTTGTTTTTTGGAAAAACTACAAAAATACATCTCCAACTTTGAGGGGCAATAAAAACTGAACAAGGAGGGCTGGAGGGGTGAAATTTTAAAGAGAAATTCTTCATACTTTTCCAAATGACCTCTACCATTTTCATTACATTGAAATTTTTAGTTTCAGATATTTGATTTTTTCTTGTTACACTTTGTTTTTCGGAAAAACTACAAAAATTCATCTCCAACTTTGAGGGGCAATAAAAACTGAACAAAGAGGGCTGGAGGGGTGAAATTTTAAAGAGAAATTCTTCATACTTTTCCAAATGACCTCTACCATTTTCATTACATTGAAATTTTTAGTTTCAGATATTTGATTTTTTCTTGTTACACTTTGTTTTTTGGAAAAACTACAAAAATACATCTCCAACTTTGAGGGGCAATAAAAACTGAACAAAGAGGGCTGGAGGGGTGAAATTTTAAAGAGAAATTCTTCATACTTTTCCAAATGACCTCTACCATTTTCATTACATTGAAATTTTTAGTTTCAGATATTTGATTTTTTCTTGTTACACTTCGTTTTTTGGAAAAACTACAAAAATACATCTCCAACTTTGAGGGGCAATAAAAACTGAACAAAGAGGGCTGGAGGGGTGAAATTTTAAAGAGAAATTCTTCATACTTTTCCAAATGACCTCTACCATTTTCATTACATTGAAATTTTTAGTTTCAGATATTTGATTTTTTCTTGTTACACTTTGTTTTTTGGAAAAACTACAAAAATACATCTCCAACTTTGAGGGGCAATAAAAACTGAACAAAGAGGGCTGGAGGGGTGAAATTTTAAAGAGAAATTCTTCATACTTTTCCAAATGACCTCTACCATTTTCATTACATTGAAATTTTTAGTTTCAGATATTTGATTTTTTCTTGTTACACTTTGTTTTTCGGAAAAACTACAAAAATTCATCTCCAACTTTGAGCGGCAATAAAAACTGAACAAAGAGGGCTGGAGGGGTGAAATTTTAAAGAGAAATTCTTCATACTTTTCCAAATGACCTCTACCATTTTCATTACATTGAAATTTTTAGTTTCAGATATTTGATTTTTTCTTGTTACACTTTGTTTTTTGGAAAAACTACAAAAATACATCTCCAACTTTGAGGGGCAATTAAAACTGAACAAAGAGAGCTGGAGAGGTGAAATTTTGAAGAGAGATTCTTCATACTTTCCCAAATGACCCCTACCATTTTCATTGCATTGAAATTTTTAGTTTCAGATATTTGATTTTTTTTTGTTACACATTGTCTTTTGGGAAAACTACAAAAATACATCTACAAATTTGAGGAGCAATAAAAGCTGGACAAGGATGGTTGAAGGAGTGAAATTTTGACGAGAAATTCTTCATACTTTCCCAAATGACTCCTACCATTTTCATTACATTGAAATTTTTAGTTATAGATATTTGATTTTTTTCGTTACACATTGTTTTTCGGAAAAACTACAAAAATTCATCTCCAACTTTGAGGGGCAATAAAAACAGAACAAGGAGGGTTGAAATTTTGAAGAAAAATTCTTCATACTTTTCCAAATGACTCCTACCATTTTCATTACATTGAAATTTTTAGTTATAGATATTTGATTTTTTCTGATACACATTGTATTATGTGAAAACTAAAAAAATACATCTCCAACTTTGAGGGGCAATAAAAACTGAACAAGGAGGGTTGGAGGAATGAAATTTTGAAGAGAAATTCTTCATACTGTCGCAAATGACTCCAACCATTTTCATTACATTGAAATTTTTAGTTATAGATATTTGATTTTTTTTGTCAAACATTGTTTTTTGGGAAAACTACAAAAATACATCTACAAATTTGAGGGGAAATAAAAACTGAACAAGGATGGTTGAAGGGGTGAAATTTTGAAGAGAAATTCTCCATACTTTCCCAAATGACTCCTACCATTTTCATCACATTGAAAATTTTAGTTATAGATATTTGATTTTTTTTGTTACACATTGTTCTATGTGAAAACTAAAAAAATTCATCCCCAACTTTGAGGGGCAATAAAAACTGAACAAGGAAGGTTGGAGGAGTGAAATTTTAAAGAGAGATTCTTCATACTTTCCCAAATGACTCCTACCATTTTCATCACATTAAAATTTTTAGTTATAGATATTTGATTTTTTTTTTGTTTACTCATTGTTTTCTAAAAAAATTCATCTCCAACTTTGAAGGGCAATCAAAACTGAACAAGGAAGGTTGGAGGGGTGAAATTTTGAAGAGAGATTCTTCATACTTTCCCAAATGACTCCTACCATTTTCATCACATTGAAATTTTTAGTTTCATATAATTGATTTTTTTTGTTACACATTGTTTTATGTGAAAATTAAAAAAAATACATCTCCAACTTTGAGGGGCAATACAAACTGAACAAGGAGGGTTGGACGGGTGAAATTTTGAAGAGAGATTCTTCGTACTTTCCCAAATGACTCCTACAATTTTCATCACATTGAAATTTTTAGTTATAGATATTTGATTTTTTTTTTGGTTACACATTGTTTTCTAAAAAAATTCATCTCCAACTTTGAAGGGCAATCAAAACTGAACAAGGAAGGTTGGAGGGGTGAAATTTTGAAGAGAGATTCTTCATACTTTCCCAAATGACTCCTACCATTTTCATCACATTGAAATTTTTAGTTATAGATATTTGATTTTTTTTTTTGGTTACACATTGTTTTCTAAAAAAAATACATCCCCAACTTTGAGGCGCAATAAAAACTGAACAAGGAGGGTTGGAGGGTTGAAATTCCAAAGACAAATTCTTCATACTTTCCCAAATGACTCCTACCATTTTCATCACATTGAAAATTTTAGTTATAGATATTTGATTTTTTTTTGGTTACACATTGTTTTCTAAAAAAAAATTCATCTCCAACTTTGAGGGGCAATAAAAACTGAACAAGGAGGATTGGAAGGGTGAAATTTTGAAGAGAGATCCTTCATACTTTCCCAAATGACTCCTACTATTTTCATTACATTGAAATTTTTAGTTTCAGAGATTTGATTTTTTTTGTCAAACATTGTTTTTTGGGAAAACCACAAAAATACATCTACAAATTTGAGGGGAAATAAAAACTGAACAAGGATGGTTGAAGGGGTGAAATTTTGAAGAGAAATTTTCCATACTTTCCCAAATGACTGCTACCATTTTCATCACATTGAAAATTTTAGTTATAGATATTTGACTTTTTTTGTTACACATTGTTCTATGTGAAAACTAAAAAAATTCATCGCCAACTTTGAGGGGCAATAAAAACTGAACAAGGAAGGTTGGAGGGGTGAAATTTTGAAGAGAGTTTCTTCATACTTTCCCAAATGACTCCTACCATTTTCATCACATTGAAAATTTTAGTTATAGATATTTGATTTTTTTTGTTACACATTGTTCTATGTGAAAACTAAAAAAATTCATCCCCAACTTTGAGGGGCAATAAAAACTGAACAAGGAAGGTTGGAGGAGTGAAAGTTTAAAGAGAGATTCTTCATACTTTCCCAAATGACTCTTACCATTTTCATCACATTGAAAATTTTAGTTATAGATATTTGATTTTTTTTGTTACACATTGTTCTATGTGAAAACTAAAAAAATTCATCCCCAACTTTGAGGGGCAATAAAAACTGAACAAGGAAGGTTGGAGGGGTGAAATTTTGAAGAAAAATTCTTCATACTTTCCCAAATGACACCTACTATTTTCATTACATTGAAATTCTTAGTTATAGATATTTGATTTTTTTTTATACACACTGTTTGATGTGAAAACTAAAAAAATACATCTCCAACTTCGAGGGGCAATAAAAACTGAACGAGGAGAATTGGAGGGGTGAAATTTTGAAGATAAATTCTTCATACTTTCCCAAATGACTCCTACCATTTTCATTACATTGAAATTTTTAGTTACAGATATTTGATTTTTTTTGTTACACATTGTTTTTTGGGAAAACTACAAAAATACATCTCCAACTTTGAGGGGCAATGAAAACTGAACAAGGAAGGTTGGAAGGGTGAAATTTTGAAGAGAGATTCTTCATACTGTCCCGAATGACTCCTACCATTTTCATTGCATTGAAAATTTGATTTTTTTTTATACACATTGTTTCATGTGAAAACTAAAAAAATACATCTCCAACCTTGAGGGGCCATAAAAGTTGAACAGACAAGGTTGGAGGGGTGAAATTTTGAGGAGACATTCTTCAAACTATTCCTTCTACCATTTTCATTGCATTGAAATTTTCAGTTTCAGATTTTCATAAAAAATTAACTTGAAGGAAAGAAGGGGTTAAATTTTGATGAGACACTCCATAGGTATAGCTTTCCGAATTACTCACACCATCCGTATTGTATTTGAGTTTTTCTATTATGATTTTTTGGGGAAAATTCACTTGGAAATCTATTATTTCTCCGTTCAATTAGGTATGTTTGCATCAGACAAGGGCACTATGTGTCTTGTTATTTTAAAAGATTTTTTGATTATTCATCATTAAATGAATTTAAGCATAAATCAGTGACACTAACCCAGAAACCCAGCCACAAATTAACCTCCACACAATCTAATCATCAAGCCTCCTCCAACACGGCTTCAAACTCACCAAGTCAAAGTCAAAGGTTATGAGGAATAAATAAATCACGTACCGCTATTGACCGATAAATAAGCATGGATTTCCTGCGGCGACTTTCTTTATGAGAACGCCTAGAGAGTGTCGTAAAGCAAAACAGCCAAATTGGCATTGAGCCCGTGACAATTGCAAAGCCACAAATGGCATTACTGTATCTGTCATAAAATATCTTGGATTTGCATGGTTTTTGTTGATCTAGTTCAGACGTGATTCGCCGACTATTGGACTGGAACATCTTGAGGTGTTAACTGTTAGTCTGAATTGATTAACATCGGATTGTCATTTTTGCCCATTACGTGGTCGTTGGGATCACTTTTTGTAAAAAAATCACTAAACTCAAACTAACCCATTCAGAAAATAAAAATAAGTTAGGGTGAGCGAAATCGTCAAACTCGAAATTTAATGGATGAACTTGAACTCATCTTGTTTCCGCCCTGCCTGCAGTATGTGATTATTTTTTGATTTAAATATTTAAATAAACGTTATTGCCACCAATGTTGATATCCATTTTCTATTTAGTAAATAAACCACAGTTGAGGTGCACTTGAAATTTAATTGATGAACTTGAACTCAACTTGTTTCCTCTTTGCTTGCAATAAGCAATGTTTAGTGTTTCATAAAAAAAAAATCTCAAGCACACAAAAGCCATTAAATCAAATCAACACTATCATTTTTCCCATTAACATTCAATAATAATAGGAAAAAACCTGATGAACCATGCAAATTCAAAATAACAATTTTCACACTCCAACACCTCCGCTTAAAGTGAAAGTGAAACAATCAATCAACATATTCCACTTGTTATTTAATCCGCAATAAATTTCGTATCTCGATAAAAAATTGATCCTGTACAGCTTTCTATGACATTTGTAAATATGTAAAATAGAATGTCGTACCTATATTTTATAATAATTAGATTGATCTCTATTGTTGTTGTGATCTGATTGTTGCACTAAAAATGTCATAGCTTTTGTTCGAACGTGCACGGCAGTCAGTGTCAGGCATTCGTCAAACTCATAGTGGATAAAAGAAAACAAGCCCCACGTCAGGCGTCAAAAATGTCCAGGTTTTAAATTTTCTGAAACCCACTGTAGTTTATACCAACCGCTGTTCGGATTATTGAATATTGCATGGACGTGCACTGCCATAAATTGCACACTTTTGTGATAATGGAAACAATGGAGAAGAGTGTATACGAAGCATCGGTTTATCGATGCACATCGCGAACGCTTGTTATTATAATTGCACAAAACTGGCAACAAATCTGAATGTTATGGCCTTCCTGCTATTCCTGCTTACCATATTCACTTAGACTCTGCGGTTGTGACCTACTGATAAAACTTGTATTTATGCTGTATTGCAAATGCGCGAAATTCCATTGTGGAGAGTTCTCAGGATTCTGCGACAATCACTGATATCGTTTATACTTCCTGATTCAATTTTAGCTAATTTATGAACAGATCCACTTTATACGGTGCAAAGTACCGTAGCAATATTCGCCATTAATCAATTGAGCACAATCGATCACCGTCGGGTTCCTGAACTCCAACTGAGCCTCAGGAATCAGCCTCAGTGATTTTTTTTTAGTATATATATGCTTCAATGTCGTTTTCCAACATTCATTATATTGTATAGGTGCTGTGGTGTTAGGAGCTATCCAGCTACTTTGGTGAAAATTGCAGGATAGTTTCTAAATCAATTAGAGCTGCTTTGGTGAATATTTCAACGTTGTAGCTGTTCTAGTTGTGTAGATAGTGGGGATATATTTTTTTTTAAGTTTGACTTTGTCAACAATATAGGGAATATAGTGTCACAAGCTGCCCAGCTACATTGGTGAACATTGCAGGATAGTTTCCTGATCAGTTGAAGCTGCTTTGGTGAATATTTCAACGTTGTAGCTGTTTTTGTTGTGTAGATAGTGGGGGTGTATTTTTTTAAGTTTGACTTTGTCAACAATATAGAGAATGTAGTGTCACAAGCTGTCCAGCTACATTGGTGAAAATTGCAGGATAGTTTCCTGATCAGTTGAAGCTGCTTTGGTGAATATTTCAACATTGTAGCTGTTTTTGTTGTGTAGATAGTGGAGGTGTTTTGCCAAAAATTCCCTGACTTGTCAACAATATAGGGAATGTAGTATCTGAAGCTATATAGCTACATAAGTGAAACTTGCAGGATATTTTCTAGAATGGTTGCAGCTGTTTTGGTTATTATTTCAACGTTGTGGCTGTTTTTGTTCTGTTGATAGTGGGGGTGTTTTGTCAAAGATTCCCTGACTTGTCAACAATATAGGAAATGTAGTATCTGAAGCAAAATAGCTACATTATTGAAACTTGCAGGATAGTTTATAGATTGGTTGAAGCTGTTTTGATTATTATTTCAACGTTGTAGCTGTTTTTGTTGTGTAGATAGTGGGAGTGTATTTTTTTAAGTTTGACTTTGTCAACAATAAAGGGAATGTAGTGTCACAAGCTGTCCAGCTACATTGGTGAAAATTGCAGGATAGTTTCCTGATCAGTTGAAGCTGCTTTGGTGAATATTTCAACATTGTAGCTGTTTTTGTTGTGTAGATAGTGGGGGTATTTTTTTTTTAAGTTTGACTTTGTCAACAATATAGGGAATGTAGTGTCACAAGCTGTCCAGCTACATTGGTGAAAATTGCAGGATAGTTTCCTGATCAGTTGAAGCTGCTTTGGTGAATACTTCAACGTTGTAGCTGTTTTTGTTGTGTAGATGGTGGGGGTGTATTTTTTTAAGTTTGACTTTGTCAACAATATAGAGAATGTAGTGTCACAAGCTGTACAGCTACATTGGTGAAAATTGCAGGATAGTTTTCTGATTAGTTGAAGCTGCTTTGGTGAATATTTCAACGTTGTAGCTGTTTTTGTTGTGTAGATAGTGGGGGTGTATTTTTTTAAGTTTGACTTTGTCAACAATATAGAGAATGTAGTGTCACAAGCTGTACAGCTACATTGGTGAAAATTGCAGGATAGTTTTCTGATTAGTTGAAGCTGCTTTGGTGAATATTTCAACGTTGTAGCTGTTTTTGTTGTGTAGATAGTGGGGGTGTATTTTTTTAAGTTTGACTTTGTCAACAATATAGAGAATGTAGTGTCACAAGCTGTACAGCTACATTGGTGAAAATTGCAGGATAGTTTCCTGATCAGTTGAAGCTGCTTTGGTGAATATTTCAACGTTGTAGCTGTTTTTGTTGTGTAGATAGTGGGGGTATTTTTTTTTTAAGTTTGACTTTGTCAACAATATAGGGAATGTAGTGTCACAAGCTGTCCAGCTACATTGGTGAACATTGCAGGATAGTTTCCTGATCAGTTGAAGCTGCTTTGGTGAATATTTCAACGTTGTAGCTGTTTTTGTTGTGTAGATAGTGGGGGTATTTTTTTTTTAAGTTTGACTTTGTCAACAATATAGGGAATGTAGTGTCACAAGCTGTCCAGCTACATTGGTGAACATTGCAGGATAGTTTCCTGATCAGTTGAAGCTGCTTTGGTGAATATTTCAACATTGTAGCTGTTTTTGTTGTGTAGATAGTGGGGGTATTTTTTTTTTAAGTTTGACTTTGTCAACAATATAGGGAATGTAGTGTCACAAGCTGTCCAGCTACATTGGTGAAAATTGCAGGATAGTTTCCTGATCAGTTGAAGCTGCTTTGGTGAATATTTCAACGTTGTAGCTGTTTTTGTTGTGTAGATAGTGGAGGTATTTTTTTTTTAAGTTTGACTTTGTCAACAATATAGGGAATGTAGTGTCACAAGCTGTCCAGCTACATTGGTGAAAATTGCAGGATAGTTTCCTGATCAGTTGAAGCTGCTTTGGTGAATATTTCAACGTTGTAGCTGTTTTTGTTGTGTAGATAGTGGGGGTATTTTTTTCAAGTTTGACTTTGTCAACAATATAGGGAATGTAGTGTCACAAGCTGTCCAGCTACATTGGTGAAAATTGCAGGATAGTTTCCTGATCAGTTGAAGCTGCTTTGGTGAATATTTCAACATTGTAGCTGTTTTTGTTGTGTAGATAGTGGGGGTATTTTTTTTTTAAGTTTGACTTTGTCAACAATATAGGGAATGTAGTGTCACAAGCTGTCCAGCTACATTGGTGAAAATTGCAGGATAGTTTCCTGAATGGTTGAAGCTGCTTTGGTGAATATTTCAACGTTGTAGCTGTGTTTGTTGTGTAGATAGTGGAGGTGTTTTGCCAAAAATTCCCTGACTTGTCAACAATATAGGGAATGTAGTATCTGAAGCTATATAGCTACATAAGTGAAACTTGCAGGATATTTTCTAGAATGGTTGCAGCTGTTTTGGTTATTATTTCAACGTTGTGGCTGTTTTTGTTCTGTAGATAGTGGGGGTGTTTTGTCAAAGATTCCCTGACTTGTCAACAATATAGGAAATGTAGTATCTGAAGCAAAATAGCTACATTATTGAAACTTGCAGGATAGTTTATAGATTGGTTGAAGCTGTTTTGATTATTATTTCAACGTTGTAGCTGTTTTTGTTGTGTAGATAGTGGGAGTGTATTTTTGTAAGTTTGACTTTGTCAACAATATAGGGAATGTAGTGTCACAAGCTGTCCAGCTACATTGGTGAACATTGCAGGATAGTTTCCTGATCAGTTGAAGCTGCTTTGGTGAATATTTCAACATTGTAGCTGTTTTTGTTGTGTAGATAGTGGGGGTATTTTTTTTTTAAGTTTGACTTTGTCAACAATATAGGGAATGTAGTGTCACAAGCTGTCCAACTACATTGGTGAAAATTGCAGGATAGTTTCCTGATCAGTTGAAGCTGCTTTGGTGAATATTTCAACGTTGTAGCTGTTTTTGTTGTGTAGATAGTGGGGGTATTTTTTTTTCAAGTTTGACTTTGTCAACAATATAGAGAATGTAGTGTCACAAGCTGTCCAGCTACATTGGTGAAAATTGCAGGATAGTTTCCTGAATAGTTGAAGCTGCTTTGGTGAATATGTCAACGTTGTAGCTGTGTTTGTTGTGTAGATAGTGGAGGTGTTTTGCCAAAAATTCCCTGACTTATCAACAATATAGGGAATGTAGTATCTGAAGCTATATAGCTACATAAGTGAAACTTGCAGGATATTTTCTAGAATGGTTGCAGCTGTTTTGGTTATTATTTCAACGTTGTGGCTGTTTTTGTTCTGTAGATAGTGGGGGTGTTTTGTCAAAGATTCCCTGACTTGTCAACAATATAGGAAATGTAGTATCTGAAGCAAAATAGCTACATTATTGAAACTTGCAGGATAGTTTATAGATTGGTTGAAGCTGTTTTGATTATTATTTCAACGTTGTAGCTGTTTTTGTTGTGTAGATAGTGGGAGTGTATTTTTGTAAGTTTGACTTTGTCAACAATATAGGGAATGTAGTGTCACAAGCTGTCCAGCTACATTGGTGAACATTGCAGGATAGTTTCCTGATCAGTTGAAGCTGCTTTGGTGAATATTTCAACATTGTAGCTGTTTTTGTTGTGTAGATAGTGGGGGTATTTTTTTTTTAAGTTTGACTTTGTCAACAATATAGGGAATGTAGTGTCACAAGCTGTCCAACTACATTGGTGAAAATTGCAGGATAGTTTCCTGATCAGTTGAAGCTGCTTTGGTGAATATTTCAACGTTGTAGCTGTTTTTGTTGTGTAGATAGTGGGGGTATTTTTTTTTCAAGTTTGACTTTGTCAACAATATAGAGAATGTAGTGTCACAAGCTGTCCAGCTACATTGGTGAAAATTGCAGGATAGTTTCCTGAATAGTTGAAGCTGCTTTGGTGAATATGTCAACGTTGTAGCTGTGTTTGTTGTGTAGATAGTGGAGGTGTTTTGCCAAAAATTCCCTGACTTATCAACAATATAGGGAATGTAGTATCTGAAGCTATATAGCTACATAAGTGAAACTTGCAGGATATTTTCTAGAATGGTTGCAGCTGTTTTGGTTATTATTTCAACGTTGTGGCTGTTTTTGTTCTGTAGATAGTGGGGGTGTTTTGTCAAAGATTCCCTGACTTGTCAACAATATAGGAAATGTAGTATCTGAAGCAATATAGCTACATTATTGAAACTTGCAGGATAGTTTATAGATTGGTTGAAGCTGTTTTGATTATTATTTCAACGTTGTAGCTGTTTTTGTTGTGTAGATAGTGGGGGTGTTTTGCCAAAAATTCCCTGAACTTATAAACAATATAGGGAATGTAGTATCTGAAGCTATATAGCTACATTAGTGAAAATTGCAGGATAGTTTCTTGATCAGTTGAAGCTGTTTTGATCAATATTACAACGTTGTGGCTATTCTTGTTCTGTATACAACAAGTGAAGGTGTTTTTTCCAATATGACGAATGTGATGTCAGAAGCTATCCAGCTACAGTAGTGAAAATAACAGGATTCTTTCCGAATTATTTGAATCAAATTTCAACACTGTAGCTGTTTTGAATGGAGAAAGCTGGAAATATTTGGCAAATATTCCACCCGTTAATATACCCAAGAAATTATATATCTTGTGAAGCTGATCAGCTAAAAACCACAAAATTGCAGGACAGTTTCCAAAATAATTTAAGCTGCATGGTTGAGATTCTCAACACTGTAGCTGTTTTAATTGAAAGAGAGCTGAGGAGTTTTGGCACACATCCGCACACATTTCACCCGTTAATAAAAAAAATTGTAAATCTAGTGAATCTGATCAGCTATAGAAATTGCAAAATTGCAGGAATTTCAATAATATTCAGAAATGTGTTCAAAATATCTTCCATAATGATCGATTTGTCTGCAAAATACGAAGGTGATGTCTCCGATAGCAAATTTTAGTTTGGGGATCACTTGAGGCTAGATCTGGTGAGTGCGCCGGGTAATCAAGTTTAAACCGCAATTCGAGGATTTTTGTATCAAACAAAAAAAAAAGCTATAGCCCAACCACCACAAAAAATAATAAAAATTCTGATGCAGGAGCATATATAGAGCTAAATTAAAACACGTACGATGTGGTGTAATATTCGATGTAATTTGTAGGTAAGGGTATGTCGCTTTGTGAGCTCAAGCAATGATTAATAATATTGATTTATAGCATAAAGTGCTCGTAAATGTAATTGGGGCCATGATTTAGTGATCGATAGTTATACGGTTGCTGGTTATGCATAAATAAAAAAAAAATGTTACGCTTGAGTCAACATATTTGTGAATTTTGTGAACTACATTGCGAGTTTCTGCATCAATGTATTTTTCATCTCTTTGTACTTACCACGACTTTTATGATTTTTTTCGTAGAAGTTGACTCACCTGAAAAAAAAGAGGAGGAGTATAAAAAAAATATTAGGCTGCACCTAATACTGGCAGTATTATTCAATTCCCCCGGCTGTACTGTGGGTGTATACGACATATTTACTCCCAATTTTACGTAACATGTTGGTAACAAAATGCACTAGTTTAGCACTATTCAATGCAAAACTATCGACAGTACAGCCATTTGGCTCAAACCCGGTAGCCACTTTCTAATTTATGTATATGTACCAGTACGAATTTCAATCCATAAAATACGATATTTGCTAAAAATATCGCAAGATAACGTCGGATGAATCCAGTTCCGTTAGCATAGCATACATGTAAATTGATAGCTGGTCAGGCTGATTAATACAAAATTAAATAAATCAAGTGCGCCGCAAAACACAACACAATTCTAATGGGAAAATATAATGGCATAATTATTATAATTGTAGGTTTTATCAGGTCGGGAAAAAGTCATTAGACTGTGTTGATTAAAACTGTATAAGTTTGCTTTTGTAGGAAATAAGGAAGTGGCTTCCTAATGGAATAACGTTATTCATTGACAATCGATTATCTACAAAAGAATCTTGCCAATTTTGAAAGAAATAAAACGCAAATTTTGCTTGATGACCGAAAACGGGGCGTAGCCTAATAAAAAACTGTGACGTCATCATTTGTGCATTATTTTAGTCGATTGAGAATGACAGCTGACAGCAGAGAACAGATAATCTTTTTTTGTTGTTTGGTTTGAAAAAAGGCATTCAAGATTCAAGCTGGAACTATTGTTTTTTGCTTCTTGCTTGTTCTCGTTTCATGTGAATATTGTGAAGGGAGACGTGTTTGAGTTTTAAGATGATTTTTTTTCAGAAGGCATTCAAGATTTAAGCTGGAATCATTTTTTTTTGCTCATTGTTTGTTCTCGTTTCATGTGAATATTGTGGGCAGTGTAGGAGTTTCGGGTTTGACTATTAAACAATGGAGCCAGGGTTTCAACAGGGCATAATTTTTCACTTTGGCAGGAGTTTTAGGATGATTTTTTTTCATAATTCGCTTTTTTCCGCTTGTTGCTTGTTCTCGTTTCATGTGAATATTGTGGGCAGTGTAGGAGTTTTGGGTTTGACTATTAAACAATGGAGCCAGGGTTTCAACAGGGCATAATTTTTCACTTTGGCAGGAGTTTTAGGATGTTTTTTTTTTCATAATTCGCTTTTTTCCGCTTGTTGCTTGTTCTCGTTTCATGTGAATATTGTGAAGGGAGACGTGTTTGAGTTTTAAGATGATTTTTTTTCAGAAGGCATTCAAGATTCAAGCTGGAATCATTTTTGTTTGCTTATTGTTTGTTCTCGTTTCATGTGAATATTGTGGGAAGTGTAGGAGTTTCGAGTTTGACTATTAAACAATGGAACCAGGGTTTCAACAGAGCATCACTTTTTACTTTAGCAGGAGTTTTAGGATGATTTTTTTCATAATTCGCTTTTTTCCGCTTGTTGCTTGTTCTCGTTTCATGTGAATATTGTGGGAAGTGTAGGAGTTTCGAGTTTGACTATTAAACAATGGAACCAGGGTTTCAACAGAGCATCACTTTTTACTTTAGCAGGAGTTTTAGGATGATTTTTTTCATAATTCGCTTTTTTCCGCTTGTTGCTTGTTCTCGTTTCATGTGAATATTGTGGGCAGTGTAGGAGTTTCGGGTATGACTATTAAACAATGGAACCAGGGTTTCAACAGAGCATCACTTTTTACTTTAGCAGGAGTTTTAGGATGATTTTTTTCATAATTCGCTTTTTTCCGCTTGTTGCTTGTTCTCGTTTCATGTGAATATTGTGGGAAGTGTAGGAGTTTCGAGTTTGACTATTAAACAATGGAACCAGGGTTTCAACAGAGCATCACTTTTTACTTTCGCAGGAGTTTTAGGATGGTTTTTTTTTCAAAATTCGCTTTTTTTTCGCTTGTTGCGTGTTCTCGTTTCATGTGAATATTTTGGGCAGTGTAGGAGTTTTGAGTTTGACTATTGAACAATGGAACCAGGGTTTCAACAGAACATCACTTTTTACTTTGGCAGGAGTTTTAGGATGATTTTTTTCATAATTCGCTTTTTTCCGCTTGTTGCTTGTTCTCGTTTCATGTGAATATTGTGGGCAGTGTGGGAGTTTTGGGTTTGACTATTGAACAATGGAACCAGGGTTTCAACAGAGCATCACTTTTTACTTTAGCAGGAGTTTTAGGATGGTTTTTTTTTCAAAATTCGCTTTTTTTTCGCTTGTTGCGTGTTCTCGTTTCATGTGAATATTGTGAAGGTAGACGTGTTTGAGTTTTAGAATGATTTTTCTCAAAAGGCATTCGAGATTCAAGCTGGAACTATTTTTTTTTGCTTATTGCTTGTTCTCGTTTTATGTGAATATTGTGGGCAGTGTAGGAGTTTTGGGTTTGACTATTGAACAATGGAACCAGGGTTTCAACAGAGCATCACTTTTTACTTTAGCAGGAGTTTTAGGATGATTTTTTTTCAAAATCCGCTTTTTTTCCGCTTGTTGCTTGTTCTCGTTTCATGTGAATATTGTGAAGGGAGACGTGTTTGAGTTTTAAGATGTTTTTTTTTCAGAAGGCATTCAAGATTCAAGCTGGAATCATTTTTTTTGCTTATTGTTTGTTCTCGTTTCATGTGAATATTGTGGCCAGTGTAGGAGTTTTGGGTTTGACTATTAAACAATGGAACCGGGGTCTCAACAGAGCATCACTTTTTACTTTGGCAGGAGTTTTAGGATGATTTTTTTCAGAATTCGCTTTTTTTCTGCTTGTTGCTTGTTCTCGTTTCATGTGAATATTGTGGGCAGTGTAGGAGTTTCGGGTTTGACTATTAAACAATGGAGCCAGGGTTTCAACAGGGCATAATTTTTCACTTTGGCAGGAGTTTTAGGATGATTTTTTTTCATAATTCGCTTTTTTCCGCTTGTTGCTTGTTCTCGTTTCATGTGAATATTGTGGGCAGTGTAGGAGTTTTGGGTTTGACTATTGAACAATGGAACCAGGGTTTCAACAGAGCATCACTTTTTACTTTAGCAGGAGTTTTAGGATGATTTTTTTTCAAAATCCGCTTTTTTTCCGCTTGTTGCTTGTTCTCGTTTCATGTGAATATTGTGGAGGTAGACGTGTTTGAGTTTTAGGATGATTTTTCTCAAAAGGCATTCAAGACTCAAGTTGGAACTATTGTTTTTTGCTAATTTGCTTGTTCTTGTTTCATGTGAATATTGTGGGCAGTGTAGGAGTTTCGGGTTTCACTATTAAACAATGGAGCCAGGGTTTCAACAGAGCATAACTTTTCACTTTGGCAGGAGTTTTAGGATGATTTTTTTTCATAATTCGCTTTTTTCCGCTTGTTGCTTGTTCTCGTTTCATGTGAATATTGTGAAGGGAGACGTGTTTGAGTTTTAAGATGATTTTTTTTCAGAAGGCATTCAAGATTCAAGCTGGAATCATTGTTTTTTGCTTATTGTTTGTTCTCGTTTCATGTGAATATTGTGGGCAGTGTAGGAGTTTCGGGTTTGACTATTAAACAATGGAACCGGGGTCTCAACAGAGCATCACTTTTTACTTTGGCAGGAGTTTTAGGATGATTTTTTTTTCAAAATCCGCTTTTTTTCCGCTTGTTGCTTGTTCTCGTTTCATGTGAATATTGTGGAGGTAGACGTGTTTGAGTTTTAGGATGATTTTTCTCAAAAGGCATTCAAGACTCAAGTTGGAACTATTGTTTTTTGCTTATTTGCTTGTTCTTGTTTCATGTGAATATTGTGGGCAGTGTAGGAGTTTCGGGTTTCACTATTAAACAATGGAGCCAGGGTTTCAACAGAGCATAACTTTTCACTTTGGCAGGAGTTTTAGGATGATTTTTTTTCATAATTCGCTTTTTTCCGCTTGTTGCTTGTTCTCGTTTCATGTGAATATTGTGAAGGGAGACGTGTTTGAGTTTTAAGATGATTTTTTTTCAGAAGGCATTCAAGATTCAAGCTGGAATCATTGTTTTTTGCTTATTGCTTGTTCTCGTTTCATGTGAATATTTTGGGCAGTGTAGGAGTTTTGGGTTTGACTAATGAACAATGGAACCAGGGTTTCAACAGAGCATCACTTTTTACTTTAGCAGGAGTTTTAAGATGATTTTTTTTTTTTAAATTCGCTTTTTTTCCGCTTGTTGCTTGTTCTCGTTTCATGTGAATATTGTGAAGGTAGACGTGTTTGAGTTTTAGAATGATTTTTTTCAAAAGGCATTCAAGATTCAAGCTGGAACTATTTTTTTTTGCTTGTTGCTTGTTCTCGTTTCATGTGAATATGTGGGCAGTGTAGGAGTTTCGGGTTTGACTATTAAACAATGGAACCAGGGTCTCAACAGAGCATCACTTATTACTTTAGCTGAAGTTTAAGGATGATTTTTTTCATAATTCACTTTTTTCCGCTTGATGCTTGTTCTCGTTTCATGTGAATATTGTGATGTGGACGTGTTTGAGTTTTAGGATGATTTTTCTCAAAAGGCATTCAAGACTCAAGCTGGAACTATTTTTTTTTGCTTGTTGCTTGTTCTCGTTTCATGTGAATATTGTGAACCTAGACGTGTTGGAGTTTTAGGTTTGACTTTTGAACAATGAAACCAGGTTTTCAATAGAGCATATTTTTTACAATAGCAGGAGTTTTAGGATGATTTTTTTTATAATCTGCTCATCAAGCTCCTCATTAAAAAAATTGTAGAACTTGGATGGGGAGCTTGATAAAAGCGACTCAAAAAGGGAGGTTTGTGCAGTTATTCATGAAAATTCGAGTGTTCCTGGACTTTGGCAGTAGGTAATAATAGTAGTAGTAGAAGCAGAAGTTTTTGGATGATTTTTTCATGATCTGCTTTTTTATTCGCATGTTGCTAGTTCTCGTTTCATATGAATATTTTGAACGAATATATAGTTTCGGTATGACTATGGGACACTTTTTACAATAGTAGACGTGTTCAGGATGATTTTTTCATAATCTACTTTTTTTTGCTTTCTGCTTGTCCTCGTTTCATGTGAATATTGTGAATGTAGACGTGTTTGAGTTTTAGGATGATTTTTTTTTCGCATGTTGCTTGTTCTCGTTTCATATGAATATGTTGGAGTTTTGAGTTTGACTATTGAACAATGGAATCAGGATTTTAACAGAGCATCACTTTTCACGATAGTGTTAGCCCATCAAGCTCCTCATTAAAAGAAATCATAGAGCTTAAATGGGGAGATGCAGTAACAATTTTTTTAAAGTGCCCTAAAGAGGGAGGTTCAAGGAGTGATCCATGCAAATTCCAGTATTTTGGCAGTACTTTTAACAATAGTAGGAGTTTTGAATTATTGTTTTAACCTGCGACTATACTTTAAAAAATATATTTTTTGTACTTTTATAAGATGTTAGTTTTCTGTAAAAAATGTCCGAATCTCATGTTTCCTGTATATAATCGATGAAAAAACCCATTATCCTCCCTAATTGCACCGTTTGGTCCAAATTTATGGCCCATATCAAAATCCTTATCTGTTCCGGTCCGGTCATACGATACAGCCAGATATTTCAAATACAATCTCACTGTCGGCATAATATATTTTTAATTTTGTTCATTTATCAAATCGTTTTACGGAATTAAATTATCCTGGGAATGCTCGAAGAGACGGTTACATCATCTGATGCGGTTAATAAATATGTCATTTCAAAAAATATGTGCCTTGTGACGTCGGTGTCGGTAAATTCCAAAATATTATCGCGCTTAGAAAAATGCTTCTGCTATGTTTCGATGGGGATTCCTGAGAAATTGTGATTACTTTTCATTGCGGAGATTATTATTTTTTTTATTTTTTTTTATTCTATTTTGCTGCTTGCTTAATTGACTTTTCAGTGAAACTCACTCGTCAAAATAACCAATATGCTGATCGGATTTTTAAATAATTAACGGTGCGTTCATTCTCACACATTAGTCATAAAAGTACTAGCTTTCCTTTTTTAACAATTAAAAATTATTACTGATACCGACCGCTACTACTAATGCACACCATAACTTCATAATTGCTCTATTGACAGCTCAGTATCAGTGGAGCCATTATTTTAATTACTCGGATGATAAAAATTAATTTTCTTGTATTAGAGTACCGTTACCTGAACATGCGGTATTTAAGGAATTTTTAGCCTTATTTGGTACAAGTCACATTTGGTGCTAATAAAACACGTTTCTGTCACGATGGGCTTAATATTCAAATTCCTGTTTTTCCAATTGTTTACGCTCGTAAAACGTATGTGATATAAATTCCTGACATCGCTAAAATATTGCCATTCCTGAATGTGCACAGTTTATAGGGGAAGGTGGACTGAAACTGGTCAAGTATCTTCACGTGCTGCAAATAACATTCCTATTTAGATGACTTTGCACAAGAATTTACTCGCCAAACATGGCAATGTGGTTTGCAGCAGGAAAGATGTGATGATTTTCTGCAAAAACTCTGATCCTAGTATTTTAATCTTTGCGTAGTTTGAGTATCTTCATGGTAAATGGTACCAGAATCATGTGAATATTGTAAAAGTATCTGCTATTTTTTCGCTTGTTGGTTGTTCTCGTTTCATGTGAATATTATGTGTAGGAGTTTTGGGTTTGACCATGGGACAATGAAACCAGGGTTTCAACAGATCAATACTTTTTACGATAGCAGGATGATTTTTTCAATATTTGCTTTTTTTTCGCTTGTCGCTTGTTCTCGTTTCATGTGAATATTGTGAACGTGTGGGGTATTCGGTTATTCAGTTATCTATGGGACAATGGAACCAGGGTTTTAACGGATCAATACTTTTTATGATAGCAGGATGATTTTCTCTATAGTCTGTTTTTTTTTCGCTTGTCGCTTGTTCTCGTTTCATGTGAATATTTTGAACATGTGGGAGTTTCGGGTTTGACTATGGGACAATGGAAACAGGGTTCAACAGATCAATACTTTTTACGATAGCAGGATAATTTTTTTTATAATCTGCTTTTTTTTCGCTTGTCGCTTGTTCTCGTTTCATGTGCATATTTTGAACGTGTGGGGGTTTCGAGTTTGACTATGGGACAATGGAAACAAAGTTTCAACAGAGCAATACTTTTCACGATAGCAGGCTGATTTTCTTTATAATCTGTTTTTTTCCGCTTGTCGCTTGTTCTCGTTTCATATGAATATCGTGAACGTGTGGGAGTGTCGGGTTTGACTATAGGACAATGGAACCAGTGTTTCAACAGATCAATACTTTTTATGATAGCAGGATGATTTCTTTCATAATCTGCTTTTTTTTTTCGCCTGTCGCTTGTTCTCGTTTCATGTGAATATTGTGAATGTGTGGGAGTTTCGAGTTTGACTATGGGACAATGGAACCAGGATTTTAATACAGCATCAATTTTTACAATAGCAGGAGTTTAAGCATGATTTGTTTCAGCTCTTAGACAAATTCAAAGCTCATAAACAGTTTGAACGTATCTGGAACAATGCTTTATAACTCTCTTCAGGTCGAATATCTAAATAACAATAAAGATCTGTGATCGACCCGAATAGTTCTAGAATTGGTAGGAAACTCTAGGTAGAGTATATCTAATTTTGAAATATAGCCCTAGAACTGGCTTGAGGATCTTTTTGATCTGTTTCCACATTTTTGAGGTTTTTTTTCCACTTTATTTAAAATCCTTTTCGCATTTTTTGTTACATTGTTTTTGATTTGATCACCCAGTTTTATTCTTTTTATTTAACATTTAACGCTTTTTGTTGTGTAATTTTTACAACCTTATAATGATATTTTTCACCATTATTTAATTTCTTTGCATTTTTTATGTCACACTGTTTTTAATCCAATCACTTTTTATATACAGTCTGCATTTTTAACTTATTATTTAACATGTAACGCCTTATGTTGTCTAACTTTTATAATTGGTAAATAGACTTTTAACCACAGTTTTTTTATGCGTTTATCAGCTATCTTTTCAAGTTTTTTTTTCACATTTTTGAAGATTTTTTCTTTTAGTAGGTGTTTACCCAATTTATTTTAAGCTCCTTTTTGCATTTTCTCTGCTCCATCACACTGTTTTTCACGTACATTCTGCGTTAATTTCTTATATTTTACATTTTTGTGTTGTCTAACTTTTATAATTTACGACTTTATCTTTTTTTATCTGCTTCCTTTTTGAGTTTTTTACACATTCAAGGATTTTTTCTAATTCTGTCTACGTTATTTCAAGCCCTTTTGTGCATTTTTTATGCTCCGACAAACTGTTCCTTATTCACTTATATCACTTTTTATCCGGTTCATTCTGTGATTATTCTTTTTAATTTAAAATTTCAATTTTTTTTTGTTTTTCACTTTTTTTCATCGTTATTTATATTGTATTATTATAAAGTTTTCTTTTAGTTTTAAAACAAAAATTAAAAACTTTTTTACTTGGGTACTTGTTAATTACTTTTTATAAAGATTATTTTGCCTTTTTTTTATTGTTTTGGAGGATTTTGACTAAAGGAGGGATCCTTTTTTTGTTTGAGTTTAAAAATTGTTTATTGATTTGTTCTTCTTAATTTGAGCTTTTCAAAATTTTGGTCCATTAGTACATTCTAATAAATTATTATTCTGGATTTTTTTCTTCGTTAATTTTTATCAATAAAAAATCAAATGCTCTTCACTTTCACTAGATTTTTTTTTTTCATAAATCGATAGTTTGTGAATTAATTGGCAAAAAATGAATAGATGTCAAATTCAACATAGATACCTTTATTTTTTTTTCTAGCTTTAAAACCATTTATCACCATAACTAATAAAATGCGGAGAAACCTTCAGGACGGTTTTTTATGGGAAATTGAACGCTCTATAACTTAACTAGTTACAATTTTTTCCATAAAATCGATAGTTTCTGAATTAATTGGCAAAAACTGAATAAATGTGAAATTCAACATAGATACCTTTATTTTTATTCCAGCTTTAAAACCATTTATCTCCATAACTGATAAAATGAGGAGAAACCTTCAGCATGTTTTTTTATGGGAAATTGAACGCTCTATAACTTAACTAGGTACAATTTTTTCCATAAAATCGATAGTTTGTGAATTAGTTGGCAAAAACTGAATAAATGTGAAATTCAACATAGATACCTTTATTTTTTTTTCCATCTTTAAAACCATTTATCTCCATAACCAATAAAATGAGAAGAAACCTTCAGGATGGTTTTTTATGGGAAATTGAACGCTCTATAACTTAACTAGGTACAATTTTTTCCATAAAATCGATATTTTGTGAATTATTTGGCAAAAACTGAATAAATGTGAAATTCAACATAGAAACCTTTATTTTTTTTCCAGCTTTAAAACCATTTATCTCCATAACTGATAAAATGAGGAGAAACCTTCAGCATGTTTTTTTATGGGAAATTGAACGCTCTATAACTTAACTAGGTACAATTTTTTCCATAAAATCGATAGTTTGTGGATTAATTGGCAAAAACTGAATAAATGTGAAATTCAACATAGATACCTTTATTTTTATTCCAGCTTTAAAACCATTTATCTCCATAACTGATAAAATGAGGAGAAACCTTCAGCATGTTTTTTTATGGGAAATTGAACGCTCTATAACTTAACTAGGTACAATTTTTTCCATAAAATCGATAGTTTGTGAATTAATTGGCAAAAACTGAATAAATGTGAAATTCAACATAGATACCTTTATTTTTTTTTCCATCTTTAAAACCATTTATCTCCATAACCAATAAAATGAGAAGAAACCTTCAGGATGGTTTTTTATGGGAAATTGAACGCTCTATAACTTAACTAGGTGCAATTTTTTCCATAAAATCGATAGTTTGTGAATTAATTGGCAAAAACTGAATAAATGTGAAATTCAACATAGATACCTTTATTTTTTTTTCCATCTTTAAAACCATTTATCTCCATAACCAATAAAATGAGAAGAAACCTTCAGGATGGTTTTTTATGGGAAATTGAACGCTCTATAACTTAACTAGGTGCAATTTTTTCCATAAAATCGATAGTTTGTGAATTAATTGGCAAAAACTGAATAAATGTGAAATTCAACATAGATACCTTTATTTTTTTTTCCATCTTTAAAACCATTTATCTCCATAACCAATAAAATGAGAAGAAACCTTCAGGATGGTTTTTTATAGGAAATTGAACGCTCTATAACTTAACTAGGTGCAATTTTTTCCATAAAATCGATAGTTTGTGAATTAATTGGCAAAAACTGAATAAATGTGAAATTCAACATAGATACCTTTATTTTTTTTCCATCTTTAAAACCATTTATCTCCATAACCAATAAAATGAGAAGAAACCTTCAGGATGGTTTTTTATGGGAAATTGAACGCTCTATAACTTAACTAGGTGCAATTTTTTCCATAAAATCGATAGTTTGTGAATTAATTGGCAAAAACTGAATAAATGTGAGATTCAACATAGATACCTTTATTTTTTTTTCCATCTTTAAAACCATTTATCTCCATAACCAATAAAATGAGAAGAAACCTTCAGGATGGTTTTTTATAGGAAATTGAACGCTCTATAACTTAACTAGGTGCAATTTTTTCCATAAAATCGATAGTTTGTGAATTAATTGGCAAAAACTGAATAAATGTGAAATTCAACATAGATACCTTTATTTTTTTTCCATCTTTAAAACCATTTATCTCCATAACCAATAAAATGAGAAGAAACCTTCAGGATGGTTTTTTATGGGAAATTGAACGCTCTATAACTTAACTAGGTGCAATTTTTTCCATAAAATCGATAGTTTGTGAATTAATTGGCAAAAACTGAATAAATGTGAAATTCAACATAGATACCTTTATTTTTTTTTCCATCTTTAAAACCATTTATCTCCATAACCAATAAAATGAGAAGAAACCTTCAGGATGGTTTTTTATGGGAAATTGAACGCTCTATAACTTAACTAGGTGCAATTTTTTCCATAAAATCGATAGTTTGTGAATTAATTGGCAAAAACTGAATAAATGTGAAATTCAACATAGATACCTTTATTTTTTTTTCCATCTTTAAAACCATTTATCTCCATAACCAATAAAATGAGAAGAAACCTTCAGGATGGTTTTTTATGGGAAATTGAACGCTCTATAACTTAACTAGGTACAATTTTTTCCATAAAATCGATAGTTTGTGAATTAATTGGCAAAAACTGAATAAATGTGAAATTCAACATAGATACCTTTATTTTTTTTTCCATCTTTAAAACCATTTATCTCCATAACCAATAAAATGAGAAGAAACCTGCAGGATGGTTTTTTATGGGAAATTGAACGCTCTATAACTTAACTAGGTACAATTTTTTCCATAAAATCGATAGTTTGTGAATTAATTGGCAAAAACTGAATAAATGTGAAATTCAACATAGATACCTTTATTTTTTTTTCCATCTTTAAAACCATTTATCTCCATAACCAATAAAATGAGAAGAAACCTGCAGGATGGTTTTTATGGGAAATTGAACGGTCTATAACTTAACTAGGTGCAATTTTTTCCATAAAATCGATAGTTTGTGAATTAATTGGCAAAAACTGAATAAATGTGAAATTCAACATAGATACCTTTATTTTTTTTTCCATCTTTAAAACCATTTATCTCCATAACCAATAAAATGAGAAGAAACCTTCAGGATGGTTTTTTATGGGAAATTGAACGCTCTATAACTTAACTAGGTACAATTTTTTCCATAAAATCGATAGTTTGTGAATTAATTGGCAAAAACTGAATAAATGTGAAATTCAACATAGATACCTTTATTTTTTTTTCCATCTTTAAAACCATTTATCTCCATAACCAATAAAATGAGAAGAAACCTGCAGGATGGTTTTTTATGGGAAATTGAACGCTCTATAACTTAACTAGGTACAATTTTTTCCATAAAATCGATAGTTTGTGAATTAATTGGCAAAAACTGAATAAATGTGAAATTCAACATAGATACCTTTATTTTTTTTCCATCTTTAAAACCATTTATCTCCATAACCAATAAAATGAGAAGAAACCTGCAGGATGGTTTTTATGGGAAATTGAACGGTCTATAACTTAACTAGGTGCAATTTTTTCCATAAAATCGATAGTTTGTGAATTAATTGGCAAAAACTGAATAAATGTGAAATTCAACATAGATACCTTTATTTTTTTTTCCATCTTTAAAACCATTTATCTCCATAACCAATAAAATGAGAAGAAACCTTCAGGATGGTTTTTTATGGGAAATTGAACGCTCTATAACTTAACTAGGTACAATTTTTTCCATAAAATCGATAGTTTGTGAATTAATTGGCAAAAACTGAATAAATGTGAAATTCAACATAGATACCTTTATTTTTTTTTCCATCTTTAAAACCATTTATCTCCATAACCAATAAAATGAGAAGAAACCTTCAGGAAGGTTTTTTATAGGAAATTGAACGCTCTTTAACTTAACTGGAAATAATTTTTTCCATAAAATCGATAGTTTGTGAATTAATTGGCAATTGAATAAATGTGAAATTCAACAAAGATATCTTAATTTTTTTTTCAGCTTTAAAACCATTTATCACCATAACTAATAAAATGAGGAGAAACCTTCAGGATGTTTTTTTATAGGAAATTGAACGCTCTATAACTTTACTAGGTACAATTTTTTCCATAAAATCGATAGTTTGTGAATTAATTGGCAAAAACTAAATAAATGTGAAATTCAACATAGATACCTTTATTTTTTTTTCAGATTCAAAGCCATTTATATAACTGCCCCTTGTATTAGTTGTTTTTTTTATTATGTTTTGTGTTGTTTTTTTCTTGTTCATTTTCGGTGTCAGGTTCGTATCATGAGATTCGACCACCATCAAACATCATCAAAAACAACAACAACAACAACAACATTTAAAATAAAAATCCTTAAAAAAAAAATTAGCCAGATGAGTGCAGCAATAATTAGCCATACAAGCAACTACAGTAGGCGAAACAATTCCCAGAACAACCGACTTGAGTGCCTTTTCCATTTGTTATGCTAAATACCATACATCCACTAATAACCGAACAAACAACTCGAGTATAAAACTGACAAAACAAACGGAAACAGAAAAAAAATCCAATCAACAAAAATATTTCGCCGGCACCTGTCGCCTGCATCATTATCGCTAGTCAAATGTACTAAATGCTATAATGACCATTGAAAATTAATAATAGCTTGGAAAATTTAAAATATTCATATGAAAGGGGGCATTTCTTTTGTGGGAATTAATTCGAAGTTTAGTAGGTGATAATAGGGCGATAATTACGGAATGAAAAACCAACTTTATGGCTAATTACGTGTAATTTTCTAGTCAGACTGATAAAGTGAATGGCCATGCTATAAATTAGGAAATGTAGATTTATTTTATTTATATTGTAATTACTTGAGTGGTTTTTACCTAAAAGGGGTTTGTTCAATAGTTTATAATATTAGACAATTAACCTGGTTAAGGTGAAAGTGGTGATTTCTTTCCTGATCTAACATACTTAATGATTTCAACCCTATCAAATCTCTAGAGAAGTAAACACCCAATGACTTAAAAAAAACTGATTGCTTCATATTTTTAGATATTTTTCTCTATTTTAACTGGTTTAACTTTTCTTTATCAGGGACTTTTAACACTTTATAGACAATTGTTTCAAAGTTTTTTTTTGCTGTTTCATGACTTTTTTTTGTTGGAAACTTTTTCCAATTATTTAGTTTATAGTGATGTTATTCCGTTTTATACTATCTAGTGTCAACATTTTCAGTGTATTCAATCCGCTTTCATATTTTTTTTGTATTTTTGCAAAAATGAAAATGGGGGTGAAAAAGAGGGTTTATAATAAATAGTTATGATTATTTGATGCATTTAGTTCTTTTAAAAAGTATTCAGCCGCTTTGTTTTAAAATTTTTCTGAATTTTTGGGGTTTTAAAAATCCAATTTGAAAATGTTTCCCACTTTTTCACATTTCAGATGTCAACTTCACAGGCTTTGAATTTTTATTATTATTATTTTTAAAAATGTTTTCACTTTATGTATTGAGTTTTGTTTTATAGAAACTTTCTTTCACGTCGATTCTTTCTTTTCGAGTTTTCCTCACTTTTTAATCGTTATTTTTCACATTAGCGAAAGTTTGTCCGCATAATTTTGATTTCATTAGATTTTTTGCACCCTCTCACATTGTTTTTGTTATATTTTTTATCAGATTCATTCTGTTTTTTGTGTTTGTAACATTTTTACTTTTATTATTCTTATTATTGCATTTCAATTCACCATTTTTAAAAATTCAATTCCAAAGAATATGTTGCTTCATATTCATTGCTTGGTTTTGAGTCGTTTTAACATTTTCCATCAAATTTGTATTGTTTTTTTGGATTTTGACGATTGAAAATGCCTTTTGTAGCTGATGAAGTTCTTTATAAATTGCTTTTTTGATGATCAAAATCCGTCAACTATTAACGGAGCAATGAGTGATGATAACTTGCTGACGTGGCAACGATAACATTCTTATTTGTTGATTGATTTTGACGATTAAAAATGCCTTTTGTAGCTGATGAAATTCTTTATAAATTGCTTTTTTGATTATCAAACTCCGTCAATTATTAACGGGGCAATGAGTGATGATAACTTGCTGACGTGGCACCCATAACTTTCTCATTTGTTGACGGATTTTGACGATTAAAAATGCCATTTGTTGCTGATCAAGTTCTCTATAAATTGCTTTTCTTTTGATCAAAATCCGTCGATTATTAACGGAGCAATGAGTGATCATAACTTGCTGACGTGGCACCGATAACTTTCTCATTTGTTGACTGATTTTGACGATTAAAAATGCCATTTGTAACTGATGAAGCTCTCTATAAATTGCTTTTTTCATAATTTTCCATCACTGCTGAAAATTCAATTAAGGGTGAAAAAGGGTTTTTATACATTTTATCAAAATTGAAGTACTTATGTCAAGTGACAAACTTGTTTTCTATTTTTTGAAGTTGAGGAAAATGAATTTGAGGTATTTTGGTGGAAATTATTTGTAGCAACCCTTATTTGGGGGTTAAAAATCCATGTCATACTAACTTTTTACATAAAATAATGTCGAACTTGTACTTTGTTTTGATGTGAATTTTCAAGTTGATATCCCAAAGGATGTAAAAGCCATTGGCTGTCAAAGTTATACGATGTATTTTTTTCCAATGTAGATTTATCCACAAAACTCACTGGATTCACTTGAATTACTTTATTTTATCACATATCAAAATTTGAAGTTGATATTTTGAAAACTATAGGAATTATTGGCATTCAAAGCTGGAAAAAAATCGACAAAATCCAGTTTATAAAAAAAAACAATTTTTTTTTAAATCGTATTTTTTCCCAAAGTAGATTTCTCCACTAAAATCACAAAACCATTTTTTTGCATAAACTTCACTGAACTCACTTGACTGAATTGAACAATCAAATGAAATGACTTACACTTAACAAGTGACAACTCTGCGAAATGTCAAAGTTGTCAAAATATCTTATTAATGAGACGGGTTTTCTCAATAATGGCAACATTGCGGAATGTCAAACGTTCACATTACTCACTTCAACATATGGAGAGATTATTGTTTAGCTTGAACAAGTATAAGAGGAAAAGGAGGAGTAACAAAGAGGTTGGAACCTCAGAAAATTCCCAAAGAACTAGAAAACCCAAACAAGGCACACAATAACGCGCAACAATTTGAACCCAAATCCATCACCCATCACCGCAGTCAACCTGATTCACCAAACTAGACCTCCGTTGTTCAAATAAGCCTTATAGGGCAATGATTCATGCTTCTCCCATACCTATTAAGCCTAACCCAGTTTCGACCCATAAACAACAGAAACAAATTTAAAGACTTCTTCCCGATCACGACAACCCAATAAAATATGTCGCCAAGTAATTTCACCAATGGTATTCCATTTGGTTTTTCACCTATTTTGGTATCATTTACTATGGTGGGTCGTGATAGGTTGAGATCGGTGTCGGGTCGATATTTCAAACTTTCCTGCAAAGTGGTTAATTAGTTGAGGAAAGTTGCTGATGTGTTAATTCGTGGGTAGAAACGTTGTTATCTTTTGAAAGTTATCTGCAATGAATAAAAAAAACCGTTACTATACTGTAGCCTAACAAAGCACGTTTTTTAATTTTGGTAATTTTTTGACCAAAAATTCTTGCACCACTGTTCAAGTTTGATAACTTGAACTCTTACCCTTACTTGATGTGTCTCAGAGTGGGTTTTTTGGAAAAAAATATATTTTAGTGAAAATTTCCTACCAGTCAATTCTAACCAATCATAGGCTTGCATTTAATTATGTTGCTATGGCAACGACCTAATTTTATCGGAAATCACCCTGCTCATAATCACGTGACTGAAAGATTAATAAGTGGAAATTTCCCTGGCTTTGGCTTTACGCATCTGGATATACTGGATGTAGCTTCCATATGATTACAGTGTTGCCGTCCCCACTCTCCCTAACAATCCCAACCCAACCCAACTTTCACAGACAGAGATAAGGCAAACGGCAACACTGTGGTTGGTGCATGAGAGCTACATCCAGCCGCGAGTGCTTGACAGCTGTTAAAGACAAATATTTTTGATAAATGATTTATTTTCAACTTCCAATACAAAGTTGCAATGTTATCAATTATGGACAAGATTGGTTATAACTTCCAAATGTTTTATAAAATCCTGATTCCCTTCTTTCTTCCTCAATGGCGATTAGAGTAAGGAGCCGTTGATGGTTTCTTCCACTAAATGCGAGGTGAGTCCAGCCGCTACTATTAAATCTTCTCAAATAGCTTTGGCATGAAATTTTCTTGCCGAATCTCCCTAGAGCTCGAATTAATAACCCGGAAATTGGTTCTCGTTGCGAATTTTTCAAGAAAATTTCCCTCGGCTTGCGCCTCGGGAGAATTTTCAAAAAATTCGCAACTCGACAAAATTTCCGGAAATAATTCGAGCTCCGGGGAGATAATAAGTGAAAATTTCCTACCAGTCAATTCTAACCAATCATAGGCTTGCATTTTGTTATGTTGCTATGGCAACGACCTTATTTTATCGGAAATTTCCATGCTCATAATCATGTGACTGAAAGATTAATAAGTGGAAATTTCCCTGGCTTTGCGCATCTGGATGTAGCTCCCATATGCTTACACTGTTGCCGTCCCCACCCTCCCTAACAATCCCAACCCAACCCAACATTCACAGACAGAGATAAGGCAAACGGCAACACTGTGGTTGGTGCATGAGAGCTACATCCAGCCGCGAGTGCTTGACAGCTGTTAAAGACAAATATTTTTGATAAATGATTTATTTTCAACTTCCAATACAAAGTTGCAATGTTATCAATAATTATGGACAAGATTGGTTATAACTTCCAAATGTTTTATAAAATCCTGATTCCCTTCTTTCTTCCTCAATGGCGATTAGAGTAAGGAGCCGTTGATGGTTTCTTCCACTAAATGCGAGGTGAGTCCAGCCGCTACTATTAAATCTTCTCAAATAGCTTTGGCATGAAATTTTCTTGCCGAATCTCCCTAGAGCTCGAATTAATAACCCGGAAATTGGTTCTCGTTGCGAATTTTTCAAGAAAATTTCCCTCGGCTTGCGCCTCGGGAGAATTTTCAAAAAATTCGCAACTCGACAAAATTTCCGGAAATAATTCGAGCTCCGGGGAGATAATAAGTGAAAATTTCCTACCAGTCAATTCTAACCAATCATAGGCTTGCATTTTGTTATGTTGCTATGGCAACGACCTTATTTTATCGGAAATTTCCATGCTCATAATCATGTGACTGAAAGATTAATAAGTGGAAATTTCCCTGGCTTTGCGCATCTGGATGTAGCTCCCATATGATAACAGTGTTGTCGTCCCCACTCTCCCTAACAATACCAACCCAACCCAACTTTCACAGACAGAGATAAGGCAAACGGCAACACTGTGGTTGGTGCATGGGAGCTACATCCAGCCGCGAGTGCTTGACAGCTGTTAAAAACACTGACAAATATTTTTGATAAATGATTTATTTTCAACTTCCAATACAAAGTTGCAATGTTATCAATTATGGACAAGATTGGTTATATTTTCCAAAGGTTTTATAAAATCCTGATTCCCTTCTTTCTTCCTCAATGGCGAGTAGAGTAAGGAGCCGTTTCTTCCACTAAATGCGAGGTGAGTCCAGCCGCTACTATTAAATCTTCTCAAATAGTTTTGGCATGAAATTTTCTTGCCGAATCTCCCTAGAGCTCGAATTAATAATCCGGAAATAATTCGAGCTCCGGGGAGATTATAAGTGATAATTGTGATAGATGGTGTTCCAGTTGCGTCCTGCGCGCCATCAACGATGATGAGCTGTACAATGATTATTAGACGAATTTTCAGTTTATCAATGTGCGCCATCTATTGACAAGCTTAATTTAGGTAATTGTGGTAGATGGCGCTTCACTTGAATCCTGCACGCCATCTTTGCTTATGAATTAACATCATTCAACGAATTTGCGCGATAATGCGCCATCTAGTGAGAAATCTTCAGTTTAGTCTAACAAATAGAAAAAAAATTATTTAAAACAAAGATCACTAGACTAAAACATAAGACAATGCTCCAAAAAAAAATAGGTTATTCAGAACAGAAAAATAAGAAAAATCAAAATTATTTAAAAAATAAAAAGAAGACTTTGAAACAAGATTATCATCACCAAAAAAAAAGATAAAGCCGACTAAGAAATTGAAAGAAAAATGTGAAAAAAGTCTGGGAAACTTTTCAAGATAAAGATAATGATTACAAGAAGAAGATAAAAAGAGTACACAGAAAAGTGGTCTAAAAATCAAATCAGAAACATTTTTTTTCTAAAAGTTAAAAAAGAGCAGGAATGCTTAAAAAAAAAGATAAATGACTAATCTTGATGATCAAAAGAAAAAAATTATCAATAATAAATTGGATAATTCCGAAATATACAGGGTGTTACAAATTCGATGCTCACCATTGGTATCTTGGAAACGGTAGGAGATACAGCGGAGTTGAAATGGGGGCAAAGGTGCGCATTTTGGTGCTCATGAAAATGTTTTGAAATTCAAGAAATTCCGAATACTTTCGGAGATATCCGGAAAAAACCGAAATTTTGTGAAATCGTCTTTATGTTTTCCTATGTGTACATATTTGAGGAGATATTTCAAAATAAATGTCTCATCTTCATTGCCACTTTTTCTCCTCTACAAAATGGCGTCATCAAATTTATGATCCGACGTTTCGTCTATGAGCAGCCATCATCAACTTTGTTTTGTTAAATACGGTCCTGGATTTTTAATTACGGATTTTAAGAACCTCCCATGTTCCTAAACCAACGATGTGTCGCACTTATTAAAAAAAAAGTATTTGTTTTTGATCCTATTAAAAATACATTTTTTGTCTCTCTCTCTAACACATGAGTTCTTATGGAAAAATCCGTTAATAATTATTGCGGTACATTGTTGGTTTAGAAACATGAGAGGCTCTTAAAATCCGTGATAAAAAATCCAGGACCGCATTTACAAAAACAAAGTTGATGATGACTGCTCATAGACGAAACGTCGGATCATAAATTTGCGCCATTTTGTAGAGGAGAAAAAGTGGCAATGAAGATGTGACATTTATTTTGAAATATCTCTTCAAATACACGTGGGAAAACATAAAAACGATTTCTCAAAATTTCGGTTTTTTCCGGATATCTCCGAAAGTATTCGGAATTTATGGAATTTCAAAACGGAATTCTAATGAGCACCAAAATGCGCAAATTTGCCCCCATGTAAACTCCGCTGTATCTCCTACCGTTTCCAAGATACCAATGGTGAGCATCGAATTTGTAACACCCTGTATATTGATAATTTTTGAAAATCTAAAACCCAATAATTTCAAAATATAATGAGAGCCATGACGCAATAATTCGTTATTTCAAAAAACTATAATTCCCTAATAATGAAAAAATCTACTCCAGGAAATTTCAAAACATAATGCCACAATTCCAGAAATTCCGTATTTTTTGGTAATCATTCTAAAAGACAAAATGCCGTGACTCCAAAATCCTATATTCAAAAATATTAAAGCCCTGTAATTCCAAAATGAATGTAATGCAAACTCCATAATGCCATTATTGCAAGAATCTGCAATTCCTTAATAAAATAAATAAAATCAACAGAGGCCAGCGGGCAGATGTTAGCCCCAACAACCCCAACAAAATGGATCGTGTCTGTCCTGCATGAGGAAAATCAGATTCAAAAACCTTGCTTGACTCTTCCCCAATGATCCAATTATTATTACATTAAAAAAAAAAAGTTTTGGAGATGCCGGGGATCGAACCCGGGGCCTTTCACATGCAAAGCGAACGCTCTACCACTGAGCTACATCCCCTGTTGATATACCGGTGACCAATCACACCAATAAACCTAATTCATTACATTATTGTAATGAAACAATTCATTACTTATTTATAGAATCAAACCTGCGCATAATTACTCCGTCCTCCTCGGCCTCATTTCCTCGTCATTATAACAATTTTAATAATTATTCTATTCTAAGAAGACAGATGCCTTGGTGTGTGTATGCAATTTGTTTTGCAAACAAGAACAAGATGCTGTTTGGAAAAATGGCCGGCGATGACTATGCTGATTCGCATCTTGAAGCAGGAATGTAGGCATTCATATGAGGCTTAAACGTGCGGAATTCATTTTAATATCTTGTGATTGATGGTGTCTGCCATTGCATGTTGTGTTGTATTTGTCAACTTCTCACTGTGTTTTGTTTGTGTGAAATTAGATTCAGATTTATGTTTGTTGTGTGTGGTCTTTGTGGATTTACATCCATTTGTTGCGGATGGTGTTTACTGTTTAAAACAATAATTACGAAACTATTATGTTGAATAAATGAAACCAAAAGTGTTCATGTTTTACTGCGTTTAGCCGAAAGCAATTTTCAGGATGGCAGTCGAAATCTGATCGAACAATTTATAAGGCGGAAAAAGTGGAGGCGAATCGGCAAGACGGAAAAGATGAATTTGAACTTCCGCGAGCTGTAAAGATAGGCGAACCGCGCAACGTGCCGCTTCACTGAAACCGAAGAACGCGTGACAATTTTTTCCTGCAGACACTCTTTGTTGACGAGGTTTTAATGTGGAACGCAAAATTGCCCAATGCCACCTCAATTTATTAAGAAACAATATTTGTGTCAACAAAAATCATCATCAATAGCCGCCCACAGACCGGCGTTTTTTCCTGACATTCTTTCCCGTTATTCCCTTCTTTCAAAGGAAAGAACGCCAGTTGGTGAGGAATGAGATGATAAATGCACATACCATCTTTCCTGTCACGTTAAACCGACGTTCCAATCTGACAGGACAAACCGGCGTTCTTGTTAGTGGGGATTGAGAGGAAAGTTGGCAGGAAAACGTTCTGGGTTGGTGGATGATGAAATGATTATTATCCCGTCAATATTTTGAAAGGAAAGAACGACGGGAAAGAATGTCGGTATTAGCTGCCCACAGACCGGCGTTCTTCCCTGACATTCTTTTCCGTCATTCTATCCTTTCAAAGGAAAGAACGCCAGTTAGTGAGAAATGAGATGATAAATGCACATTCCATCTTTCCTGTCACGTTAAACCGACGTTCCAATCTGACAGGACAAACCGGCGTTCTTGTTAGTGGGGATTGAGAGGAAAGTTGGCAGGAAAACGTTCTGGGTTGGTGGATGATGAGATGATTATTATCCCGTCAATATTTTGAAAGGAAAGAATGACGGGAAAGAATGTCGGTATTAGCTGCCCACAGACCGGCGTTCTTCCCTGACATTCTTTTCCGTCATTCTATCCTTTCAAAGGAAAGAACGCCAGTTAGTGAGAAATGAGATGATAAATGCACATTCCATCTTTCCTGTCACGTTAAACCGACGTTCCAATCTGACAGGACAAACCGGCGTTCTTGTTAGTGGGGATTGAGAGGAAAGTTGGCAGGAAAACGTTCTGGGTTGGTGGATGATGAAATGATGATTATCCCGTCAATATTTTGAAAGGAAAGAATGACGGGAAAAAATATCGATATTAGCTGCTCACAGACCGGCGTTCTTTCCTGACATTCTTTCCCGTGATTCTATCCTTTTAAAGGAAAGAACGCCAGTTGGTGAGGAATGAGATGATAAATGCACGTTCCATCTTTCCTGTCACGTTAAACCAACGTTCCAATCTGACAGGACAAACCGGCGTTCTTTTTTGTGGGAACGCCAGTTAGTGAGGAATAGCCGCCCACAGACCGGCGGTCTTTCCTGGCATTCTTTCCCGTCATACCTTCTTTTCAAAATATTGACGGGATAATAGTCATTTCCTCTCCCACTTACACAGGACGTTCTCCTGCCGTGTTTCCTCTCAATCTTTCATTTCGATCTGTCATATTATCATTTTTGCGGGGATAATAATCCGCTCAGGTGCCACTAACGAGAGGAAAGAGTGTTGGTTGATCATCTGAGAGGAATGTACTCCTGTTGCTTTATCCTCTCAGTTTTTTGGGTCATTAAATCTAGATTGGTGTTTACACAGTTACACAGAAAAGAACGCGGGTTTATCCAGTCGAGTTGGAACGTCGGTTCAACGTGACAGGAAAGATGGAATGTACAGTTTCCCACTTACTGGCATTCTTTCCTTTGAAAGGAAGGAATGACGGGAAAGAATGTCAGGAAGGAACACTGGTCTATGGGCGGCTATTAATAGGAAAGATGGCAGGAAAACTTTCTTTGTTAGTGGAAGATGAAATGACTATTATCCTGTCAATATTTTGAAAGAAAAGAATGACGGGAAAGAATATCGGTATTAGCTGCCCACAGACCGGCGTTCTTTCCTGACATTCTTTCCCGTCATTCCCTCCTTTCAAAGGAAAGAGCGCCAGTTAGTCAGGAATGAGATGATAAATGCACATTTCATCTTTCCTGTCACGTTGAACCGACTTTCCAATCTGACAGGACAAACCTGCGTTCTTTTGCAAAATGATAAATGCGCATTTCATCTTTCCTGTCATGATGAGAAAAGATGGAAAGATGGCAGAAAAATGTTACGTGTTAGTGGGTGATGAGATTTTCATTATCCATTAATTTTGAAAGAAAAGAATGACGTGAATGAATCACGGGAAAGAATGACGGGAAAGAGTGACGGGAAAGAATGTCAGTATTGAATGCTGGTCTGTGAGGACTCACTGATCAGTATATGATTGTTCTTATAGAACGATTTCCATTTACTGATCTAGACCTTCAACCTCGTCGAGGATCATCATTTATTATTTCTCAGTCGCAAATGCGAAGCTTTGTCATGATTCAAACGAAATGGCCATTCAAGTATGTCGTCTTAGCCATTGTCTACAAGAAGTCAAAACAGAAAAGAAAAATACGCCATGAGACGAGCTGTCGATGGAAAAACGCCACAAGGGAAACGAGATATCATAATTACTTTCGGTTGATTTGATTGTTATGCAAATGCGAAAAAGTATGAGGTTACACGACAACTGAACAGGAAACCAAGATTGATGGGATTTTGCATTATTATGCAAAAAATTGATTATGTTGCTAATTGTGTCCTTCAATGTTGATTTAATTGATGAAGTATAAAATAACTTTTGATGACTCCTGCAAACCTTCCCAATTATCTACTCTTTTCAGTTCAGAATGTTTCAAACAAAATCTAACAAAAAATTCCAAAGCAATGGAAATGATGTGAGTTAGAGCGGCTCCTCAAAATCCCAACCTTTTCCAGTTCGCCTTTTATTAGAGAGCTGAAAATTAAAAAGAATAATAAAGAGCTTAATAGTTCAAGTTTCAAGAGATATCATTCAAATCAAATGAGAAAATAAAATTGAAAGAGAAACTCTAAAATGGTCTCTCAATACCTACGCAAAAAAAAAACCCAAGAAAATGATAAATTGATAATAAATAACAAATTTAAATACTCCAAATTTGGAATAGACACTACACAATAATTTACTATACAGGGTGTCTCACGGTGACCGTCCATTAGAATATCTCGGAAAATAAAGCAATTGGGATTCTGAAAATTTGTATGGTGGGATATTCATAGATGTTCTTCTCAAATGAAATAAAACTTCCGGTTATACCGGTAGTAGGTGTCAACTCGCTTATTTCAAATGGAACACCCTATATATTATTACATTTTTGGAGTCTACGTAAAATTCTGGGCAGATTTCATTTATCATGTATATACCTAAGTATGAGCGTTTTTGAAATATTTTAGTTTTTATGTCAAAAATGACGTTTGAAGGCTTCTATTTAAATGTGAATTTCACCTACAAGAAAGCCTTCATTATTTAATTGGTATTGGATTTCTTGTAGAAAAGGACCTGCTTTAATAGATTTTTCATAGCAATATGAAAACTTTTATTACAGGGTGGGCCAAAAATAAGATCAAAAATTAAATTCAGAAAACTGCCAAAAAATCAATTTTTTCAAATGGAAACCCCTAATTTTTATAATTTTATTTTATTGTGCATTAAAAATAGGGGTGAGTTTACCTAATATTGTTGATTCCAAAAATTCAAAAAAAAATAAAATAAAGATTTTTTATCATATAACCAAAATTGTTCGAATTTATGTTCTCAATAACTTTTCCAAAAAATGTTTTTCTAAAATCAGTATAAGAAAATCTACAGGGTGAATTCATGGTGGAAAGAAATCGTACAGGACATAAGTTGTGCAGGATTAAATTCTGCACTACCTTCGTCCTGTACGATTTTTTTGACATTCCATATTAATGAATCACCCTGTAAATTTTGTATCATTGATTTTAGAGAAAAAAAGTTTGAAATAAAAGACAGTCTAATAGGAATGAACAAAATACACACACTTATTTTCTTTATTTAAAACAGTTTGAAATATCCTCACAATTACTAAAGAATGAGAACTAGAAGAAAAAAGAAACTAAAAACAAACTTATAAAATCTCTTGAAACAGTAAAATACTTAAATTGAAGAAAAAAACGTCGAATACACGTTAAACTGCGCTCTTTTTGTGTCTTCTAACTTGCCAAATTTTTTTTCTTTCAGAAACCCGCGCCGTTTCCGTCCCTTTCCGTTTGATTTCATACTTCATTACCCATTCCATTTTTTCACCGTCATTTCCGAATACCGAGCCGACTGTATTTTTCATTGATAATCCGCTTTTCAAAACACCTTTTCCACGACTTTTCTCGAATAATATAGTGCTGGACATTTCCACCGTTTTTCTGTTTTTAAAACTTTCACCATTAAACCGGTTAATAAATGTAATATTTGGATAAAGCTGTATTTGATTTTTTAACTCCGTTAGAATATTTTTAAAAATAATTTGATCAAAATTTTCTCCGAGTGCCGATTCTGGGAAGTAAAGGATGTGACTGATGGGGGGATCTCTCACATCATACCCTATCGAGTCGATGTATTCCTAGATGGTTATTTGAAGATAACAATAATATGTAAATTTCTCCAGAAATTATACATTTTCTGTCGGGTTACGCAATTTTTTACATAATTCATATAAACTTGGGTCTTAAAATGCTTGCTTTTCAAGATACAGGGTGTTTCAGATTTATTTTATTTTCAGTTTTCAGTACATTTTCCAAAGACGATTTGAGATATTGAACTGACTTTTGCCACAGGATATTATGATATGGGAACACACTTTTTTTAATTTTTTTTTATTTTATTTAATTTATTTTATTTTTTTTTATTTTATGTTTTTTTTTAGACCCAAGTTCATATGACATACCATTAAGTAACTCCCTGTATACTATATTTAATTCCGACCATTTATGTTTGTCACGATTCCGAACTGTACAAATCTAATTTGAATTGAATTCCGTAAAATGGATTAATGGAATTACAGGTTTTTGAGAGTTTTATAATAGAGATACGTACAGAGTGAACCATTTGAAAGCGGGCCATCCTCATAACTTCTTGTTTATTGATCGATTTTGTCGAATTTTTTTTAAATGAAGGGAGGGGAAAGGTGTGTAATTATTTTTCTATTTTTTTTTGTCAGTCTCATTTGTTTGTTTTCATTGTATTTTGACGTGAGAATATCTATTAAATGTTTATATGTATTTAATTTTTTTTTTGATAGATTTGCTATCGCAAGAGTTTCGAGGTAAATACTTCTTGGGTCATAAAAAAAATAATCGTTAATTTTTAATATTTTTTCATGAAAGTTGGTACAGATCCACTTCAGGGTATGACGAATCCAGTGGCGTAGACAGATTTATTCTAAAAAAAGCGCTATGTTTTCTGGATTTTTCAGCCTCGCTAAATATTTTCTAGTAGCCTTGGTTTTTGGAAAAAACTGGGCGACGTATGGCCTCAGAATACACCTTTCCCCCTCTCCACATTTCAAAAAATAAATCGTCAAAATTGCTCCATAAATAGAAATGTTATAGGGGTGGCCCGCTTTCAAATGTGTCACTCTGTATATAAAATTTCAAGTCATTTGAAAATGTACGCAAATTGTCCATTCATTCTAAATAAGTGAAAATCTGCAAAACTTTCAACCACGCTTGTATGAATGCCCAAAAAAGACCAGCTCACAAAAAAATATAGATAGGGATCCAGATAACATAAAAAATTCAGCAAAGCTCAAATACCTATAAATTAATCAAAATCAGCAAACTTATAAACAAGTTGACAAAAACGTTCAAGGAAATCAGCAAAATTTTATAAAGAATCCATGCACACAATATTTCAATATTTTTCAAACTTGATTCATTTTTTTTTATTAAACCGGTTTTATTGCAGCAATGTTTGTCGGATTTTTCTTGTTTTATGAGTTTTAGATGAAATAAATTAATGCTTGCGAAACATTAATGATTTTGACTATGCACGGACTGACAAATTTAATCAAATTTAGATCTCTAAAATGTGATTCCAGCAAAATTTTGTGTTTTTGAAGTTCTCCTTTGCGAACTACACAATTTTGCTTTTATCAATAATATACATGAAGATCAAATTTACAGTCCAAACGATTATTTACGTAAACCCCGTCAGAAGCAACACGTGCAAATGAAGAATACCTCGTAGGTTAGTAACCTCTTCTCAAAATTGATTTGTAGCTGCCGCAAATTCTCTTCGTCTGCCGTTGTGCGAACAGAGTCCGACAAAAAGCCGCTTCCGAAATATGCGGCGAAAAAGTGGCTCCAACTACGGCACCGAATCAACGCCAAACCGTTTCCCTTCTTCGCCCGCAGCCGCCGAAAACTTTTTCTTCACCATCCCGACTTCTTCTTCATCTTCGGCTCTTTAATAACGATGCTTGTTTGCTTTTGGACGTTTTTTTCAGGCCGCAAGGAAAATGCGAGCCAACTATGCTTCGATGGCAATTAAATAAACAAATTTTTCCCTAAAACCTCATAAAACGCCAAAGGAAAAATAAAGCAAGTGGTATTTAATCTGGTCATTTATAACAATATCGTTATCTAAATACTCCGCAAAACGGCCCAATAGATAACTTCGCTATCTGCGTCCCATCTCGGTAATGACTGTAGAGACGGCCTTAGTAAATGCACTGCCGATTTTTATAAGATGCGATGATGCCATCCCGTTTTTATTTTATCCCGATGTTGCGAGATTGTCGCCGATCCTGTTTTGGTTGTCTGTGTAGTGCCGGAGTTGCTTTGGTGCGACAGTTGTTTGTTTATGGTGTCGCGTTAGAACAGGACCGTCTCCAAGGGAAATTTTCACAACATGAAACAATAGATGAGTGATAGTCCCCAACTCCAAAAGTTCCAGATTAAGCTCCTATAAATTAGTTTATTGATTGATATAGAGCAAGGTTTCTTATTTAGAGTTACTCATTGTGCGCCTCCCCAAAAATTCCAGATTCAGCTCCTATAAATTAGTTTATTGAGGTTTCTGATTTAATCAATAATTCCAACACTTATAGCGTTGCAGGGAGTACCAGTGGAACTATAGATGAGTAAATTTCACACGTGATACTCCTCAAACCTTCCCCTTTGAGTTACTCATAGTGCGCCCCTCCAAAAATTCCAGATTTAGCTCCTATGAATTAGTTTATTGTGTGATACAGGGCAAGGTTTCTGATTTAATCAATAATTCCAACAGTCATAGCGTTGCAGGGAGTACCAGTGAAACTATAGATGAGTAAATTTCACACGTGATACTCCTCAAACCTTCCTCTTTGAGTTACTCATTGTGCGCCCCTCCAAAAATTCCTGATTTAGCTCCTATGAATCAGTTTAATGAGTTATACAAGGCAAGGTTTCTGATTTAATCAATAATTCCAACACTTATAACGTTGCAGGGAGTACCAGTGGAACTATAGATGAGTTAATTTCACACGGGTTACTCCTCAAACCTTCCTCTTTAAGTTACTCATCGTGCGCCCCTCCAAAAATTCCAGATTTAGCTCCTATTAGTTTGATGAGTTATACAGGGCAAGGTTTCTGATTTAATCAATAATTCCAACACTTATAACGTTGCAGGGAGTACCAGTGGAACTATAGATGAGTGAATTTCACACGAGTTACTCCTCAAACCTTACTCTTTGAGTAACTCATTGTGCGCCCCTCCAAAAATTCCAGATTTAGCTTCTATGAATTAGTTTATTGAGTGATACAGGGCAAGGTTTTTAATTTATTTGGTAATTCCAAATTGTATGGCGTTGAAGGGAGTACCAGTGAAACTCTAGATGAGTAAATTTCACACGTGATACTCCTCAAACCTTCCTCTTTGAGTTACTCATCGTGCGCCCCTCCAAAAATTCCAGAATTAGCTCCTATGAATTAGTTTAATGAGTGATACAGGGCAAGGTTTCTGATTTAATCAATAATTCCAACAGTCATAGCGTTGCAGGGAGTACCAGTGGAACTATAGATGAGTGATTTTCACACGGGTTACTCCTCAAACCTTCCTCTTTGAGTTACCCATAGTGCGCCCCTCCAAAAATTCCAGATTTAGCTCCTATGAATTAGTTTAATGAGTTACACAGGGCAAGGTTTCTGATTTAATCAATAATTCCAACACTTATAACGTTGCAGGGAGTACCAGTGGAACTATAGATGAGTTAATTTCACACGGGTTACTCCTCAAACCTTCCTCTTTGAGTTACTCATTGTGCGTCCCTCCAAAAATTCCAGATTTAGCTCCTTTGAATTAGTTTAATGAGTTATACAGGGCAAGGTTTCTGATTTAATCAATAATTCCAACACTTATAGCGTTGCAGGAAATACCAGTGGAACTATAGATGAGTTAATTTCACACGAGTTGCTCCTCAAACCTTCCTCTTTGAGTTACTCATAGAGCGCCCCTCCAAAAATTCCAGATTTAGCTCCTATGAATTAGTTCAATGAGTTATACAGGGCAAGGTTTCTGATTTAATCAATAATTCCAACAGTCATAGCGTTGCAGGGAGTACCAGTGAAACTATAGATGAGTAAATTTCACACGTGATACTCCTCAAACCTTCCTCTTTGAGTTACTCATTGTGCGCCCCTCCAAAAATTCCTGATTTAGCTCCTATGAATCAGTTTAATGAGTTATACAAGGCAAGGTTTCTGATTTAATCAATAATTCCAACACTTATAGCGTTGCAGGTAGTACCAGTGAAACTATAGATGAGTTAATTTCACACGGGTTACTCCTCAAACCTCCCTGTTTAAGTAACTCATAGAGCGAACCTCCAGAAATTCAATATTCAGCCCCTCCTATGAGTGTATTCAGTATTGAATGATACAGGGCAAGGTTTTTGATTTGATCAATAAATTGTTTCTTTTGAAGTCGACACCTCATATAAACCTCCATAACTCCCTCTATAAATCCGGTAGAAAAATGTCATTTGGACGAGGTTTTAGGAGTATATTGAGGAGTAACGTGTTCACATTTCACTCAATTTGAGCAATCGAGACCAGAGTTATGAATGTGTATACCCGACAGAGTGTGCTCCTTGGAAATCGACACCTCATATATACCTACATAACTCCCTTTATAAATCCAGAAGAAGGGTGTCATTTGGACGAGGTTTTAGGAGTATATCGAGGAGTAACGTGTTCATATTTCACTCAATTTGAGCAATCGAGACCAAATTTAGGAATGTTGATACCCGATAGAGTGTGCTCCTTGGAAATCGACACCTCATATAAACCGCCATAACTCCCTTTATAAATCCAGAAGACGGGTGTCATTTGGACGAGGTTTTAGGAGTATATTGAGGAGTAACGTGTTCACATTTCACTCAATTTGAGCAATCGAGTCCAAAGTTATGAATGTTGATACCCGATAGAGTGTGCTCCTTGGAAATCGACACCTCATATAAACCGCCATAACTCCCTTTATACATCCAGAAGAAGGGTGTCATTTGGACGAGGTTTTAGGGGTATATTGAGGAGTAACGTGTTCACATTTCACTCAATTTGAGCAATCGAGACCAAAGTTAGGAATGTTGATACCCGATAGAGTGTGCTCCTTGGAAATCGACACCTCATATAAACCTCCATAACTCCCTTTATAAAGCCAGTAGAAGGATGTCATTTGGACGAGGTTTTAGGAGTATATCGAGGAGTAACGTGTTCATATTTCACTCAATTTGAGCAATCGAGACCAAAGTTATGAATGTTGATACCCGACAGAGTGTGCTCCTTGGAAATCGACACCTCATATAAACCGCCATAACTCCCTTTATAAATCCAGAAGAAGGGTGTCATTTGGACGAGGTTTTAGGAGTATATCGAGGAGTAACGTGTTCATATTTCACTCAATTTGAGCAATCGAGACCAAAGTTATGAATGTTGATACCCGACAGAGTGTGCTCCTTGGAAATCGACACCTCATATATACCTCCATAACTCCCTTTATAAGTCCGGTAGAAAAATGCCATTTAAACGAGGTTTTAGGAGTATATCGAGGAGTAACGTGTTCATATTCCACTCAATTTGAGCAATCCAGTCCAAAGTTATGAATGTTGATACCCGATAGACTTGGTTCATTGGAAGTCGACCCCTCATAGAAGATTTAGGTCCTATCGATTTTTCATTCACAGCTGCAGATCTAAATACAACCCTGTACCCGATCGAAATTTATTGTCGCGATCTGAAATTAGCGACACATTGTTACACCGCTGGTGTAATAAAATCTCGAAGTTATTTGGGAAAAATACGCGAGTCCTTGAACAGCCTACTGCACTAGTCTGGAGGTCGCAGGTAGGGCTTATCTGCGACTGCGACAGTCCTTATTTGCAAATGGTTGCAGTAATTTGGACAATTACGTTAATCCGCAACCTGTTGCGTAGCGCAGAATGAATCAATTAAACGCAGTCCATTAATATTTTTATTGCGGTGTCAGTTGAAAATGAGCTGCACCCTTGTCTGGCTTCCGATAGCCATCAAACAAGAGATAAACAATTTTTTGCCATCCCGACCAGCCGAGAGATCAATCACTTTCAGATCTACGCTCGAGATTAAATTATGCAGCGATATTGAAAGTTCACTCTTTAAAAGGTTTTGACAGTTTCAACGTTATTAATTTTTTTTTGTATTAAAGCCGGGGTGTTTTTCTTGCTGTTGCTCTTTATGTTTTTTTTTTTGTTTTTTCTTTATTTTACCAATTATTTACATATTTTAAAGTGGCGAAAAAATTTAAATTATTCATTCAACATGGGGTCAAACCTGTGGCTCAATTTCTACTAGGTGTCCACCCCTGTAAAATTTTTGTTTACCAACTTTTATTTATTTATTTTTGTTTAATAGGGCTGAAACAGACAACAAAAATTAAAAATCGGATAATAAACAAACATTTCACAGGGGTGGACACCCTGTGTAAAATGAATCTTTTTTTGGGGAAACTGGATGTTTGGTTTTTGAGTTTGGGTAAGTTTTAATTTGTTTGGTTTACTAAGTTTCAACTAATTTTAGTTTGTATTAGGAGTTTAAGTTTGTTTGGTTTAGTCTGATTTTGTTCAAATTAGTTTGAATTAATTAAGGCTAGTTTTGGTTACTTTCTTTATTTGAAGGAATTTAAAACATTGACGTAACACTACAAACAGCGCGGTTTGATTGTTGCATTTGGTGTGCTGTGCTGTGCTCGGCGCATTAGGTTCATTCGGACCGTTTGTTACAAATGAAACAATTTTGTCATTGAGTGTATCATTTTTGGTCATTAAATGAATGGGATTTTTTGATTTCTACTTATGCTTGAGTTTTTGGATTTGCAAAATCACCCAATTCCTCACATCGTCACAACAAAACCCTCATAAATCAGCTTTTATTGCCATCAAAGCATTTTCAATACCATGTAAACACAGGGCATAATTTCCCCGTTAAAGAATTCTATCAATGGGTGATTCATTTCCTTGGAGGACGTACAAGAATGGGCCCGGTGTAATTCTGATGTTCAATTAGCTTTGGCCTGGCTGTAACTTGATGTAAGCGATTGAAAATTTGCTACAGGCTGACTACATTTGCGGCCTAGCTTTCCTTTTGATACATTTATCATGGTGTCAGTGGCGTCGGAAAAGTTAACCTCCTATCAAGTGTAACAAAATAAAATGAAAAAACCTGACGAAACAAACTAATGTCAATGTCAATGAGTAAATTCAACGTCAAATTAAATCCTAGACAATATGTAGGTTTTATTTGGGATTTGATCAAAAAATTTTGCAAAAAAAATGACTTAGTGAGGTTATGTTTGCAAAAAAAGTGACTTAGTGAGGTTATGTTTGCATATAGTTTTATTATTTTCATGACGATTTTCTTCAAATAGGATATTATGTACAGTATTGGCCATAAGTGGTTCATCGGCCTGGAATTTGAGAAAACTTTGACCCTACATCAGGCATTTAAAAACTTCAATCCATTTGTCAGTTTGCATGTCCTAGCGATTTTTTTGAGAAAATTGTTAAGTGCCCTTTTTTCACGTTTAAATTTTTTTTTCGTGTAGTTTTTGATAAAAAAATGTCTAGCACCATACGAAGAGCAAACATTATGTACTTCTTGAAAATTTCTCAATAATTGAACAAAGAATAGTCCAGATGTAAATTCTAGAACATGTACCTGTACGTTCCATAAGTGAACACAAAAATGTTTGCCGTTAATGTATAACAGATTGTATGTATAATCAAGCGACATGTTGAAAAAAATCACCCCGTATAATGCGACAATTCCGATTTATAATGGCTAAACTATTTTCTATTGTGCTGCCTTGATAGACAATGAACAATTATGCGCACGAAAAATACTAAATGAATTTTAAAGAGCCCTGTGTCGTTAAACTTGGTTTATGTTTAATTAAGTGGGAAGCAGATTTACCGTTAAAAAAAAATAACCTTTAATGACTATACAGGGTGTCGATATAATAATTCCGGACACCTTGTATATTGGAAATGTATTTTAAGCGAGCACCGACCGAAAAATTCCAAACCGATGCGCACAAAAAAGTATTAGTTCGGTATTATTAACTTAACAATAACATTGCCATCACTGGACTATTATGAATATGTTGAGAATTTGTAGTTTCACTTTATTGCACCCTGTATATTGAAAAATGCACTTTTTCACACCATGCATGATTCATTATCAAAAACTTGTTCCACAATACACAATATTTACAGCCTTATCAAGCTACACAATGAAACAAAAAATAACCTTTAATGACTATACAGGGTGTCGATATAATAAATCCGGACACCTTGTATATTGGAAATGTATTTTAAGCGTGCACCGACCAAAAAATTCCAAACCGATGCGCACAAAAAAGTATTAGTTCGGTATTATTAACTTAACAATAACATTGCCATCACTGGACTATTATGAATATGTTGAGAATTTGTAGTTTCACTTTATTGCACCCTGTATATTGAAAAATGCACTTTTTCACACCATGCATGATTCAATATCAAAAACTTGTTCCACAATACACAATATTTACAGCCTTATCAAGCTACACCATGAAACAAAAAATAACCTTTAATGACTATACAGGGTGTCGATATAATAATTCCGGACACCTTGTATATTGGAAATGTATTTTAAGCGAGCACCGACCAAAAAATTCCAAACCGATGCGCACAAAAAAGTATTAGTTCGGTATTATTAACTTAACAATAACATTGCCATCACTGGACTATTATGAATATGTTGAGAATTTGTAGTTTCGCTTTAGTGCACCCTGTATATTGAAAAATGCACTTTTTCACACCATGCATGATTCATTATCAAAAACTTGTTCCACAATACACAATATTTACAGCCATATCAAGTTACACAATGAAACAAAAAATAACCTTTAATGACTATACAGGGTGTCGATATAATAATTCCGGACACCTTGTATATTGGAAATGTATTTTAAGCGAGCACCGACCAAAAAATTCCAAACCGATGCGCACAAAAAAGTATTAGTTCGGTATTATTAACTTAACAATAACATTGCCATCACTGGACTATTATGAATATGTTGAGAATTTGTAGTTTCGCTTTAGTGCACCCTGTATATTGAAAAATGCACTTTTTCACACCATGCATGATTCATTATCAAAAACTTGTTCCACAATACACAATATTTACAGCCATATCAAGTTACACAATGAAACAAAAAATAACCTTTAATGACTATACAGGGTGTCGATATAATAAATCCGGACACCTTGTATATTGGAAATGTATTTTAAGCGTGCACCGAGGCGTGCACCGACCAAAAAATTCCAAACCGATGCGCACAAAAAAGTATTAGTTCGGTATTATTAACTTAACAATAACATTGCCATCACTGGACTATTATGAATATGTTGAGAATTTGTAGTTTCACTTTATTGCACCCTGTATATTGAAAAATGCAGTTTTTCACACCATGCATGATTCATTATCAAAAACTTGTTCCACAATACACAATATTTACAGCCATATCAAGTTACACAATGAAACAAAAAATAACCTTTAATGACTATACAGGGTGTCGATATAATAAATCCGGACACCTTGTATATTGGAAATGTATTTTAAGCGTGCACCGACCAAAAAATTCCAAACCGATGCGCACAAAAAAGTATTAGTTCGGTATTATTAACTTAACAATAACATTGCCATCACTGGACTATTATGAATATGTTGAGAATTTGTAGTTTCACTTTATTGCACCCTGTATATTGAAAAATGCAGTTTTTCACACCATGCATGATTCAATATCAAAACACAATATTTACAGCCATATCAAGTTACACAATGAAACAAAAAATAACCTTTAATGACTATACAGGGTGTCGATATAATAATTCCGGACACCTTGTATATTGGAAATGTATTTTAAGCGAGCACCGACCAAAAAATTCCAAACCGATGCGCACAAAAAAGTATTAGTTCGGTATTATTAACTTAACAATAACATTGCCATCACTGGACTATTATGAATATGTTGAGAATTTGTAGTTTCGCTTTAGTGCACCCTGTATATTGAAAAATGCACTTTTTCACACCATGCATGATTCATTATCAAAAACTTGTTCCACAATACACAATATTTACAGCCATATCAAGTTACACAATGAAACAAAAAATAACCTTTAATGACTATACAGGGTGTCGATATAATAAATCCGGACACCTTGTATATTGGAAATGTATTTTAAGCGTGCACCGAGGCGTGCACCGACCAAAAAATTCCAAACCGATGCGCACAAAAAAGTATTAGTTCGGTATTATTAACTTAACAATAACATTGCCATCACTGGACTATTATGAATATGTTGAGAATTTGTAGTTTCACTTTATTGCACCCTGTATATTGAAAAATGCAGTTTTTCACACCATGCATGATTCATTATCAAAAACTTGTTCCACAATACACAATATTTACAGCCATATCAAGTTACACAATGAAACAAAAAATAACCTTTAATGACTATACAGGGTGTCGATATAATAAATCCGGACACCTTGTATATTGGAAATGTATTTTAAGCGTGCACCGACCAAAAAATTCCAAACCGATGCGCACAAAAAAGTATTAGTTCGGTATTATTAACTTAACAATAACATTGCCATCACTGGACTATTATGAATATGTTGAGAATTTGTAGTTTCACTTTATTGCACCCTGTATATTGAAAAATGCACTTTTTCACACCATGCATGATTCAATATCAAAACACAATATTTACAGCCATATCAAGTTACACAATGAAACAAAAAATAACCTTTAATGACTATACAGGGTGTCGATATAATAATTCCGGACACCTTGTATATTGGAAATGTATTTTAAGCGAGCACCGACCAAAAAATTCCAAACCGATGCGCACAAAAAAGTATTAGTTCGGTATTATTAACTTAACAATAACATTGCCATCACTGGACTATTATGAATATGTTGAGAATTTGTAGTTTCACTTTATTGCACCCTGTATATTGAAAAATGCACTTTTTCACACCATGCATGATTCAATATCAAAAACTTGTTCCACAATACACAATATTTACAGCCTTATCAAGCTACACAATGAAACAAAAAATAACCTTTAATGACTATACAGGGTGTCGATATAATAAATCCGGACACCTTGTATATTGGAAATGTATTTTACGCGTGCACCGACCAAAAAATTCCAAACCGATGCGCACAAAAAAGTATTAGTTCGGTATTATTAACTTAACAATAACATTGCCATCACTGGACTATTATGAATATGTTGAGAATTTGTAGTTTCACTTTATTGCACCCTGTATATTGAAAAATGCAGTTTTTCACACCATGCATGATTCATTATCAAAAACTTGTTCCACAATACACAATATTTACAGCCATATCAAGTTACACAATGAAACAAAAAATAACCTTTAATGACTATACAGGGTGTCGATATAATAAATCCGGACACCTTGTATATTGGAAATGTATTTTAAGCGTGCACCGACCAAAAAATTCCAAACCGATGCGCACAAAAAAGTATTAGTTCGGTATTATTAACTTAACAATAACATTGCCATCACTGGACTATTATGAATATGTTGAGAATTTGTAGTTTCGCTTTAGTGCACCCTGTATATTGAAAAATGCACTTTTTCACACCATGCATGATTCATTATCAAAAACTTGTTCCACAATACACAATATTTACAGCCTTATCAAGCTACACAATGAAACAAAAAATAACCTTTAATGACTATACAGGGTGTCGATATAATAATTCCGGACACCTTGTATATTGGAAATGTATTTTAAGCGAGCACCGACCAAAAAATTCCAAACCGATGCGCACAAAAAAGTATTAGTTCGGTATTATTAACTTAACAATAACATTGCCATCACTGGACTATTATGAATATGTTGAGAATTTGTAGTTTCACTTTATTGCACCCTGTATATTGAAAAATGCACTTTTTCACACCATGCATGATTCAATATCAAAACACAATATTTACAGCCATATCAAGTTACACAATGAAACAAAAAATAACCTTTAATGACTATACAGGGTGTCGATATAATAATTCCGGACACCTTGTATATTGGAAATGTATTTTAAGCGAGCACCGACCAAAAAATTCCAAACCGATGCGCACAAAAAAGTATTAGTTCGGTATTATTAACTTAACAATAACATTGCCATCACTGGACTATTATGAATATGTTGAGAATTTGTAGTTTCACTTTATTGCACCCTGTATATTGAAAAATGCACTTTTTCACACCATGCATGATTCATTATCAAAAACTTGTTCCACAATACACAATATTTACAGCCTTATCAAGCTACACAATGAAACAAAAAATAACCTTTAATGACTATACAGGGTGTCGATATAATAATTCCGGACCCCTTGTATATTGGAAATGTATTTTAAGCGAGCACCGACCAAAAAATTCCAAACCGATGCGCACAAAAAAGTATTAGTTCGGTATTATTAACTTAACAATAACATTGCCATCACTGGACTATTATGAATATGTTGAGAATTTGTAGTTTCACTTTATTGCACCCTGTATATTGAAAAATGCACTTTTTCACACCATGCATGATTCAATATCAAAACACAATATTTACAGCCATATCAAGTTACACAATGAAACAAAAAATAACCTTTAATGACTATACAGGGTGTCGATATAATAATTCCGGACACCTTGTATATTGGAAATGTATTTTAAGCGAGCACCGACCAAAAAATTCCAAACCGATGCGCACAAAAAAGTATTAGTTCGGTATTATTAACTTAACAATAACATTGCCATCACTGGACTATTATGAATATGTTGAGAATTTGTAGTTTCACTTTATTGCACCCTGTATATTGAAAAATGCACTTTTTCACACCATGCATGATTCATTATCAAAAACTTGTTCCACAATACACAATATTTACAGCCTTATCAAGCTACACAATGAAACAAAAAATAACCTTTAATGACTATACAGGGTGTCGATATAATAATTCCGGACCCCTTGTATATTGGAAATGTATTTTAAGCGAGCACCGACCAAAAAATTCCAAACCGATGCGCACAAAAAAGTATTAGTTCGGTATTATTAACTTAACAATAACATTGCCATCACTGGACTATTATGAATATGTTGAGAATTTGTAGTTTCACTTTATTGCACCCTGTATATTGAAAAATGCACTTTTTCACACCATGCATGATTCATTATCAAAAACTTGTTCCACAATACACAATATTTACAGCCTTATCAAGCTACACAATGAAACAAAAAATAACCTTTAATGACTATACAGGGTGTCGATATAATAATTCCGGACCCCTTGTATATTGGAAATGTATTTTAAGCGAGCACCGACCAAAAAATTCCAAACCGATGCGCACAAAAAAGTATTAGTTCGGTATTATTAACTTAACAATAACATTGCCATCACTGGACTATTATGAATATGTTGAGAATTTGTAGTTTCACTTTATTGCACCCTGTATATTGAAAAATGCACTTTTTCACACCATGCATGATTCAATATCAAAACACAATATTTACAGCCATATCAAGTTACACAATGAAACAAAAAATAACCTTTAATGACTATACAGGGTGTCGATATAATAATTCCGGACACCTTGTATATTGGAAATGTATTTTAAGCGAGCACCGACCAAAAAATTCCAAACCGATGCGCACAAAAAAGTATTAGTTCGGTATTATTAACTTAACAATAACATTGCCATCACTGGACTATTATGAATATGTTGAGAATTTGTAGTTTCACTTTATTGCACCCTGTATATTGAAAAATGCACTTTTTCACACCATGCATGATTCATTATCAAAAACTTGTTCCACAATACACAATATTTACAGCCTTATCAAGCTACACAATGAAACAAAAAATAACCTTTAATGACTATACAGGGTGTCGATATAATAATTCCGGACCCCTTGTATATTGGAAATGTATTTTAAGCGAGCACCGACCAAAAAATTCCAAACCGATGCGCACAAAAAAGTATTAGTTCGGTATTATTAACTTAACAATAACATTGCCATCACTGGACTATTATGAATATGTTGAGAATTTGTAGTTTCACTTTATTGCACCCTGTATATTGAAAAATGCACTTTTTCACACCATGCATGATTCAATATCAAAACACAATATTTACAGCCATATCAAGTTACACAATGAAACAAAAAATAACCTTTAATGACTATACAGGGTGTCGATATAATAATTCCGGACACCTTGTATATTGGAAATGTATTTTAAGCGAGCACCGACCAAAAAATTCCAAACCGATGCGCACAAAAAAGTATTAGTTCGGTATTATTAACTTAACAATAACATTGCCATCACTGGACTATTATGAATATGTTGAGAATTTGTAGTTTCACTTTATTGCACCCTGTATATTGAAAAATGCACTTTTTCACACCATGCATGATTCATTATCAAAAACTTGTTCCACAATACACAATATTTACAGCCTTATCAAGCTACACAATGAAACAAAAAATAACCTTTAATGACTATACAGGGTGTCGATATAATAATTCCGGACCCCTTGTATATTGGAAATGTATTTTAAGCGAGCACCGACCAAAAAATTCCAAACCGATGCGCACAAAAAAGTATTAGTTCGGTATTATTAACTTAACAATAACATTGCCATCACTGGACTATTATGAATATGTTGAGAATTTGTAGTTTCACTTTATTGCACCCTGTATATTGAAAAATGCACTTTTTCACACCATGCATGATTCATTATCAAAAACTTGTTCCACAATACACAATATTTACAGCCTTATCAAGCTACACAATGAAACAAAAAATAACCTTTAATGACTATACAGGGTGTCGATATAATAATTCCGGACCCCTTGTATATTGGAAATGTATTTTAAGCGAGCACCGACCAAAAAATTCCAAACCGATGCGCACAAAAAAGTATTAGTTCGGTATTATTAACTTAACAATAACATTGCCATCACTGGACTATTATGAATATGTTGAGAATTTGTAGTTTCACTTTATTGCACCCTGTATATTGAAAAATGCACTTTTTCACACCATGCATGATTCAATATCAAAACACAATATTTACAGCCATATCAAGTTACACAATGAAACAAAAAATAACCTTTAATGACTATACAGGGTGTCGATATAATAATTCCGGACACCTTGTATATTGGAAATGTATTTTAAGCGAGCACCGACCAAAAAATTCCAAACCGATGCGCACAAAAAAGTATTGGTTCGGTATTATTAACTTAACAATAACATTGCCATCACTGGACTATTATGAATATGTTGAGAATTTGTAGTTTCACTTTATTGCACCCTGTATATTGAAAAATGCACTTTTTCACACCATGCATGATTCATTATCAAAAACTTGTTCCACAATACACAATATTTACAGCCTTATCAAGCTACACAATGAAACAAAAAATAACCTTTAATGACTATACAGGGTGTCGATATAATAAATCCGGACACCTTGTATATTGGAAATGTATTTTAAGCGTGCACCGACCAAAAAATTCCAAACCGATGCGCACAAAAAAGTATTAGTTCGGTATTATTAACTTAACAATAACATTGCCATCACTGGACTATTATGAATATGTTGAGAATTTGTAGTTTCACTTTATTGCACCCTGTATATTGAAAAATGCACTTTTTCACACCATGCATGATCCAATATCAAAAACTTGTTCCACAATACACAATATTTACAGCCTTATCAAGTTACACCATGTAAACCGAAACCTTCGAGAGAATCACCCCGATCATTAATTCAATAAAAATATGCAATTCGTTATTTTCGCAAAAAAATCCTTGAGAAGCAATCGCGCGATCTTAATCAAGACAAGTGATGTGATATGATCGATCTGATTAAAAATAATTTAGCGTACGTGAGTTTCATACGATGTATTGTGATTTTTCCCTGATTATACTCTTTAAGCGATTATTTCTATCAATGTCTGGAATAACTTAACTAACAGCTGAGTATGTAATATTGATTTTGTTTTATTTAACGTTTAACGGAATGGAGCAATCAAATTACAATGAAATTGACGTTTAAGTATCTTATTTTGTGCGAATAAGTGCATCCGCCCAATTAGACGGATCTCGTTTAAAATTTCTATTTTGCTTGAATGCTTAATTATTGGTTTCGTTGCAATTAACTATTTAACTGTAACGGTGAGAGGTTTAAGGAGTTAATTTAGTTAATTATAAAATATAGTACATTTTGTATCAAGGGCGGAAAGTAGATGATTTTGACGAGGGGATAAGTAGCAGCACGAGCGAAGCGAGGGCAGATATTAGCCGAGTCAAAATCATCTTTCGTCCGTGGTGCAAACAGTGCTTTTTGTACAACCAGTTTGTAATCATTTGAAAAAGAATAATTATGAAAATCAAATATAAATAATCGATACACTGCACTACACTGCTGACAAGTCAGACAACTGACAAGTTTAGTGACAACTGTCAAACTTGGTTACGATAGGTGTGTTCCCGTATTCTTTTGTGGTGCGGATTCATTGTCACCGAGTATGTCACGTGATTAGTTCCTTTTAGTATGCTAGACTGTCACGTGGTTACTATATCCAGAGGCGTTGAGATCCAAGGAACCGTTGCTAAGCCCTCGGGCGCGAAAGTACTTTTAGGCCCGGCTGCCAAAATTAGCGACTTTCCGCCTGCTTTGCATGCATTGAAAAGTGAACTTCACGTGAAGGTTGTACAAAAAATATTTTTTTCGCTGTTTTAATTTTTACTGCTTTTTTATTTAGTCTTCTTTATCATTTTTTTTGTTTACATCTATTTAGCGACTTATTCAGTTCTTTTTTTGTCTTTGAAATACTCTCTCTAGCCAGAATGATGTTATTTTTTCTTTTTCTCATTTTCCACTTTTATTTATTCGTTTTTTTTCAATTTATCCCATTTATGATACACTTCTCATAATCACAGCTTTAATAACTTTTAATTAGTACCTTAAATGTGTTTTTTTTTTTATTATTTTAGTGAGTAAATTATCAGTCCTTTTAAGTATGTGTAGCGTTTTTGGTTTGAGTTATTTTTTTTCCTTATCCACTTTTTTTCATTTCATACTGTACTGTAATGTATCGTTTACCGGACTCAGATCCAAATAACATTAGGAATAATAATTGATGAATTCATTCATTTCATACTTTTAAAGATTTTTCCAACGACACAGATCTTTTTCTATTTTGTTTTTTCCATGTTTTAAAATTCTTCATCAATTTTTAAATTTCTTTTTTGTATTGAATGATGTTATGTCTGCTTCCCTCTTTTGTTACTTTTTTCTAAAAAAAAATTCAATCCACTTTATCATAATATACATTAATAATTTTTATTATCCTTGATTAAATGAAAAAAAAACTCAATCGTTTAAAGATTTTATAAAAAGTTAAATAAGAAGAAAAAGAAAAAATAACAAGCCTATTAGACAAAGTAAAGTCGAGATAAAAAAATCTACGTTTCGTTTCCCCTTTATTCAACATTTATTTATTTTTTTAATCATTCGTTTTGTATTTGTATTTTTCAACGCTCCAGATTTTATTGTTCATCAACGTGTTCTTGTCTTTTGTTTGTTTGATTCTATTGACTTGTTTCAGTAATTTTATTTTATTTTATTACTGAGCTGTTTTTAAATTTTCCACTTTTTTTATTTTCATTTGTTACCTTTTTTTGAAGGAATTTTGAACACAATTTTTGGCAAATTTTTCAAAATATTAGCAGCTTTAATGACTATGCTAAAAAAAACTAACAATAATTGAAAATACAAAAAGAAAATACTCATCAAGAAGTGAATTATTTTATGTGGTGGAAGACAAAAATAAAAAATTAAATTACAAAAACAAAATAAAAAGCTAATAAAGAATCAAAAAGTGTATTATGGTACAAATGAAATAGAAGACTTATTGTAACGTAGGTATAATTTTCAGGAATATGAAATAAATTGCTTTCAAGTGTTAAGCCCTTTGGAAAAACAAAGTCCTTTTAAATAATGTATTTATCATTTATTTGATTAATATGTATTAGTTTATTTCGATTATTTACTCTTACATAATTGTAAGCATTTGTTTTTTTCTTTCATTTTATTAAGATTTTTTTTTTCAACATTGATTAAAGCTGCTAATATTTTGTCAAATCCGCAAAAAACTGTATTAAAGAACACATGAAAATATAAAAAGTGGAAAATTAAAAAACAGCTCAGTGATAAAATAAAATTACTAAAAAAAGTCAATAGAATCAAACGAACAAAAGACAAAAACACGTTGAAGAATAAAAAAGTCTAAAGCGTGGAAAAACACAAATTTTGATTCAAAACGAATGATTAAAATAAAAATTAAATATTGAATGATCGGGAAAACGTGAATAGCACTTTTTTATGGATTTTTGTTAACTTTTTCTTGACTTTATCTTATCTAATAGGTTTGTTGTTCTTCTTTTCCCTTCTTATTTCACTTTTTATAGAATATATAAATGATTGATTAAGGACATTAAAAATGAATAAAGCAGGTAATAATATCCTGTACTAATCCTGTACTAAACATCAAAAAAACTCACCCTGTTGAAAAGGAATTGGGAAAAAAAGTAAACCCAATAAAAATAAACTGATCACTAAATTTATTTATTAATCTATTTAATCTTTTTGCACGATATAAACTGTTTGATTCTTTATCCGTTTTTATTTTTATGATTTAATCAAGTTTTTTTTTGTGTTTGTTAACTGAATATCCACTTCCTGATTTTTTTCGTCTTATCTTTTCATTTGCCTTGTCAAACACCTCTTAAAAAAAATGATGTCAATAATTTTTTGGTTCAGGTTTGTTGAGAGCTTCAGAGGTAATTGTTGCTAATTTTATCGTTCCATCTCAATTGAGGAGTTTTGGAGGGACTTATCAACTGAACTCCAAAATCAATTACTTGGGGAAATTTTTATTTAAATAAATTTGAAGGAAAATCATCATAAAGCGTGATTCCTTAAATTGAGTAAGGATTTCATAATATCAGTCTTTCATGGTGGTTCGTTGGGTAAACATGTGCGGGTTAGAAATGTGCGTGAATTGTTCTAATGTGCTGGATGGATTCTATTTATTCAATCGAGCTGTTATAGATATACACGTTTAAAAACTACCACTAGATTTGGTGTTTTTTTTTTTTAATAAATTCAGAGAGTTTTTATTCTTAGTGATTACTTTGCACCATGGATTGCCATGGTTAGTCAGGCAACACAATGCCAGGGCCAATCCAATTTTCATTATTTGTCTTACAACCGCAACAGGTTGTTACAGCAGAAAATGTGCACGTCTGCCACGAAAAGCAAAAAATAAAAAGTTAAAGAGGCATGCACATATCGCGTATAATTCACTCGCGTGTACGGTTCAATGCGCAGCTAAGGCCCTATCGGCACTGAAGATTCACGTTCTTCACAAACCAATTGCCAATACTACGAATCTTTTCATCTTTTCAGGCGCATTGCTCTTTTTACTTGTCTCATGGAAAAAACCTCTGGACTTGAGCGGTCACATGGACAATAATAATTAAAAATGCAAATTCCCCCTGACTACAATGATTTATCTTTATAAAGATATCTCGTACTAGCCATATTTACATAGAATTTTTAGCCAGGTCCTCGTAAATCTGTCAGAAATAATAAATTCACTCGCCCATGCCGCGTAATACCAGTTCATATAAAAGCCACTCAAATATGTAGAGAATTTTTTTTTCAATCGAATATGCAAACAACTGGAGCACTGGGTTGTGACATAAATTTCAATTATTTACTAGAAATGTGCTCAATGGGCAGCTGACAAGAACAAAGCGTGTCATAGAATGGTTGTAACAATGGGTTGGGAAATTCTCCACCAATTAGATTGATTAGAAATCTAGTCACCAACAAATATTCATAAAATTTATTTTTTTATTGATGGTCAGTTTCAATGTTTCAATTATACAGGGTGTCTCACGGTGACCGCCTATTAGAATATCTCGGGAAATGAAGCAATTGCGATTCTGAAAATTTGTATGGTGGGATATTCATAGATGTTCTTCTCAAATGAAATAAAAGCAACGTTGCAACCTAAAATTGTTCATTCCAAAAATTCAAAAAAAAATTAAAAAAAAAAATTTTTGGAGAGGACAATCTTATACAAACTCACCTTTATTTCAAATGCACGATAAGATAAAATTATAAAAATTAGGGGTTTCCATTTGAAAAAATTGATTTTTGGCCGTTTTCTGAATTTAATTTTTGATCTTATTTTTGGCCCACCCTGTAATAATAGTTTTTATATTGCTGTGAAAAATCTATTAAAGTAGGTCCTTTTCAATAAGAAATCCAATACAAATTAAATAATGAAGGCTTTCTTATAGGTGAAATTCACATTTAAATAGGAGCCTTCAAACGTCATTTTTGACATAAAAACTAAAATATTTCAAAAACGCTCTTACTTAGGTATAGGACATGATACATGAAATCTGCCTAGAATTTTACGTAGAATCCAAAAATGTAATAATATATAGGGTGTTCCATTTAAAATAAGCAAGTTGACATCTACTTCCGGTATAACCGGAAGTCGTGCAACGTTGCTTTTATTTCATTTGAGAAGAACATCTATGAATATCCCACCATACAAATTTTCAGAATCCCAATTGCTTTATTTTCCGAGATATTCTAATGAACACTCACCGTGAGACACTCTGTATATGTATATATTATTATGATTGAAAATAAAAAAATTAAAACGACAATTAGAATTAGAATATTGATCAAAATTCATTCATTAACAAACGGTTATAAGGGAGAAAAAAAAACACGCACATTTCTAACCCGCACATGTTCACCCAACGAAACACCATGACAGACTGATGGATTAAAAAAATTTATGTTAACAAAAATCATTAAAATTCCGTAAAAACAGTTTATAATCTTCTTGGTTGAAGGCTTTGATCACAATAAAAAGTTCCTTATTCCTTAACGAACTGAATTTGAAGTTTAATAATATAGTAATTAGATCTGTGTATGTGCGAAAATGCCCAAGAAGCAACAAAGATCCTTCTTTCTTCATTGGCGCATTGTTTTGGAACTGGAACGAAAAAAAAAGGCAGCGACGTATGTTTCCGGACATCAAACGCGGAACCCGATAATTAACTTTTAAATTAAATATCGGAACCTTATCAGAAAGGCCGATGTAACGGCAAGTTGTGGCAATTCAAGTGTACTTAAATGGAAAATTACCTTTATCCATTCATTAATGAGGAGTTTGAGTCTTGTTCAAAGAAAGAATTTCAGTAACACAAAAAAAAAAAAAAAACCCTTCATATACCTACTTGAGGCTGCCTCAAAGCTCCCTTAGTGAAGGGCCTTAAGCTTATAGCCATGCCTCAAGGAGTCTTTATTTTTTTTTTTTCATTTTCTTGTCACTACCTTTCCTGAGAGTCATTTAGGGTCAGATTTATGGTCGTTTCCTGAGGCTTCCTTCCTCATACCTTAAGGCAGCAATGTACTTCAGTTTATTGAGTGTCTCTTTAGGTGAGGGTTTTATCAAAATAATAAAACCCTTCATATATCTACTTGAGGCTGCCTCAAAGCTCCCTTAGTGAAGGGCCTTAAGCTTATAGTCATGCCTCAAGAAGTCTTTATTTTTTTTTCATTTTATAGTCACTACCTCTCCTGAGCCTGAGAGTCATTTGGGTTCAGAATTATGGTCGTTTCCTGATGCTTCCTTCCTCATACCTCAAGGCAGCAATGTACTTGAGTTTATTGAGTGTCTCTTTAAGTTTTATCAAAAAAAAAAAAAAAAAACCTTGATATACCTACTTGAGGCTGCCTCAAAGCTTCCTAAGTGAAGGGCCTTAAGCTTATAGTCATGCCTCAAGGAGTCTTTTTTTTTTCATTTTATAGTCACTACCTTTCCTGAGAGTCATTTAGGGTCGTTTCCTGAGGCTTCCATCCTCATACCTTAAGGCAGCAATGTACTTGAGTTTATTGAGTTTCTCTTTGGGTGGAAGAGTGTTATCAAAAAAAAAAATTAAAAAAAAAAAAAGATAAAACCCTTCATATACCTACTTGAGGCTGCCTCAAAGCTCCCTCAGTGAAGGGCCTTAAGCTCATAGTCATGCCTCAAGGAGTCTTTATTTTTTTTTCATTTTATAGTCACTACCTCTCCTGAGCCTGAGAGTCATTTGGGGTCAGATTTATGGTCGTTTCCTGATGCTTCCTTCCTCATACCTCAAGGCAGCAATGTACTTGAGTTTATTGAGTGTCTCTTTAAGTTTTATCAAAAAAAAAAAAAAACCTTCATATACCTACTTGAGGCTGCCTCAAAGCTTGCTAAGTGAAGGGCCTTAAGCTTATAGTCATGCCTCAAGGAGTCTTTTTTTTTTCATTTTATAGTCACTACCTTTCCTGAGAGTCATTTAGGGTCGTTTCCTGAGGCTTCCATCCTCATACCTTAAGGCAGCAATGTACTTGAGTTTATTGAGTTTCTCTTTGGGTGGAAGAGAGTTATCAAAAAAAAAAAATAAAAAAAAAAGATAAAACTCTTCATATACCTACTTAAGGCTGCCTCAAAGCTCCCTTACTGAAGAATGCCTCGAGAAGTCCTGATTTTTTTGTAAATAACTTTCAGTGAAGGAAGCGACGAAAACTTGGGACTCTTTAAGGTATTCTTCAGTAAGGCCGCTTTAACGATGCCTTAAGCTTATAGTCATGCGTCAAGGAGTCTTTATTTTTTTTTTTTTTTTTCGTTTTATAGTCACTACCTTTCCTGAGAGTCATTCAGGGTCAGATTTATGGTCGTTTCCTGACGCTTCCTCATACCTTAAGGCAGCAATGTACTTGAGTTTATTGAGTGTCTCTTTAAGTCGGGGTTTTATCAAAAAAAAAAAAAAAAAAAGATAAATCTCTCCATATACCTACTTGAGGCTGCCTCGAAGCTCCCTTAGTGAAGGGCCTTAAGCTTATAGGCATGCCTCAAGGAGTCTTATTTTTTCAAATTTTATAGTCACTACCTTTCCTGAGAGTCATTTAGGGTCGTTTCCTGAGGCTTCCATCCTCATACCTTAAGGCAGCAATGTACTTGAGTTTATTGAGTGTCTTTTTAGGTTTTATCAAAAAAAAAAAAAAAAAAAAACATCATATACCTACTTGAGGCTGCCTCAAAGCTTCCTAAGTGAAGGGCCTTAAGCTTATAGTCATGCCTCAAGGAGTCTTTTTTTTTTTCATTTTATAGTCACTACCTTTCCTGAGAGTCATTTAGGGTCGTTTCCTGAGGCTTCCATCCTCATACCTTAAGGCAGCAATGTACTTGAGTTTATTGAGTTTCTCTTTGGGTGGAAGAGTGTTATCAAAAAAAAAAATTAAAAAAAAAAAAAAGATAAAACCCTTCATATACCTACTTGAGGCTGCCTCAAAGCTCCCTTACTGAAGAATGCCTCGAGAAGTCCTGATTTTTTTGTAAATAACTTTCAGTGAAGGAAGCGACGAAAACTTGGGACTCTTTAAGGTATTCTTTAGTAAGGCCGCTTTAACGATGCCTTAAGCTTATAGTCATGCGTCAAGGAGTCTTTATTTTTTTTTTTTTTTTCGTTTTATAGTCACTACCTTTCCTGAGAGTCATTTAGGGTCAGATTTATGGTCGTTTCCTGACGCTTCCTCATACCTTAAGGCAGCAATGTACTTGAGTTTATTGAGTGTCTTTTTAGGTTTTATCAAAAAAAAAAAAAAAAAAAACATCATATACCTACTTGAGGCTGCCTCAAAGCTTCCTAAGTGAAGGGCCTTAAGCTTATAGTCATGCCTCAAGGAGTCTTTTTTTTTTTCATTTTATAGTCACTACCTTTCCTGAGAGTCATTTAGGGTCGTTTCCTGAGGCTTCCATCCTCATACCTTAAGGCAGCAATGTACTTGAGTTTATTGAGTTTCTCTTTGGGTGGAAGAGTGTTACCAAAAAAAAAAATTAAAAAAAAAAAGATGAAACCCTTCATATACCTACTTAAGGCTGCCTCAAAGCTCCCTTACTGAAGAATGCCTCGAGAAGTCGTGATTTTTTTGTAAATAACTTTCAGTGAAGGAAGCGACGAAAACTTGGGACTCTTTAAGGTATTCTTCAGTAAGGCCGCTTTAACGATGCCCTTAAGCTTATAGTCATGCGTCAAGGAGTCTTTATTTTTTTTCTTTTTCGTTTTATAGTCACTACCTTTCCTGAGAGTCATTTAGGGTCAGATTTATGGTCGTTTCCTGACGCTTCCTCATACCTTAAGGCAGCAATGTACTTGAGTTTATTGAGTGTCTTTTTAGGTTTTATCAAAAAAAAAAAAAAAAAAAAAAAAAAAAAAAAAACATCATATACCTACTTGAGGCTGCCTCAAAGCTTCCTAAGTGAAGGGCCTTAAGCTGATAGTCATGCCTCAAGGAGTCCTGAGAGTCATTTATAGGGTCGTTTCCTGAGGCTTCCATCCTCATACCTTAAGGCAGCAATGTACTTCAGTTTATTGAGTTTCTCTTTGGGTGGAAGAGTGTTATCAAAAAAAAAAATAAAAAAAAAAAGATAAAACTCTTCATATACCTACTTGAGGCTGCCTTAAAGCTCCCTTAGTGAAGGGCCTTAAGCTTATAGTCATGCCTCAAGGAGTCTTTTTTTTTTTTTTATTTTATAGTCACTACCTTTCCTGAGAGTCATTCAGAGTCAGAGGGAAACTTACGGAGCATGACAACCTAGATAATGACGATTCTTACGATTAGGAAGGTGGTGCAGAAATCCTGTCTATGTAGCTCTATTAAAAAAATTTAAAGAGACATAAAAAGGGCATCTAGTTCCCAAGTAAGACACGCAATGTCAACAAAACCTTGCCTTGTATTTATTCAATTTGGACATTGTTAACGAGCGAAAAGAGCGTAACTCATTCCACTTAGCATCTTTAAAACGAGGTAGGTGGCCCACTTAGACACTTCGCCCGAATTACACCACTCAACTGGAGAGTTTTCGAAGCCATCCACGATAACTCCTATGCCCATATGCAAATCTGAAAAAATCCCAACAAAGTGATAAAGCGTCCGGTATGGTAACTATAAGTACTTTGGCAATTTTTTTCACTAGAAAGTTACGATCGAGCGTAGGTAAGAGTCCTGTGAGTTGTCACTGCAACGGTCGTCGTAAATTCGATTTCAATTACTGGAAATGTCAGAAGCGGCCAATAAAATCGCATATTTATTGGGGGTCATCGGTAGCTGGAACTTGGTTATAATGCCGAATGATCTTGTCCTACCAAACCTGAACTGAAAATTCTCTCGAAGATGGGTTTTGCAGTAAAATGAGATTAAGGAATTTTTTAATCATAACAGTATGTTGTATAAACGAATTTGATTCCATTTTTTCGACACAGCAAAAAATGTTTCCTTTTTTATTTTCATATATTGTTTTATTGTTTTCACAATGTATAGACACATGATTATATTTTATATTCAACAAAACCACAAAATAACTCATCTGACACTTTTTTTGCAAAATTCTATTTTTGCGTGTGGTGATTTTTTGCCATCAGCCACCGTTAAAGCAACAATCTAAATAGATTTATTGTCGTTTAATCAAAAAAAAAAATATTTAGATTGGATAACGCAACAGTTAGATCAATCAACTTTTCTTATGCAACATTTAGCACGCTGCAGCGTAAACAATTGCGGAAATTATTATTTATTAGGAATTTTCAATTATTGAATTTTTTTGTGATGTGGAGACATGACTTGTGTATTTTAGATTTTTGCTAAATCTCAACAAATTGATTCATAGTTTTATTTATATCATTTACTAGTGGTTTACATTGATTTTTCTCAATTGTTTTTTTATTTTCACTTATTTTATGTTTTCTGTAAAGTGATTTCAAATATATATTGTAGCGTTTTTCAGCTATAGGAATCACTTTGTTTATTCACAGTCACTATTTATTTACACGCACTGAACACTAATTTATTTATGTCTTATGTCTTATGCAACTGTAATTCACAATTGTTAATCACACACGACTCAATACAACAATAAACTTCAATTTCGGGTCCGAGGGTTGTCAAATTTGAAATTATAAATCGATTTTTCTCATTATTTTTGACACTTTTTCACATATTGCTTCGAAAATAGGTTTACAGAGGTATGAGACATTTGATTATGAAGTAGGTTTTACTGTGGCCACTAGAGGGCACCCTACGCTGCACATTTTGTGGTTTCAAGTGTTCATAACTATTTCACTAGTTTTTCTTTCTATCTTCCACTAAAGAAAAAAATTCTCCAGGCAATTTAAAAAAAAAAGGTACTTTCCTATCAAAGTTCGCTCAAGTGAGCAGTTTTCGAGATATTTCCATTCAATGAGTTCCATGCCATATCAAAATTATGTCTTGTTGTTATTTGTTATTTTCAATTATTAAAAAAACAAAATGTGTAAATATAGTTGCTACTTGCTATGAAGGCAAACTTGAGATTTTTATGACACACCCTGTATCAATCTTTCTCAAAATTTGAACTTTGGTATTTTGGGTAATGGTGATTCGACCAACCTATTATGGATATAAACATATAGAAACTCCGTTCAACAGTACGCCTCTGAGTTATCATGTACGACACTTTTTTTTTCATTTGAATCTAATAAATAATGTTTATTGAATTTTTTAGTGTTTTTTCATTTTTTCAGATTTTTTTTTGTTTTCATTATTTTATTTATTCATAATTTTTTTCGTCTGATTCTAAATTGATTTTTATTCAATGCTCTTTTATGTTTTTTTCTTTTTACAAAGTGCTGTTCAACTATGAACAATCTTCCTTTTTCTTAGAGGATTTTTATATTTTCTTTTTTTATCACATTTGTTTCTCGATTTGAATTAATATTTATCCAATCATATTCTTTTTTATGTTTTTTTTACTTTTAGGTTTAAGTTCAATTTTTAAAAAGGGGACTTTTTTTCCTTTATAAATTGTAACAATTATGATTTTTCCAAAATTTATCATTTTTGTTATGTATTTTATTCTCTGATTCTTACTTGATTTTTGTTTTTTATTTTTTCCAGTGCATGTTTTGGATTGAATAAGCGGATTTTTATAATTTTTTATTTTTTAATACTGTTATTTATTATTTGTGAATGTTTCCAATTATTGTTGTTTTAATTTTCAAAGTTTCCATGAAATTAGAAAAAAAAGATTTTTGTCCTATTAGAATAGATACACTAGGGTTTGACCAATTTTTTACGGATATATAAATCCGAGCTCTAAGTACCTGTTTTTTGACATACAGGGTGTTTCATCAAAATTGCGAAGGATGGCTAATGTTCACCAATGAAAACGTGGAAAAACTCAATAAAATTATTACAATACTAAATTCATCAATCCCCAAAGTTCCTCCCTGTTAAGATATTGAACACCAACAATAAAGCATGAGTGACTATTCAATAAATCAAACTTCAGGGGAAATCAAAGCAGTCATCAAATAAAAAAAAAAATGAAAGAAGATCAAAAAGCCCAATAAATTGTTAGGCACTAAAACAAAAACAGCAATAAAAAAATCGAGGCATTCTTTAAAAAAAAACAAAACTAATCGGAACACACTCCCAAACTAACCAAAACTAACTAAGAGTAACCCTAAAACTAACCAAAACCAACAACAAACTAACCCCAAACTAACTGAAATCAACTCCAAACTAACCAAGATTAACTCAAATTAACCAAAAACTAATCAGAACTAACCACAAAATAACCTTCAACTTGCTGAAAAATGAACATGTGTCCGGAAATGCTTCATTATTATAGAAGTACAGGGTGTTAAAGTTGTATTTTTATTTATATTTTTTTTAAATAATACTTGAACTAATTTCGATATTTTGATGAAAATTTTGAAACTTCTATGTCGGAAGTTTTTTTGTATTGTGCAAAATTTCCGAAATAATTGACTTCCGGGACTTTTTGTACAGTGTATATTTTTTTGTTCTTTCATTTTTTTTTTTTTTTTTGATAAACAATCAATTTATTTATCATTTGTATGTACACAGAAAAAGTTTACTTGTTAAAAGCCGCCATTGTCGAGATATTTGAATTTGAAAAAACTTAATAAATGTGATTTTGAAATAATGGTGAAAGTAACCTGCTGGAAGTTATAAATTATTTTGAAAAATGTATAGATACAAAAATTCTCTATGTTTTTTGAACATTTTTAGTTAATTTTTTGCACTTTTTTATATCATGTTGTTTTGATTTTCAATATGTTTAGGTTTTTCAACTCAAAAAACCAAAATAAATTATAACTTGATTCGCAAACATCTAGATTGTTTTATAAATGATTAAAAAAAATAACAGGAAACAAAAAGTGTAAAAAAATCAAAAAGTTGTTTAGAATCACTGTAAGTGATGCACTTAATCAAAATTAAAAGAACTAATCTAAATAAGTCTAGAAAAATGTTAAATTCAAAGTTTTAAAATGCATATAAAAAGGAAGTAATTTTCAAAATGCATTCATGGAGTTAGAATTTGGGAAAATATATATTTTTTTTCGATTTCGTAAAATAATATTATCTTCTAAGCTTTAAAAATATCTTTTTGTTTTTTTCTTGTTGACTGTATTGATTTTGGAGTTCAGAACATAATAATAATATGTATTATTATTTCAAGAAATAAAAAATATTCTATAAACATCTGAAAAAAGTGGTTAAAATCCATTGATGTATTTGAAATAGGAAATAGAAAATCCAAAAACAAAAAAACAGTTTAAAAAACACATCAAAATGAAAATATGGGTATTAAAGTGGTCCAAAAAAGTATAAAAATAATTTAGAATCATCGTAGTTGATACACTCGCTCAAAAAATACAAAAAGTGATCTAAAAAGTTTTCCAAAGTAATTAAAAAATTAGGCTTAACAAACAAAGACTTGAAATCCACAAATACTTCCAAAAAGAGAAATAAAGGAAAACAACAATTTCTTAAATAGTCCAAATCAAAAATTAAACTGAAAAATTATGAGTTTCCAATGATTTGAAAATGTATTGAGAATTTGTATATGTATTTTTTTTTTATTGTAAAAGGCAGCATTTTTTATTGGGAAAATAATTATATTTTTCCTGGCCATCGTAGATCCATAAAAGAAATCAATCCGTCATCAAAATTAATTGATGATGCCCAATGATAAACAATCGTTTATTGTCGAAAGCAAAAGTGGTTTAAGCAATGCGATTGATAAATGATATCGACCCAGTCTTGTTAACGTAATATCAAAAATAATGATGACAAAATCAAAGGTACGGCATCTTATTATTGTATAACGAAGTCGTTAAGTAATGCGAACAAAAGATTTTACTTTCAATTACAATGAAGAGGACGTCTCTTTGTACGCCTCTAACTTTTGCCCAACTGCTTGACCTACAAATCTTTGGTTTCTCCAAGGTTGGGATGGGTATGGTTTGCAGGTGGTTTTGAACCAAATTCACACAAACGATAAACTATTGACACACAGCTGGAAAAGTGAAAACGCTTCCCTGTCCTGGTGTGTATTCAAATGGCGCACGGTGGCGCTCTTACATCGGACGATTTCCGAATACTTCCGACCAATTTTCATGGCGAAAGTGCATTTGACTGGAGCGCCGAATGCATACACACATGGGCTGGGACAGACTGTTGTATTGACAGTATTGAAATTATTTGTTTTTTTGTCCCATCATCCTATATTGCTTTAATGACAGTAAATTGACCACAAAAAGTCGGTTACACCATCGCGTTATTAAATCCAAACCAGGTTGATATAATCACATAACAACACCTTTCTCTTTCAAATCTTTTCCGAAAATTACACGTAAAAAATGTATTTGATCTTGTAAATGATATTAAATAAAGTGACGAAGCAAATTGGTGGTTTCCCAACCCAACAAAGAAAAAGTTTTTCCATCATCTAATGGATATTGGGTATAACTGGAAGATGTCTTAGATCAACATCAACAAATAATGATCAATCTTTAACAAAATACCATTCGCAGACTAAATGCTACGTCAATAATATCCACTAATTACACTTTTGTACAAGGAAAGTCATGCATGCGCTCTTTCGCCTTTAGACCTTTTAAGGGAAATCTAATAATCGGACAATTTGTTGCATAATGGTGGATTGTTTGTTCTTTCTGCTTGTCGTGTCTCTCAACAAGGTGGTAATTTTAGGTTGGGATAAGGATTTCACCCAAAGCGAAATGTCACGTTATTGTCATTATTTTGTTTAACGAGATGGTATATCATTATTGTCGATGGATTTTAAATTGGGTTGAGTACGATAAACTGGATAATATATTTAATCAATAATGAATTTGACTGTATGATGGAGCCACTATCGAACTGTCTCAAGTATTCACGATTCACGAAAAAAATACTATTTGGACGAGTGAAATGGTGTTTAAGTTGCGCCCCCTTACAAATAAAAACCATACCAGAGCAGATTTTAATTTTGAGAGTCAAATCATCGTTATACAGGGTGTCTCACGGTGACCGTCCACTAGAATATCTCGGGAAATAAAACTATTGGAATTCTGAAAATTTGTATGGTGAGGTTTAAAAAGATGCTCTCTTCAAATGAACGTTGCGCGACTTCCGGTTATACCGAAAGTAGGTGCCAACTCGCTTGTTTCAAATGGAACACCCTATATATTAGTACATTTTTGGATTCTACGTGAAATTTTAGGCAGATTTCATGTATCATGTCCTGTACCTAAGTATGAGCGTTTTTAAAATATTTTAGTTTTTATGTCAAAAATGACGTTTGAAGGCTCCTATTTAAATGTGAATTTCACCTATAAGAAAGCCTTCATTATTTAATTTGTATTGGATTTCTTGTTGAAAAGGACCTACTTTAATAGATTTTTCACAGCAATATGAAAACTATTATTACAGGGTGGCCAAAAATAAGATCAAAAATTAAATTCAGAAAACGGCCAAAAATCAAGTTTTTATAATTTTATCTTATTGTGCATTGAAAATAAGGGTGAGTTTACCTAATATTGTTCATTCCAAAAATTCAAAAAAAAAATAAAAAAAAGAATTTTTGGAGAGGACAATCTTAAACAAACTCACCTTTATTTTAAATGCACAATAAGATAAAATTATAAAAATCAGGGGTTTCCATTTGAAAAAATTGATTTTTGGCCGTTTTCTGAATTTAATTTTTGATCTTATTTTTGGCCCACCCTGTAATAATAGTTTTCATATTCCTGTGAAAAATCTATTAAAGTAGGTCCTTTTCAACAAGAAATCCAATACAAATTGAATAATGAAGGCTTTCTTATAGTTGAAATTTTTTTGGACACCCTGTATAGGGCGATTGACACTATGTTAAATATCTACTGGAAAAATATTTAAAATTTGTAATGATGAAGAAATTTTCAAATTTTAAAAATTGAGTCACCCTGTTTATATGGAGTGTTTCCTGATTGCGTACATTGAAGGACGAATTCCTGAGCTAATTTCAAAAAAAAAAAGTCCATATAAACATGGAAGTGTATTGTTTTGAAGATACAGGGTATTAAACTTTGTCAAAAAAATTAAGTACAGGGTGATTCACTATACAGTGTGACCCATTTGTTTTGGGAACACCCTGATAAAAAGTTTAATTCTTAACCGATTTGGTTCGTTTTTTTTTGGATTGTAGAGCTCGAAAAATTGTATATTCTTGGCAAAAGGTGACCTTCGCCATTTTGATTTCAAGGCCTACTATGTTAGTTTTTAAGAGCAAAATTTCAGGAAACCATATTAGCAATTTTTTTAGAAAAAATCTGTGTGCGCCACTGGATTCAGCATCCTTCAAAACGGGTCTTTACAAATTTTCAACCGAAAATATCAATTTGAAAAAAATAAAAAATTCGCACTTTAACAATCTTTGATTCTATCAAAACAAATAAAAATGACATAAAACTGAAAATTTGTAACTTCTACCAAACCACCATCAACTTCAATGCATTTATCATTTGTTTTGATAGAATCAAAGATTGTTAAAGTGCGAATTTTTAATTTTTTTCAACTTGATATTTTCGGTTGAAAATTTGTATAGACCCGTTTTAAAGGATGCTGAATCCAGTGGCGCACACAGATTTTTTCTAAAAAAATCGCTAATATGGTTTCCTGAAATTTTGCTCTTAAAAACTAACATAGTAGGCCTTGAAGTCAAAATGGCGAAGGTCACTTTTTGCCAAGGATATACAATTTTTCGAGCTCTACAATCCAAAAAAAAACGAACCAAATCGGTTAAGAATTAAACTTTTTATCAGGGTGTTCCCAAAACAAATGGGTCACACTGTATATTGAACCCCCCCTCCAATTCATTCTATTCAAAGTGTACAGAAAAAAGTTGTAGACAAAAGTTGTTTGGTTTATACAAAATGTTTTTAATAAAGCGGTATCATTTATACAGGATGTCCCAAAAGCGGTCCGCATTACCCAACTTTGAAATTTTAAATGAAACACCCTGTATTTTATTTCATTTTTAGATTCTACGTCAAATTCTAAGTCATATGTTTATGAGGTATATTTATCTAGATCTACATCTTCCAGACTTAGAATTCCATGTAGAATCCAAAAACGAAATAAAATACAGGGCGTCCCATTTACAATTTCAAAGTTGGGTGCTGTGGACAGCTTCTGGGACACCCTGTATAAATGATATTGCTCAATTTAAAAAATGTAGTATAATCCAAACTTTTTTTTGTACAACTTGTTTAAAAGGGGAGAGGTCAATATATGTATAGTGAATCACCCTGTACGCCATTAACTTTATTGTAATTTTAATTTTTTTATTAGATCAAGTAAGCAAATTGCCTCTTGTTTTTTTTTTATCTAGTCTCATTTTCTTATTTTGAAATACTTTACCGTTCAAAAAATAAATAAAAATATTTTGCGTATTATGATTTTTAATTTTTGGAAAACGAGGCTAAATACGAAAAAAATCTATGAGGCAAAAAAGTTGTATTTTTGATTGCTTCATATAAAAATCAATAAATACCACGTCAAAGTCAGTGACGCACATTTATTTAACAAAAATATGCACCCCTCGGGACGGCACTGATTTTTATAATTTTCACTGAGCTAGAGCTAGAGTTGACTTTTATAACTAAAAATTTGTAACATTAAAAAAAAACTATTTCTTTTTAAAGTCAATGAACTTTTTTTCTATGAAATTAGCTCAGGAATACGCCCTCAAATTTGATGTAAGCAATTAGGAAACACCCTGTATAAAATTCATCTGCTCGAAAAATCTACTATGTCAAATATAAAAAAAAACTACATTTTTGAAAATGATAAAAATTGAAGAACACTGCACAAATCAGCTTGATTAACCCTCATTAATCAACATTTTTGCAAAAACCTGTATAAAAAGAGTAAAATGAGAAAATTTATCCGATTAAAAATTAGAGAAATTTGCTGTTGAATATTTAATCATTGTCTTGATTCAACAAATTAACTTGAGTTGATTCAGCCTGTATAATCAGAATTTTTGCAACACCCTGTATATTTTTGAAAAGAGTACATTCAGGGGATGATTTTTTCATTCAAATATACAGGGCTTATCAGATGAAAAATTAGAAAACATTGCTGATGCAAATGTATTTGTCTTGATTAAACGAATCAATTGGATTCACCCTGTATACTCAAAATTTCCGTAACAACCTGTATATTTTTTAAAAAAGGACATTCACGGGATGATTTTGTCATCCAAATATACAGGGCATATCAAATGAAAAATTGATAAAGTTGCTGTTGATTATTAATTTGCCTTGATTGGCCCTGTATACTTAAAATTACCGTAACAACCTGTATGTTTTTGAAAAGAGTAATATACAAGGCGTATCAAATGAAAAATTAGAGACAATTGCTGTTGAATATTCATTTGTCTTGGTTCAAAAAAACAATTTGAATCACCCTGTAAACTTTTGAGAAGAGGGATGCTGAGGGGATGATTTTGTCATGAAAATATACAAGGCTTATCAAATGAAAAATAAGAAAAAATTGCTGTTGAATAAATTAAATTGTTTCACCCTGTATAATTCAAATTAACAGAATGATAATTTTTAAAATGATTGGTAGCTCGCCCGCATTTTTAAATATAAAAAATCAAAAAAAAAAATACAATGAGAAAATTTTTAAAAAATTGAGTAAATTGAAATCCATATTTTGAATGACGTCGAAATTTCTACAGGGTGTTAAGTAAAATATGAAATGAGTTCATGGTATGAACATGTAAGGAATCTGGTATCCGTAAACGTTTCATCACAGCTCCCACAGTGGCGTGCATACGGGCAACAAAAAATATTACGCCACTGATTTTTTTCAAAACAAAAAAGCTCCCTGAACTTTTATTTTCCGGAGCACCTTTTTCGAGTTAAAAAAATAAATAAAACGGCCTCAACGTAAAGAAAAACGTACATTTTATGTATGGACACATTTTCATGTTTTGATCAACCTCCCTTAGGCTTTAGACCCCACAAGTCTGAAACACCCTGTATAGATGAAAAAATTTAAATATTCTTGAAGAAATTGGATCAAATTTTCCACAAAATGAACCAAGATCTATTAACTGTTCAGTGTTTTAAGAAATTTAGGAAAATTTTAAAGGTGGAAAATAGAATATTTTGAATTCTGTCAAAATTTCTATAGATAAATAATTTAAAAATATAAAAAAAAGTACAACAAATTCCTTACAAAATGACCTAAGATTTATTGAAAATAGTCAATAAAAAAATATCAAAAACTCAAGAAAGTTGATCACGATCTCCGGACATTAAAATGAATCAACTCACTAAAAATATACAGGGTGTCTCACGGTCTATGGTACGTTAGACGTTCACGGAAAACTAGACATAGGATCGACCTGAAAATTTGGCAGAGCCCATAATCGAGTATGATCTATATTTTAAAAATATTTTCAGTTTTGCAGTGTTGCCGCTTCTTTCCAAAAGTCGTAACAACTTTCTTATTTTAAATGGACCACCCTGTATATTATTATTTTTTTGGATTCCTTGACTGATTCTAATCACTTTTGCTTGATATACTCCTATACCTATCGGCAGCGGTTTTCGAGATATAAATTAATTTATAATATTTTTGTCGTAAAACACATCAGTGGATTGAGTTCAATAATTTCGTACTTGAAAACGGTGGAGAGTTGAAATTGCTATGCCGACTAGAGAAAGGTAGGTTTATATGGTTCCAATGGAGAAACCGATCTGAAAATATACAGGGGTGCTTCAAATTTATTAATCTTTTTCCTATACGCAAAAATTATAAAAAATTAATTTTTTTAAATGGAACCCCCTGAATATTACTTGAAAAATGAAAAGGCCAATAAATTTCCTTTCATATGGTATCCCATGTTCCTATACCTAAACCTTCAGGATCTACAAGAAAAATGCATTTTACTAAAAAATAAATTAATCCACTGATGTGTTTTACGACAAAAATATTATAAATTAATTTATATCTAGAAATTCGCTGCCGATAGGTATAGGAGTATATCAAGCAAAAGTGATTAGAATCAGTCAAGGAATCCAAAAAACTAATAATATACAGGGTGATCCATTGAAAATAAGAAAGTTGCCACGACTTTTGGGTAGAAGCGGCAACACTGCAGAACTAAAAATATTTTTAAAATATAGATCATACTCGATTATGTGTTGAGCAAAATTTTCAAATCGATCCTATGTCTAGTTTTCCGTAAACGTCTCATAGACCGTGAGACACCCTGTATATACCGTTTAAATAATTATTGAGTAGTTTTGGTTTTCAAAGAGACTAGATTTGGACCTTTTTTGCGTTATTTTTAACAGGAATCAAAGCCTATAAAGTAAATGTGAAAAAAAACAAAAAAAATTGAAGCAATCTGGTCTGTTACCAAGTAATAACAGCTCGAGCCATTCAAACCTATAAACAAGTAAAAATGGTAAAAATCACCCGTATCATAAATTCTTGTCCACTCCGTATCTAGTTAACTCAATGTCCATATATCGTATTACAAGATCTCGAAACCCCATTGGTTCTGCAGTAGACGTTTTAAGAAACCTATAATGAAGATAGCAGTATTTTATTTCGTTAACGAGATCGCACGGTGTGCAAGTGATCGTTAATAAAGTTATAATGATATTGTGCAAAACACTCGATAGGTATCAATTATTTTCATTACGATCCAAATTCCATGCCATTGACCTCCCACGTTGATAGATGTCAGTTTTGTGTTTTAGTGTGAGCACCAAAATAACATCCTGTCAATTTACGTCATGCAATCGTAGACGCACCATAAATAATGGTACCGCGTTAGAAATGTTCCAGCAATTACCCATGAACGGCATTTAGTCGGGTTTTAATGAAAAGTACAGATTAATTAAAAAGAAAGATTGCCACAATCTACTATTTCAATCAACCTAAAGCAACTTGAAGAATTGAAAATAACTTACCAGTTGGTGAATAGGGGGACATTACCTGAAAGAAAAAAAAAATTAGAATGCAATTTCAAATAAAAACATTTTTTTAGATCACCCTGTATATCTCACTTGAATTCATCAATATTATCATGACAAGCCATTTAATTCAAAAGATTGATTATCTCAGCGACATGTTAATAAACAGGGTTGGCAAGGAAAAAACCAGTAACCTGGTTTGGCTCAGCAAACCGAGAACGAAAGTATTTCATTTTGTTAATTTAGTTCTTTGCATTATACAATATTTATCAGCAGTTTTTTGCTGCTCGTGGTGCAAATTGGCCGAGAATTCGTTTTCTTTAATTGAATTTCCACTCACTTTTTTTTTCTTGATGCCGTTATGTGATGATGGAATGAAGATCCAGTGCCGTAGCTAAATAGGGGTCAATTTTTTTTATACAGGACAATTTTAAAACATGAATTTCCATACCTTGGGAACGAAAAACTTGATCAAAAAACGCTTAAAACAGATTCTATAAAACGAAGGGAGAACAAAAAAAAACCTATAAACCCACCCTTATCTGTAACCCCTGATACAGGGTGAGATACACCCCTGAAATCTCAAATAGAATCCTGACTACAACTGCCGAGTTTCAAGCCTCTGTTGTCATTCCTGTTGATATAACCAGAGTTAACTTCTCTATACTGAAGGGATATGATGAGGGACTGAATACCTTTAAAACAAGGTATACTATTACTCCAAAGAAGTATTAAAAAAAAAAAAAATGGGTGAAAGAAATCCTCTTCAAAAGGCCTGACTGATAGCTCGTTTTGAAGGTCTTCAGTCATATCCTCTTAGTATGGAGAAGTTTACCCCTGCGAGTAATTATTTTTTGAATAAAATAAAATGAAAAAATAAAATTTTCACTAGCTTTCATATCAACAAGAATGACAGCAGAGACTAACTCGGCAGTTGTAATCAGTGTCGAAAACCCTTCAAAATAAGTTTGTAGGCTTTTTTTTGATCCCCCTTCGATTTATAGAATCTGTTTTGAGCGTTTTTTTATTCATTTCTTCGTTCACAAGTTATGGGAATTTCAAGTTTTAAAATTGTTACCCTGAAAATTTCTTTATGTATACTTTGTTTTATAATTTTGTATGTAAAGTGTTTTGATTTATTTTTCAATCCTGCACACATTCAATATGTTTTAGTCAAGCTTATTTGATATTTCATATTCTGTACTTTTCAAATGTTTAAAAATTGAATTATAATTTATTTTTTTTTTATTTTTTTAGTGGAGTTGATGTTCATGTATTTTATTTCAATTTTGTCTTTGTAGGAATGTTCCTGCTTCATTATAAATTCCACGCCAATGTTATCACCCTGTATATGAAACAAACTCTTTAAAACTTGAATAAATGAACGTAGGTGAAGTCGAAGAAACCAAAATGAAAACAAAAAAGTCCCAAATATATCAGGATAAACTGAAAAAAAATCAAATAATAAATATAATTAAACTAAAAAAAAAACGAGGGCTCTGGAAGAAACTCAGATAAGATGGAAAAGAAGCTAAAACAAAACCAAATAAAAAATAAAAAAATAACAGAAAAATATAAACAGAAATCGAGTTAACAAACAAAATTAAATTAACATTAAATGGAAATAAACTGGAATTAGAAGAGAACAAAACTGAAAAAACAAATAAACACAGGACAAAATACTCAAATTGAATGTAAATAAAATCGAATACATACAAATGAATTCAGATCAACCAAATTAGGAAAAAAAAAGAACTGAACAAAAAACATGAAACAATAGAGAAAACTAAAAAAAAAGAGTCAACTCAAACAAATTCTTAAAAGGTAGCATAAAATTGAATAAAACAAACATGAATCAATGTGAATGAAGTCGAAGAAACCTAGATAAACCTAAATAAACCGTGAATCTAAAAAGCTAAAAAGTATATACCCATATACACAAAAAAAAACTGATAAAAGGGAATAAAACAAACAAAAGGAACAATCTCGAAGAATCCCAGATAAAAAAAAATTAAACAAGCTCAAAGGAACCCAAATAAATCTTAATAAGAAAATAAAACAAAGAAATATAGAAATAAATACAACAAAAACTCGTAAATAACATCAAAATAACGTTCAATGAAACAAACTCAAAAATGGAACAAAAAAAAAGTCGTACGAACCTCAATAAATATAGAAGAAGCAAGTAAACCCAAATGAAAAAAAAGTCGAATAAATACAAAATAAGCAAATAAATCCAAACGAAACATACCACAATAAATTTAAAAAAGTTCAAAGAAAGTTTTTCTTCAGAAACTTGGCAACCCTGTCGTGTGTCATCTGTCACTTATCACCCCTAGCAATTGTCTACACATGATAACGATACCCCCATGATGAAATGACAAAATGAAGCAGGTTGAACAGCATTGGCAACAGCGCACGACAAGCGTCATCTATCATTTGTCACCTCCACCACTTGACAAAACACGCGAATCTGGCTCCCTCACCATGATAAAGCAAGTTGATATTTTACATTTCTGACATGGCAACGCTGTCCTGTGTCTCTTATTTACGGTACCACTGATAGTAAAATCAGGTAAATCTGGCACCCTCGCCGCAATGAAGTAAGTTGAATTAACCATAATTGTTTTTGTCGTATTTCTTAAGATATGGCAACGATGTCGTGTGTCACTTGTCACCCCAACCATGCTGTCACTTGACAACGGCCATTCATACAAAAATTACAAAAAATCTCACATAGGAAAGTGGTTTTCTAGTATTTAAAACAGAAAATAAAATCTGTTGAATCGGATAGAAACTGCAAACTAATCGTTCTTGTAAAAAAGTAAAAAATAGGGGTAAAAAATAATAAAAAATCACAATCATCAAAACCAATAAGAACAAAAACTCGTGAAATATTATTCAAAATAAAAACACCTATAAAAAAATTAAATAATATGAATTAAAAAAAGTTGTTATGAGAACACTCTCAATGTATTAAAGGAAAAATAAAGTGTCATAAAAATCGCATTTAAAATAGCATACTAATCATTAACAAAGTGCATTTACAAAATATTAAAAATGAATAAATAGACCAGGAAAAAAAGTGAAGAAATCAACAAATAAGGAGAAAATAAGACACGTTGCTAAAAATAATTATAAAAGTTCAATAAATCATTTAGAGAAAAAAATGGATAAAAATCATGTAACTATTGATAAAAGACCTTAGAATCTTCAAAAAACTAATTTCACAACAAATAACCATGAAAAAGGTGATCAAATAACAGATTTACTTTAAAGGTTAAAAAAGATATAAAAATTATTCAGATTAAAAATGCTTGTAGCAAATTCAAGTACAATATGAATAAAAATGTTATACATATCAACAATGTATTTTAATTATTGTATAATTTACTGGATGTTATTGCAAGAACCTTTTCTTAATTTTGGCAAACAGGTACCCATTGTAGTATCTATCGGCCACTTTACCCAAAAATTCCCAAAATTAGGAAAAATTTCATGCGATAACATCCATCAAATCCGTGAATCATCAAATTAAAAATCACTTAAACCGCAATAAAAACAAGTGCTGAAAAACCCAACTCCAATTTCGTCCAGTCATTTCCGATATTCCACGGTACCGTTCGGAACCTTGACGATTAAAAACTCAACCATTTTCTGTTCTGATACGAATCATTCATCAATTCAACACCGTCTGAATGAATGGAAAAAAACCCATTGTGTTCAAATTGGATCAGCGACTGTGGTTAAAATTGGTATTTCCACCATAAGTTGCAACATCAGACACAATGTTCCATTACACCAAACCTATATGGGTTAGGTGGCGAATTTATGATTTAAACTCAACCCATACGCGATAATAATAAATACGAAAGCGTAGAACATACCTACATCCGTTGCTAGTGCGACGCGAATCAATGAAACATGATCAGAGATCATTAATCAAAGAGCTCTGATCACGATTGTAAATATTTTCTACATGGGCCGCCCTAACCGTGTAGCCCGTCGAGAGATCATGGTTTTTGTGAGGTTGCCTGGCCTTGGAAATGGGCAATTTGTTGTTTTGGCATTGATCCCATTCCGGCAAAATATTGCATGTTACAAACAATTATTAAAATCTGCTATAAAGATACATCCATTGATGCATCACTGCATAATAGTTTCATGCTTCCGTTCATTTTATGGACATTGACTGGTAAGTACGCTTCATTTCTTACATTAACTAACCCTTCAACAGGTGTAACCTCCACAGATGACCCCTTCATTTGTCTAACCCACTGCCCTACTGTTGGCTTTGGTGGTCAAAACTCCATTGACCCTAGAATAACACCAGTAAGTAATCATTTGCAAAAGGACTTATGCCCTTCAGGCCAATTTCCATGCTACGGCATCAACACCCAATGTGGACACCGATTCGTCGAACCCATCACCACCAGCGATGGTATATCGGACATGGGCAAGCCTACACCAGCAACTGCACCCATCCATTTTCAGCCAGTGGGGCATTGGTGGACCCTTTCCATGTTGTTACAGCTGCCCATAAAGTACTGGCAGCTCCAGAACTAACTGTATTCATGGGAGTGTGGGACCCACTCAAAGCTCCCAAGTTGATGTTATCCGTATACACCCATCGTTCAACAACGATACTTTCTTAAATGACATTGCTGTCCTACGCCTGCAAAAGCCTATAGTACTTGGAGTGCAGCAAAACATCAATACTATCTGCTTGCCCAAGGTTGGAGATGGGTTTGTTGGATCTCAATGCCAGGTAGCAGGTTGGGGGCAGTCCTCCTTTACAACAAACGACGCCCCAACCTCCCCCCAAAAGCAGGTTGTTGTTGTTGTGGACCCCCAAGTGTGTAGAGACTCATTATCCCGTCCCAGTTTGTTGGAGGAGTACGTGGATGTTTATCTGGACCAAGTTGGAGAAATTAGTGCTGGGGGTGAAGCTATGAGGGATGCTTGTACGGTAAGTATATTATTTTTTCCATTTGGTTTTTTGTCATGTTTCAAATTGTTTTAGCAAGATGGGGGGTCGCCTTTGGTTTGTCCAGACGCTGACGGGAGGTTGACGGTTGCTGGATTGGTGAGCTGGGGGAAGAACTGTGGACAACCTGGAGTCTATGGGGTTTATGTGAATGTGGCCTTTTATAGGAAGTGGATAGAGACAACCATAGCTAGTTTGAATGCGGATTTCGGAAGGAAGTAGACTGAAAATTATTTATGGTGATAAGGTTATAAAGATTTAGTGAGGAAGACGCACAGGGTTTTTATTTATATTTTGATATCCACATTTAGAGTTAATCCACAAACTTTTTTACAAAAAAAAATGTCAAAATCACATCAAAAATAGTCTCGATGGAGATGATAGCTAAAACCAGTGAAGATCACCGTTAAAACAGTGTCTTTTTTGAAGAAAACTGTCTGAATCGAAAGAAAAACAGTGTTAATGAAGATGGAAGTTGAAACAGTGTATTTCTTGAATTAACCACAAGAAGGCGACATGCACTGAAACATGAAGACATCAGTGAGGATCACCATCAAAACAGTGTCTTTTTTTAAGAAAACTGTCACAAACAGTGTCAATTAGCATGACAGTTAAAACAGTGTATTTTAAGAACCACAAGGAAGCGCCACTGGAATAGAAGAAATCAGCAAAAAATACCATAAAAACAGTGCAATTTTTTAAAGAAAACTGTCAAAGTCACATCAAAAATAGTTTCGATGAAGATGACAGTTAAAACTGTTTATTTATTAGAAGAAACTAGAGAAAATCACCGTTAAAACAGTGTCTTTTTTGAAGAAAACTGTCTAAATCGAAAGAAAATCACTGTTAATGAAGATTGCAGTTGAAACAGTGTATTTCTTAAATTAACCACAAGAAGGCGCCACTGAAACATGAAGAAATCAGCGAGGATCACCATCAAAACAGTGTCTTTTTTTAAGAAAACTGTCACAAACAGTGTCAATTAGCATGACAGTTAAAACAGTGTATTTTGAGAATGAGCCACAAGGAAGTGCCACTGAAATAGAAGAAATCAGCAAAAATTACCATAAAAACAGTGCAATTTTTTAAAGAAAAATGTCAAAGTCACATCAAAAACAAATTCGATGAAGATGACGGTTAAAACTGTCTACTTATAAGAAGAAACCAGTGAAGATCACCGTTAAAACAGTGACTTTTTTGCAGAAAACTGTCTAAATCGAAAGAAAATCACTGTTAATGAATATGGCAGTTGAAACAGTGTATTTCTTGAATTAACCACAAGAAGGCGCCACTGAAACATGAAGAAATCAGCAAAAATTACCATAAAAACAGTGCAATTTTTTTAAGAAAACTGTCAAAGTCACATTAAAAATAGTGTAAATGAAGATGACAGTTAAAACTTTGTATATATAAAAAAAAACAGTGAAGATAACCGTTAAAACAGTGTCTATTTTGAAGAAAACTGTCTGAATCGAAAGAAAAACAGTGATAATGAAGATGGCAGTTGAAACAGTGTATTTCTTAAATTAACCACAAGAAGGCGCCACTGAAACATGAAGAAATCAGCGAGGATCACCATCAAAACAGTGTCTTTTTTTAAGAAAACTGTCACAAACAGTGTCAATTAGCATGACAGTTAAAACAGTGTATTTTGAGAATGAGCCACAAGGAAGCGCCACTGAAATAGAAGAAATCAGCAAAAATTACCATAAAAACAGTGCAATTTTTTTAAGAAAACTGTCAAAGTCACATCAAAAACAGTTTCGATGAAGATGACGGTTAAAACTGTCTACTTATAAGAAGAAACCAGTGAAAATCACCGTTAGAACAGTGACTTTTTTGCAGAAAACTGTCTAAATCGAAAGAAAATCACTGTTAATGAATATTACAGTTGAAACAGTGTATTTCTTGAATTAACCACAAGAAGGCGCCACTGAAACATGAAGAAAACAGCGAGGATCACCATCAAAACAGTGCCTTTTTTAAGAAAACTGTCACAAGCAGTGTCAATGAAGATGAAAGTTAAAACAGTGTATCTCTCGAATCAACCACACGGAAGTGATACTGAAATAGCAAAATTTATCGACAAAACAGTGCTTTTTTTTTTTAAAAAAAACTGTCTGAATCACATTAAGTCAGTGTTGTTGAATACGACAGTTAAAAAAGTGTATTTCTTGAATCAACCAAGAGAGGGCGCCACTAAAACATCAAGAAATCAGCGAAGACCACCGTCAAAACTGTACCTTGAAAAAAAAAACTGTGTAAAAAAAATAACAAAAGAAACAGTGAATCTTCAGAATCAAATCAGCAAAACTCAACAACCAAAAAGTGCTATTTTGAAGAAAACTTTCAAAAACAGTGTGAATTGAGATGACGGTTCAGACCGTGTGTTTCTCGAAATAACCACAAGGAGGCGCCACGCAAATATGATGAAATTAGCGAGGATCACCGTCAAAACAGTGCCTTTAAAAAAAAACTGACAAAAACAGTGTAAAAACAGTGAATCTTTAGAATCAAATCAGCAAAACTCACCAACAAAACAGTGCTGTCAAAAACAGTGTGAATCAAGATGACAGTTGAGACCGTGTGTTTCTCAAATCAAGCACAAAGAGGCGCCACTAAAATATGAACAAATTTGCGAAGATCACCATCAAAAACAGTGCTTTTTTGAAGAAAATTGTCAAAAACAGTGTAAACTGAGATGACAGTTAAAACAGTGTATTTCTCGAATTAACCACGAGAAGGCGACACTAAAACATAAAGCAATCAGCGAAGATCACCGCCAAAAAAGTGCTTTTTTTTAATAAAATTTTCAAAAACAGTGTCAATTGAGATGACGATTAAAAGAGTGTATCTTTAGAATCAAATCAGCAAAACTCACCAACAAAACAGTGCTGTCAAAAACAGTGTGAATCAAGATGACAGTTGAGACCGTGTGTTTCTCAAATCAAGCACAAAGGGGCGCCACTAAAATATGAACAAATTTGCGAAGATCACCATCAAAAACAGTGCTTTTTTGAAGAAAATTGTCAAAAACAGTGTGAACTAAGATGACAGTTAAAACAGTGTATTTCTCGAATTAACCACGAGAAGGCGACACTAAAACATAAAGCAATCAGCGAAGATCACCACCAAAAAAGTGCTTTTTTTTTATAAAATTTTCAAAAACAGTGTCAATTGAGATGACGATTAAAAGAGTGTATCTTTAGAATCAAATCAGCAAAACTCACCAACAAAACAGTGCTGTCAAAAACAGTGTGAATCAAGATGACAGTTGAGACCGTGTGTTTCTCAAATCAAGCACAAAGGGGCGCCACTAAAATATGAACAAATTTGCGAAGATCACCATCAAAAACAGTGCTTTTTTGAAGAAAATTGTCAAAAACAGTGTGAACTAAGATGACAGTTAAAACAGTGTATTTCTCGAATTAACCACGAGAAGGCGACACTAAAACATAAAGCAATCAGCGAAGATCACCACCAAAAAAGTGCTTTTTTTTTATAAAATTTTCAAAAACAGTGTCAATTGAGATGACGATTAAAAGAGTGTATCTTTAGAATCAAATCAGCAAAACTCACCAACAAAACAGTGCTGTCAAAAACAGTGTGAATCAAGATGACAGTTGAGACAGTGTGTTTCTCAAATCAAGCACAAAGAGGCGCCACTAAAATATGAACAAATTTGCGAAGATCACCATCAAAAACAGTGCTTTTTTGAAAAAAATTGTCAAAAACAGTGTGAACTGAGGTGACAGTTAAAACAGTGTATTTCTCGAATTAACCACGAGAAGGCGACACTAAAACATAAAGCAATCAGCGAAGATCACCACCAAAAAAGTGCTTTTTTTTATAAAATTTTCAAAAACAGTGTCAATTGAGATGACGATTAAAAGAGTGTATCTTTAGAATCAAATCAGCAAAACTCACCAACAAAACAGTGCTGTCAAAAACAGTGTGAATCAAGATGACAGTTGAGACAGTGTGTTTCTCAAATCAAGCACAAAGAGGCGCCACTAAAATATGAACAAATTTGCGAAGATCACCATCAAAAACAGTGCTTTTTTGAAGAAAATTGTCAAAAACAGTGTGAACTAAGATGACAGTTAAAACAGTGTATTTCTCGAATTAACCACGAGAAGGCGACACTAAAACATAAAGCAATCAGCGAAGATCACCACCAAAAAAGTGCTTTTTTTTTATAAAATTTTCAAAAACAGTGTCAATTGAGATGACGATTAAAAGAGTGTATCTTTAGAATCAAATCAGCAAAACTCACCAACAAAACAGTGCTGTCAAAAACAGTGTGAATCAAGATGACAGTTGAGACAGTGTGTTTCTCAAATCAAGCACAAAGAGGCGCCACTAAAATATGAACAAATTTGCGAAGATCACCATCAAAAACAGTGCTTTTTTGAAGAAAATGGTCAAAAACAGTGTGAACTAATATGACAGTTAAAACAGTGTATTTCCCGAATTAACCACGAGAAGGCGACACTAAAACATAAAGCAATCAGCGAAGATCACCACCAAAAAAGTGCTTTTTTTTATAAAATTTTCAAAAACAGTGTCAATTGAGATGACGATTAAAAGAGTGTATCTTTAGAATCAAATCAGCAAAACTCACCAACAAAACAGTGCTGTCAAAAACAGTGTGAATCAAGATGACAGTTGAGACAGTGTGTTTCTCAAATCAAGCACAAAGAGGCGCCACTAAAATATGAACAAATTTGCGAAGATCACCATCAAAAACAGTGCTTTTTTGAAGAAAATGGTCAAAAACAGTGTGAACTAATATGACAGTTAAAACAGTGTATTTCCCGAATTAACCACGAGAAGGCGACACTAAAACATAAAGCAATCAGCGAAGATCACCACCAAAAAAGTGCTTTTTTTTATAAAATTTTCAAAAACAGTGTCAATTGAGATGACGATTAAAAGAGTGTATCTTTAGAATCAAATCAGCAAAACTCACCAACAAAACAGTGCTGTCAAAAACAGTGTGAATCAAGATGACAGTTGAGACCGTGTGTTTCTCAAATCAAGCACAAAGGGGCGCCACTAAAATATGAACAAATTTGCGAAGATCACCATCAAAAACAGTGCTTTTTTGAAGAAAATTGTCAAAAACAGTGTGAACTAAGATGACAGTTAAAACAGTGTATTTCTCGAATTAACCACGAGAAGGCGACACTAAAACATAAAGCAATCAGCGAAGATCACCACCAAAAAAGTGCTTTTTTTTTATAAAATTTTCAAAAACAGTGTCAATTGAGATGACGATTAAAAGAGTGTATCTTTAGAATCAAATCAGCAAAACTCACCAACAAAACAGTGCTGTCAAAAACAGTGTGAATCAAGATGACAGGTTGAGACAGTGTGTTTCTCAAATCAAGCACAAAGAGGCGCCACTAAAATATGAACAAATTTGCGAAGATCACCATCAAAAACAGTGCTTTTTTGAAGAAAATTGTCAAAAACAGTGTGAACTAAGATGACAGTTAAAACAGTGTATTTCTCGAATTAACCACGAGAAGGCGACACTAAAACATAAAGCAATCAGCGAAGATCACCACCAAAAAAGTGCTTTTTTTTTATAAAATTTTCAAAAACAGTGTCAATTGAGATGACGATTAAAAGAGTGTATCTTTAGAATCAAATCAGCAAAACTCACCAACAAAACAGTGCTGTCAAAAACAGTGTGAATCAAGATGACAGTTGAGACCGTGTGTTTCTCAATCAAGCACAAAGGGGCGCCACTAAAATATGAACAAATTTGCGAAGATCACCATCAAAAACAGTGCTTTTTTGAAGAAAATTGTCAAAAACAGTGTGAACTAAGATGACAGTTAAAACAGTGTATTTCTCGAATTAACCACGAGAAGGCGACACTAAAACATAAAGCAATCAGCGAAGATCACCACCAAAAAAGTGCTTTTTTTTTTATAAAATTTTCAAAAACAGTGTCAATTGAGATGACGATTAAAAGAGTGTATCTTTAGAATCAAATCAGCAAAACTCACCAACAAAACAGTGCTGTCAAAAACAGTGTGAATCAAGATGACAGTTGAGACAGTGTGTTTCTCAAATCAAGCACAAAGAGGCGCCACTAAAATATGAACAAATTTGCGAAGATCACCATCAAAAACAGTGCTTTTTTGAAAAAAATTGTCAAAAACAGTGTGAACTGAGGTGACAGTTAAAACAGTGTATTTCTCGAATTAACCACGAGAAGGGCGACACTAAAACATAAAGCAATCAGCGAAGATCACCACCAAAAAAGTGCTTTTTTTTTATAAAATTTTCAAAAACAGTGTCAATTGAGATGACGATTAAAAGAGTGTATCTTTAGAATCAAATCAGCAAAACTCACCAACAAAACAGTGCTGTCAAAAACAGTGTGAATCAAGATGACAGGTTGAGACAGTGTGTTTCTCAAATCAAGCACAAAGAGGCGCCACTAAAATATGAACAAATTTGCGAAGATCACCATCAAAAACAGTGCTTTTTTTGAAGAAAATTGTCAAAAACAGTGTGAACTAAGATGACAGTTAAAACAGTGTATTTCTCGAATTAACCACGAGAAGGCGACACTAAAACATAAAGCAATCAGCGAAGATCACCACCAAAAAAGTGCTTTTTTTTTATAAAATTTTCAAAAACAGTGTCAATTGAGATGACGATTAAAAGAGTGTATCTTTAGAATCAAATCAGCAAAACTCACCAACAAAACAGTGCTGTCAAAAACAGTGTGAATCAAGATGACAGTTGAGACCGTGTGTTTCTCAAATCAAGCACAAAGGGGCGCCACTAAAATATGAACAAATTTGCGAAGATCACCATCAAAAACAGTGCTTTTTTGAAGAAAATTGTCAAAAACAGTGTGAACTAAGATGACAGTTAAAACAGTGTATTTCTCGAATTAACCACGAGAAGGCGACACTAAAACATAAAGCAATCAGCGAAGATCACCACCAAAAAAGTGCTTTTTTTTTATAAAATTTTCAAAAACAGTGTCAATTGAGATGACGATTAAAAGAGTGTATCTTTAGAATCAAATCAGCAAAACTCACCAACAAAACAGTGCTGTCAAAAACAGTGTGAATCAAGATGACAGTTGAGACAGTGTGTTTCTCAAATCAAGCACAAAGAGGCGCCACTAAAATATGAACAAATTTGCGAAGATCACCATCAAAAACAGTGCTTTTTTGAAGAAAATGGTCAAAAACAGTGTGAACTAATATGACAGTTAAAACAGTGTATTTCCCGAATTAACCACGAGAAGGCGACACTAAAACATAAAGCAATCAGCGAAGATCACCACCAAAAAAGTGCTTTTTTTATAAAATTTTCAAAAACAGTGTCAATTGAGATGACGATTAAAAGAGTGTATCTTTAGAATCAAATCAGCAAAACTCACCAACAAAACAGTGCTGTCAAAAACAGTGTGAATCAAGATGACAGTTGAGACAGTGTGTTTCTCAAATCAAGCACAAAGAGGCGCCACTAAAATATGAACAAATTTGCGAAGATCACCATCAAAAACAGTGCTTTTTTGAAGAAAATGGTCAAAAACAGTGTGAACTAATATGACAGTTAAAACAGTGTATTTCCCGAATTAACCACGAGAAGGCGACACTAAAACATAAAGCAATCAGCGAAGATCACCACCAAAAAAGTGCTTTTTTTTATAAAATTTTCAAAAACAGTGTCAATTGAGATGACGATTAAAAGAGTGTATCTTTAGAATCAAATCAGCAAAACTCACCAACAAAACAGTGCTGTCAAAAACAGTGTGAATCAAGATGACAGTTGAGACCGTGTGTTTCTCAAATCAAGCACAAAGGGGCGCCACTAAAATATGAACAAATTTGCGAAGATCACCATCAAAAACAGTGCTTTTTTGAAGAAAATTGTCAAAAACAGTGTGAACTAAGATGACAGTTAAAACAGTGTATTTCTCGAATTAACCACGAGAAGGCGACACTAAAACATAAAGCAATCAGCGAAGATCACCACCAAAAAAGTGCTTTTTTTTTATAAAATTTTCAAAAACAGTGTCAATTGAGATGACGATTAAAAGAGTGTATCTTTAGAATCAAATCAGCAAAACTCACCAACAAAACAGTGCTGTCAAAAACAGTGTGAATCAAGATGACAGGTTGAGACAGTGTGTTTCTCAAATCAAGCACAAAGAGGCGCCACTAAAATATGAACAAATTTGCGAAGATCACCATCAAAAACAGTGCTTTTTTGAAAAAAATTGTCAAAAACAGTGTGAACTGAGGTGACAGTTAAAACAGTGTATTTCTCGAATTAACCACGAGAAGGCGACACTAAAACATAAAGCAATCAGCGAAGATCACCACCAAAAAAGTGCTTTTTTTTTATAAAATTTTCAAAAACAGTGTCAATTGAGATGACGATTAAAAGAGTGTATCTTTAGAATCAAATCAGCAAAACTCACCAACAAAACAGTGCTGTCAAAAACAGTGTGAATCAAGATGACAGTTGAGACAGTGTGTTTCTCAAATCAAGCACAAAGAGGCGCCACTAAAATATGAACAAATTTGCGAAGATCACCATCAAAAACAGTGCTTTTTTGAAGAAAATTGTCAAAAACAGTGTAAACTGAGATGACAGTTAAAACAGTGTATTTCTCGAATTAACCACGAGAAGGCGACACTAAAACATAAAGCAATCAGCGAAGATCACCGCCAAAAAAGTGCTTTTTTTTAATAAAATTTTCAAAAACAGTGTCAATTGAGATGACGATTAAAAGAGTGTATCTTTAGAATCAAATCAGCAAAACTCACCAACAAAACAGTGCTGTCAAAAACAGTGTGAATCAAGATGACAGTTGAGACAGTGTGTTTCTCAAATCAAGCACAAAGAGGCGCCACTAAAATATGAACAAATTTGCGAAGATCACCATCAAAAACAGTGCTTTTTTGAAGAAAATTGTCAAAAACAGTGTGAACTAAGATGACAGTTAAAACAGTGTATTTCTCGAATTAACCACGAGAAGGCGACACTAAAACATAAAGCAATCAGCGAAGATCACCACCAAAAAAGTGCTTTTTTTTTATAAAATTTTCAAAAACAGTGTCAATTGAGATGACGATTAAAAGAGTGTATCTTTAGAATCAAATCAGCAAAACTCACCAACAAAACAGTGCTGTCAAAAACAGTGTGAATCAAGATGACAGTTGAGACCGTGTGTTCCTCAAATCAAGCACAAAGGGGCGCCACTAAAATATGAACAAATTTGCGAAGATCACCATCAAAAACAGTGCTTTTTTGAAGAAAATTGTCAAAAACAGTGTGAACTAAGATGACAGTTAAAACAGTGTATTTCTCGAATTAACCACGAGAAGGCGACACTAAAACATAAAGCAATCAGCGAAGATCACCACCAAAAAAGTGCTTTTTTTTTATAAAATTTTCAAAAACAGTGTCAATTGAGATGACGATTAAAAGAGTGTATCTTTAGAATCAAATCAGCAAAACTCACCAACAAAACAGTGCTGTCAAAAACAGTGTGAATCAAGATGACAGTTGAGACAGTGTGTTTCTCAAATCAAGCACAAAGAGGCGCCACTAAAATATGAACAAATTTGCGAAGATCACCATCAAAAACAGTGCTTTTTTGAAGAAAATGGTCAAAAACAGTGTGAACTAATATGACAGTTAAAACAGTGTATTTCCCGAATTAACCACGAGAAGGCGACACTAAAACATAAAGCAATCAGCGAAGATCACCACCAAAAAAGTGCTTTTTTTTATAAAATTTTCAAAAACAGTGTCAATTGAGATGACGATTAAAAGAGTGTATCTTTAGAATCAAATCAGCAAAACTCACCAACAAAACAGTGCTGTCAAAAACAGTGTGAATCAAGATGACAGTTGAGACCGTGTGTTTCTCAAATCAAGCACAAAGGGGCGCCACTAAAATATGAACAAATTTGCGAAGATCACCATCAAAAACAGTGCTTTTTTGAAGAAAATTGTCAAAAACAGTGTGAACTAAGATGACAGTTAAAACAGTGTATTTCTCGAATTAACCACGAGAAGGCGACACTAAAACATAAAGCAATCAGCGAAGATCACCACCAAAAAAGTGCTTTTTTTTTATAAAATTTTCAAAAACAGTGTCAATTGAGATGACGATTAAAAGAGTGTATCTTTAGAATCAAATCAGCAAAACTCACCAACAAAACAGTGCTGTCAAAAACAGTGTGAATCAAGATGACAGTTGAGACAGTGTGTTTCTCAAATCAAGCACAAAGAGGCGCCACTAAAATATGAACAAATTTGCGAAGATCACCATCAAAAACAGTGCTTTTTTGAAAAAAATTGTCAAAAACAGTGTGAACTGAGGTGACAGTTAAAACAGTGTATTTCTCGAATTAACCACGTGAAGGCGACACTAAAACATAAAGCAATCAGCGAAGATCACCACCAAAAAAGTGTTTTTTTTTATAAAATTTTCAAAAACAGTGTCAATTGAGATGACGATTAAAAGAGTGTATCTTTAGAATCAAATCAGCAAAACTCACCAACAAAACAGTGCTGTCAAAAACAGTGTGAATCAAGATGACAGTTGAGACAGTGTGTTTCTCAAATCAAGCACAAAGAGGCGCCACTAAAATATGAACAAATTTGCGAAGATCACCATCAAAAACAGTGCTTTTTTGAAAAAAATTGTCAAAAACAGTGTGAACTGAGGTGACAGTTAAAACAGTGTATTTCTCGAATTAACCACGAGAAGGCGACACTAAAACATAAAGCAATCAGCGAAGATCACCACCAAAAAAGTGCTTTTTTTTTATAAAATTTTCAAAAACAGTGTCAATTGAGATGACGATTAAAAGAGTGTATCTTTAGAATCAAATCAGCAAAACTCACCAACAAAACAGTGCTGTCAAAAACAGTGTGAATCAAGATGACAGTTGAGACAGTGTGTTTCTCAAATCAAGCACAAAGAGGCGCCACTAAAATATGAACAAATTTGCGAAGATCACCATCAAAAACAGTGCTTTTTTGAAAAAAATTGTCAAAAACAGTGTGAACTGAGGTGACAGTTAAAACAGTGTATTTCTCGAATTAACCACGTGAAGGCGACACTAAAACATAAAGCAATCAGCGAAGATCACCACCAAAAAAGTGTTTTTTTTTATAAAATTTTCAAAAACAGTGTCAATTGAGATGACGATTAAAAGAGTGTATCTTTAGAATCAAATCAGCAAAACTCACCAACAAAACAGTGCTGTCAAAAACAGTGTGAATCAAGATGACAGTTGAGACAGTGTGTTTCTCAAATCAAGCACAAAGAGGCGCCACTAAAATATGAACAAATTTGCGAAGATCACCATCAAAAACAGTGCTTTTTTGAAAAAAATTGTCAAAAACAGTGTGAACTGAGGTGACAGTTAAAACAGTGTATTTCTCGAATTAACCACGAGAAGGCGACACTAAAACATAAAGCAATCAGCGAAGATCACCACCAAAAAAGTGCTTTTTTTTATAAAATTTTCAAAAACAGTGTCAATTGAGATGACGATTAAAAGAGTGTATCTTTAGAATCAAATCAGCAAAACTCACCAACAAAACAGTGCTGTCAAAAACAGTGTGAATCAAGATGACAGTTGAGACAGTGTGTTTCTCAAATCAAGCACAAAGAGGCGCCACTAAAATATGAACAAATTTGCGAAGATCACCATCAAAAACAGTGCTTTTTTGAAGAAAATTGTCAAAAACAGTGTGAACTAAGATGACAGTTAAAACAGTGTATTTCTCGAATTAACCACGAGAAGGCGACACTAAAACATAAAGCAATCAGCGAAGATCACCACCAAAAAAGTGCTTTTTTTTAATAAAATTTTCAAAAACAGTGTGAACTAAGATGACAGTTAAAACAGTGTATTTCTCGAATTAACCACGAGAAGGCGACACTAAAACATAAAGCAATCAGCGAAGATCACCACCAAAAAAGTGCTTTTTTTTATAAAATTTTCAAAAACAGTGTCAATTGAGATGACGATTAAAAGAGTGTATCTTTAGAATCAAATCAACAAAACTCACCAACAAAACAGTGCTGTCAAAAACAGTGTGAATCAAGATGACAGTTGAGACAGTGTGTTTCTCAAATCAAGCACAAAGAGGCGCCACTAAAATATGAACAAATTTGCGAAGATCACCATCAAAAACAGTGCTTTTTTGAAGAAAATGGTCAAAAACAGTGTGAACTAAGATGACAGTTAAAACAGTGTATTTCTCGAATTAACCACGAGAAGGTGACACTAAAACATAAAGCAATCAGCGAAGATCACCACCAAAAAAGTGCTTTTTTTTATAAAATTTTCAAAAACAGTGTCAATTGAGATGACGATTGAAAGAGTGTATCTTTAGAATCAAATCAGCAAAACTCACCAACAAAACAGTGCTGTCAAAAACAGTGTGAATCAAGATGACAGTTGAGACAGTGTGTTTCTCAAATCAAGCACAAAGAGGCGCCACTAAAATATGAACAAATTTGCGAAGATCACCATCAAAAACAGTGCTTTTTTGAAAAAAATTGTCAAAAACAGTGTGAACTAAGATGACAGTTAAAACAGTGTATTTCTCGAATTAACCACGAGAAGGCGACACTAAAACATAAAGCAATCAGCGAAGATCACCACCAAAAAAGTGCTTTTTTTTATAAAATTTTCAAAAACAGTGTAAATTGGGATGACGATTGAAAGAGTGTATCTTTAGAATCAAATCAGCAAAACTCACCAACAAAACAGTGCTGTCAAAAACAGTGTGAATCAAGATGACAGTTGAGACAGTGTGTTTCTCAAATCAAGCACAAAGAGGCGCCACTAAAATATGAACACATTTGCGAAGATCACCATCAAAAACAGTGCTTTTTTGAAGAAAATTGTCAAAAACAGTGTGAACTAAGATGACAGTTAAAACAGTGTATTTCTCGAATTAACCACGAGAAGGCGACACTAAAACATAAAGCAATCAGCGAAGATCACCACCAAAAAAGTGCTTTTTTTTAATAAAATTTTCAAAAACAGTATCAATTGAGATGACGATTAAAAGATACACTCTTTTAATCGTCAACAAATTTGCGAAGATCACCATCAAAAACAGTGCTTTTTTGAAGAAAATTGTCAAAAACAGTGTGAACTAAAATGACAGCGTGTTTCCGAAATTAACCACAAGGAGGCGCCACTGAAATATTGAGAAATCTGCGAAGATCGCCGTCAAACCGTGCTTTTTTGTAAAGAATATTGTCAAGATCACATCAAAAACAGTGCTAATGAAGATTACAGCTAAAACAATGTATCTCTCGAATTAAACACAATAACGTGCCATTGAAATATGAAGAAATCAGCTAAAATCTCCGTCAAAACAGAACACTTTTTTGAAAAAACCATCAAAATCACATAAAAAACATCAACTTTGCCAAATACCAACACTATCGGGATACAAAGGACTTTCGCCACACAATTTTGATATAGAAAGACAATATTATATAAATGTACATTAAGATATAAATGAGCGCACTCAACCTGTGTATGGGGTCACCTAATTAATCACCTTTATATCATTTTTCACAGAAAAATCGTTGGAAAACATTAGCCGACCCTCCGATCTGTTCTACAGATAAACCTAATTAAACCCCAAAAGTATACATAATAGCGCCTAATTTCGTCATCAGATCATTGCGATTAAAATGACTTAATCAGTATAAACGTTGTTGGGACAATTTGTCCATGAGACTTTATGGTTCGCTGCTCCACAAAAAAAAACAAAATGCACTTATATATTTATTTCAAACATTGAAAGGATATACTGTAGACATGCCACAGCTACCACTATTCTGTCTAGAGCACTGCAAGGTAGATGTAATCCAGTTCATATAATTAGGTACGTTGAGGTAAACCCCGTACCTTCTTTCCACCCCACAACCTTTGCCCCATAAAACCAAACCAGCAAGGGTATAGGACATTCCGTTGGGGTTTCTACAAACAAGGGGAGAGCCTCCGTCTTGCTATAAAGGAAAATGTTCGACTGTTCAACTCCACCCACCCAACTTACAGTACAAGAATCCATCTGAGAATCCCCCCCAGCACAAAACTCCAACCCCCTAGCAACATCCAAATAGTACGACACTCTATCACCCAGTATCTGTCCATAAGACCGAGCGCACTCTTCATTGGTCACTATGGGAAGATAAACTTGCTTCAAATAAGTGGTGGGAGCGTCGTAGATGTTAAAACCAGATTGGCCCCAACCCGCAACCAAACAGCGGGATTTGCTGCAAGAACTTTGGTAAAACCTCATCTGATCACCACCAGATCGTACTCATTCACAGGTACAAAGTTTCCTGAAGCCAAACAAATGGGCATTGCCGAAGATACTATGTTGATGGGTGTGTTCAACCTCAACAGCGCCACGTCATTTTTCAAGCTTGGAATGTCAAATGAGCTGTGCGTGTAGACCCTTCGCACCTGCGCACGTTGCACCGATCCTAGGTTATTCGGGTCGTACACACCCATAATAACGCTCATTCTACCAGTTGCTGTTCTACGATTATAGGTGATGAGTCTGGACTGACGGGAGGTCACTCACATGTTATAAACCTTATGGGCAGCTGTCAGCACGTTGAACTGATCCAGCAAAACCCCTCCACCAATGTACTTGTTATTAGAATCCTGCAAGTAAGCTTGCCATGGTAAAGAGTTAAAATTGCTGCGTCCATTGATGGTGCTCATAGGACTAGCAGGGCTGCCGCATTTCACAGAGTTACACTGAATTGTACCCATGGGGCATTCAGTATTGAAGTTCCAATCCGGTCCTGCTCGTGGATCTATGCTAACATCGTTACATAACGAGGGTGCAGCGCAACTAAATGTTCTGTCATTTTGTGCCCTTAAACCTAAACAATATTGCAATTTTTTCAATGATTTTTTAGTACTTACCTGCAGTGAATAATATGAGTAAACACAGCACTTGCAACATGATCACTCGAATGGAATTAAGCCCTCTTATTTAAGAATGGGCTTTTAATAGGTGGCAATAATGCAGCGGAAAAAATTATAATTTCATATAAAAATAGGGCAATTAGGGATTTACCATTGCAACATTGATTAGGCCAGTAAATAACAACAATTTTTTTTATATGTTGTGACGAAACCTGAGAATAGTTGATAACCTCGTGCTACTAGGTTCGGTTTCGCAAAATTCCGAAATTTCCAGTTATGGAAGCGTTTTTGGAAAATTGTGTGCCATACTTTTTTCAAAAATAACTTAATGTGCTACAGTTTAATCTCTAAATTGTGGATTTTTTGAAAACACATTTTGGGGTGTTCCGAAGAGTACCAGGGGTGTTCAGGATTGCAAACTTGGGTATAAACTATTCTATAATCGTGGGTACATGCGTTTGTGATTTTTGGTTTATATCAAGTCGTTATTGACTGGCGTAATAAAATCATGTATGGTGTGATACGCAGATTATTGTCCATGGTGTGATTTCCTATTTTTAGGACTTTGCACTTGTTTACTTTTTGAAGTTGTTTTAAATTCATTCTAAACATCACTATTCTGATGGATAATTTTTAAATTATCATTGAAATATTTTTTTGTCTTAGTTGGATGTTTCTTTACTTTTTAATTTTGTTTACATTACCTATGTGAAATTTTTATGGATTGATTTTTTTTAGATAATGTTCCTCGGTTTATTTTTCATTTTTCACTTATTTGAAGTTGTTTGTCATTCAATTTTTTTTAAATTTGCACTGAATTTGGGCATTTCAGAGTCGATTTCATAAATGTAATTTTATTATTTTGTCTTTGTTTACTGTCTTTAAAATGACTTTTTCAAGATTTTAATTGGTTTAAAGTAATTTACTTTCTTCTTTAGAGATCTTTACAACACTTTTGCAGAAGTGATTTTTGTTATTTTTTATTAGCCTGTTGTAGCTTTATTTCTAGCTTGGCTAATTTCTTATTTAATAATTTTGTTTTCTTGATTTTCAGGTATTTTAACGTACTTTAAAACTTTTAAGGATGTTTTTTTCAAGTTTTGAACTTGCATAGCTGTTTTATGAGTTTGTTTTGTGATCTCGACTTTGTATCACCTTAATTTTCTAATTTTTTTTCATTATGTTTTTTTATTCACTTTTTTCGGAGTTTTACTTAACCGTTGATGTTTATTGCTAGATGTATAGTTGATTCTTATGATTTGATGTCCCATTTTTTTTTCTAACCACGTTTCAACTCTTATCTTTTAATTTTTATTCTTTATTTTTCGATTATACTGTTATTGTTTCTGTTAGTCATCAACTACGAATACCTTCTTTACTGATTCAATCGAACTTTGACATCGGCATAAAAATGTATGTGGTCTTAAGTTGGGGATTATTTTTTTTTTGGTGTTTCTTTTTATTCATTTTTTAACATTGTTTCGAGATAAGCTGATTCAAGTGGGGTGTCAATCTATGTTAGAATTTTCCAACTAAGACATTGCAGGTGGAATTTTTCCATTTTGATCAACGAGTGGACTGATTTAGCCTATTTTTGTTAGTTTTGAGGTTACGTGTATCAAGTGGGGTGTCAATTTATGTTAGAATTTTCCAACTAAGACAATTCAGGTGGAATTTTTCCATTTTGATCAACGAGTGGACTAATTTAGCCTATTTTTGTTAGTTTTGAGATTACGTGTATCAAGTGGGGTGTCAATTTATGTTAAAATTTTCCAACCAAAACAATGCAGGTGGAATTTTTCCATTTTGATCAACGAGTGGACTGATTTAGCCTATTTTTGTTAGTTTTGAGGTTACGTGTATCAAGTGGGGTGTCAATTTATGTTAGAATTTTCCAACTAAGACAATTCAGGTGGAATTTTTCCATTTTGATCAACGAGTGGACTAATTTAGCCTATTTTTGTTAGTTTTGAGATTACGTGTATCAAGTGGGGTGTCAATTTATGTTAAAATTTTCCAACTAAGACAATGCAGGTGGAATTTTTCCATTTTGATCAACGAGTGGACTGATTTAGCCTATTTTTGTTAGTTTTGAGGTTACGTGTATCAAGTGGGGTGTCAATTTATGTTAGAATTTTCCAACTAAGACAATTCAGGTGGAATTTTTCCATTTTGATCAACGAGTGGACTAATTTAGCCTATTTTTGTTAGTTTTGAGATTACGTGTATCAAGTGGGGTGTCAATTTATGTTAAAATTTTCCAACTAAGACAATGCAGGTGGAATTTTTCCATTTTGATCAACGAGTGGACTGATTTAGCCTATTTTTGTTAGTTTTGAGGTTACGTGTATCAAGTGGGGTGTCAATTTATGTTAAAATTTTCCAACTAAGACAATGCAGGTGGAATTTTTCCATTTTGATCAACGAGTGGACTGATTTAGCCTATTTTTGTTAGTTTTGAGATTACGTGTATCAAGTGGGGTGTCAATTTATGTTAAAATTTTCCAACTAAGACAATGCAGGTGGAATTTTTCCATTTTGATCAACGAGTGGACTGATTTAGCCTATTTTTGTTAGTTTTGAGATTACGTGTATCAAGTGGGGTGTCAATTTATGTTAAAATTTTCCAACTAAGACAATGCAGGTGGAATTTTTCCATTTTGATCAACGAGTGGACTGATTTAGCCTATTTTTGTTAGTTTTGAGATTACGTGTATCAAGTGGGGTGTCAATTTATGTTAAAATTTTCCAACTAAGACAATGCAGGTGGAATTTTTCCATTTTGATCAACGAGTGGACTGATTTAGCCTATTTTTGTTAGTTTTGAGGTTACGTGTATCAAGTGGGGTGTCAATTTATGTTAGAATTTTCCAACTAAGACAATTCAGGTGGAATTTTTCCATTTTGATCAACGAGTGGACTAATTTAGCCTATTTTTGTTAGTTTTGAGATTACGTGTATCAAGTGGGGTGTCAATTTATGTTAAAATTTTCCAACTAAGACAATGCAGGTGGAATTATTCCATTTTGATCAACGAGTGGACTGATTTAGCCTATTTTTGTTAGTTTTGAGGTTACGTGTATCAAGTGGGGTGTCAATTTATGTTAAAATTTTCCAACTAAGACAATGCAGGTGGAATTTTTCCATTTTGATCAACGAGTGGACTGATTTAGCCTATTTTTGTTAGTTTTGAGGTTACGTGTATCAAGTGGGGTATCAATTTATGTTAAAATTTTCCAACTAAGACAATGCAGGTGGAATTTTTCCATTTTGATCAACGAGTGGACTGATTTAGTCTATTTTTGTTAGTTTTGAGGTTACGTGTATCAAGTGGGGTGTCAATTTATGTTAGAATTTTCCAACTAAGACAATTCAGGTGGAATTTTTCCATTTTGATCAAAGAGTGGAGAGATTTAGCCTATTTTTGTTAGTTTTGAGTTAAGGTGTAACAAGTGGGGTGTCAATTTATGTTAAAATTTTCCAACTAAGACAATGCAGGTGGAATTTTTCCATTTTGGTCAACGAGTGGACTGATTTAGCCTATTTTTGTTAGTTTTGAGGTTACGTGTATCAAGTGAGGTGTCAATTTATGTTAAAATTTTCCAACTAAGACAATGCAGGTGGAATTTTTCCATTTTGATCAACGAGTGGACTGATTTAGCCTATTTTTGTTAGTTTTGAGGTTACGTGTATCAAGTGAGGTGTCAATTTATGTTAAAATTTTCCAACTAAGACAATGCAGGTGGAATTTTTCCATTTTGATCAACGAGTGGCCTGATTTAGCCTATTTTTGTTAGTTTTGAGGTTACGTGTATCAAGTGGGGTGTCAATTTATGTTAAAATTTTCCAACTAAGACAATGCAGGTGGAATTTTTTCATTTTGATCAACGAGTGGACTGATTTAGCCTATTTTTGTTAGTTTTGAGTTAAGGTGTAACAAGTGGGGTGTCAATTTATGTTAAAATTTTCCAACTAAGACAATGCAGGTGGAATTTTTCCATTTTGATCAACGAGTGGAGAGATTTAGCCTATTTTTGTTAGTTTTGAGGTTACGTGTATCACCGGGGGTGTCAATTCATGTTAAAATTTCCCAACTTAGACAATGCAGGTGTAATTTTTCCATTTTGATCAACGAGTGGAGAGATTTAGTCTATTTTTGTTAGTTTTGAGGTTAGGTGTATCACCGGGGGTGTCATTTCATGTTAAAATTTCCCAACTTAGACAATGCAGGTGTAATTTTTCCATTTTGATCAACGAGTGGAGAGATTTAGCCTATTTTTGTTAGTTTTGAGGTTACGTGTATCAAGTGGGGTGTCAATTTATGTTAAAATTTTCCAACTAAGACAATGCAGGTGGAATTTTTCCATTTTGATCAACGAGTGGACTGATTTAGCCTATTTTTGTTAGTTTTGAGATTACGTGTATCAAGTGGGGTGTCAATTTATGTTAAAATTTTCCAACTAAGACAATGCAGGTGGAATTTTTCCATTTTGATCAACGAGTGGACTGATTTAGCCTATTTTTGTTAGTTTTGAGATTACGTGTATCAAGTGGGGTGTCAATTTATGTTAAAATTTTCCAACTAAGACAATGCAGGTGGAATTTTTCCATTTTGATCAACGAGTGGAGAGATTTAGTCTATTTTTGTTAGTTTTGAGGTTAGGTGTATCACCGGGGGTGTCATTTCATGTTAAAATTTCCCAACTTAGACAATGCAGGTGTAATTTTTCCATTTCGATCAACGAGTGGAGAGATTTAGCCTATTTTTGTTAGTTTTGAGGTTACGTGTATCAAGTGGGGTGTCAATTTATGTTAAAATTTTCCAACTAAGACAATGCAGGTGGAATTTTTCCATTTTGATCAACGAGTGGACTGATTTAGCCTATTTTTGTTAGTTTTGAGATTACGTGTATCAAGTGGGGTGTCAATTTATGTTAAAATTTTCCAACTAAGACAATGCAGGTGGAATTTTTCCATTTTGATCAACGAGTGGACTGATTTAGCCTATTTTTGTTAGTTTTGAGATTACGTGTATCAAGTGGGGTGTCAATTTATGTTAAAATTTTCCAACTAAGACAATGCAGGTGGAATTTTTCCATTTTGATCAACGAGTGGACTGATTTAGCCTATTTTTGTTAGTTTTGAGATTACGTGTATCAAGTGGGGTGTCAATTTATGTTAAAATTTTCCAACTAAGACAATGCAGGTGGAATTTTTCCATTTTGATCAACGAGTGGACTGATTTAGCCTATTTTTGTTAGTTTTGAGGTTACGTGTATCAAGTGGGGTGTCAATTTATGTTAGAATTTTCCAACTAAGACAATTCAGGTGGAATTTTTCCATTTTGATCAACGAGTGGACTAATTTAGCCTATTTTTGTTAGTTTTGAGATTACGTGTATCAAGTGGGGTGTCAATTTATGTTAAAATTTTCCAACTAAGACAATGCAGGTGGAATTTTTCCATTTTGATCAACGAGTGGACTGATTTAGCCTATTTTTGTTAGTTTTGAGGTTACGTGTATCAAGTGGGGTGTCAATTTATGTTAAAATTTTCCAACTAAGACAATGCAGGTGGAATTTTTCCATTTTGATCAACGAGTGGACTGATTTAGCCTATTTTTGTTAGTTTTGAGGTTACGTGTATCAAGTGGGGTATCAATTTATGTTAAAATTTTCCAACTAAGACAATGCAGGTGGAATTTTTCCATTTTGATCAACGAGTGGACTGATTTAGCCTATTTTTGTTAGTTTTGAGGTTACGTGTATCAAGTGGGGTGTCAATTTATGTTAGAATTTTCCAACTAAGACAATTCAGGTGGAATTTTTCCATTTTGATCAAAGAGTGGAGAGATTTAGCCTATTTTTGTTAGTTTTGAGTTAAGGTGTAACAAGTGGGGTGTCAATTTATGTTAAAATTTTCCAACTAAGACAATGCAGGTGGAATTTTTCCATTTTGGTCAACGAGTGGACTGATTTAGCCTATTTTTGTTAGTTTTGAGGTTACGTGTATCAAGTGAGGTGTCAATTTATGTTAAAATTTTCCAACTAAGACAATGCAGGTGGAATTTTTCCATTTTGATCAACGAGTGGACTGATTTAGCCTATTTTTGTTAGTTTTGAGGTTACGTGTATCAAGTGAGGTGTCAATTTATGTTAAAATTTTCCAACTAAGACAATGCAGGTGGAATTTTTCCATTTTGATCAACGAGTGGCCTGATTTAGCCTATTTTTGTTAGTTTTGAGGTTACGTGTATCAAGTGGGGTGTCAATTTATGTTAAAATTTTCCAACTAAGACAATGCAGGTGGAATTTTTTCATTTTGATCAACGAGTGGACTGATTTAGCCTATTTTTGTTAGTTTTGAGTTAAGGTGTAACAAGTGGGGTGTCAATTTATGTTAAAATTTTCCAACTAAGACAATGCAGGTGGAATTTTTCCATTTTGATCAACGAGTGGAGAGATTTAGCCTATTTTTGTTAGTTTTGAGGTTACGTGTATCACCGGGGGTGTCAATTCATGTTAAAATTTCCCAACTTAGACAATGCAGGTGTAATTTTTCCATTTTGATCAACGAGTGGAGAGATTTAGTCTATTTTTGTTAGTTTTGAGGTTAGGTGTATCACCGGGGGTGTCATTTCATGTTAAAATTTCCCAACTTAGACAATGCAGGTGTAATTTTTCCATTTTGATCAACGAGTGGAGAGATTTAGCCTATTTTTGTTAGTTTTGAGGTTACGTGTATCAAGTGGGGTGTCAATTTATGTTAGAATTTTCCAACTAAGACAATGCAGGTGGAATTTTTCCATTTTGATCAACGAGTGGAGAGATTTAGCCTATTTTTGTTAGTTTTGAGGTTACGTGTATCAAGTGGGGTGTCAATTTATGTTAGAATTTTCCAACTAAGACAATGCAGGTGGAATTTTTCCATTTTGATCAACGAGTGGAGAGATTTAGCCTATTTTTGTTAGTTTTGAGGTTACGTGTATCAAGTGGGGTGTCAATTTATGTTAGAATTTTCCAACTAAGACAATGCAGGTGGAATTTTTCCATTTTGATCAACGAGTGGAGAGATTTAGCCTATTTTTGTTAGTTTTGAGGTTACGTGTATCAAGTGGGGTGTCAATTTATGTTAGAATTTTCCAACTAAGACAATGCAGGTGGAATTTTTCCATTTTGATCAACGAGTGGAGAGATTTAGCCTATTTTTGTTAGTTTTGAGGTTACGTGTATCAAGTGGGGTGTCAATTTATGTTAGAATTTTCCAACTAAGACAATGCAGGTGGAATTTTTCCATTTTGATCAACGAGTGGAGAGATTTAGCCTATTTTTGTTAGTTTTGAGGTTACGTGTATCAAGTGGGGTGTCAATTTATGTTAGAATTTTCCAACTAAGACAATGCAGGTGGAATTTTTCCATTTTGATCAACGAGTGGAGAGATTTAGCCTATTTTTGTTAGTTTTGAGGTTACGTGTATCAAGTGGGGTGTCAATTTATGTTAGAATTTTCCAACTAAGACAATGCAGGTGGAATTTTTCCATTTTGATCAACGAGTGGAGAGATTTAGCCTATTTTTGTTAGTTTTGAGGTTACGTGTATCAAGTGGGGTGTCAATTTATGTTAGAATTTTCCAACTAAGACAATGCAGGTGTAATTTTTCCATTTTGATCAACGAGTGGAGAGATTTAGCCTATTTTTGTTAGTTTTGAGGTTACGTGTATCAAGTGGGGTGTCAATTTATGTTAGAACTTTCCAACTAAGACAATGCAGGTGGAATTTTTCCATTCTGATCAACGAGTGGAGAGATTTAGCCTATTTTTGTTAGTTTTGAGGTTACGTGTATCAAGTGGGGTGTCAATTTATGTTAGAATTTTCCAACTAAGACAATGCAGGTGGAATTTTTCCATTTTGATCAACGAGTGGAGAGATTAAGCCTATTTTTGTTAGTTTTGAGGTTACGTGTATCAAGTAGGGTGTCAATTTATGTTAGAATTTTCCAACTAAGACAATGCAGGTGGAATTTTTCCATTTTGATCAACGAGTGGAGAGATTTAGCCTATTTTTGTTAGTTTTGAGGTTACGTGTATCAAGTGGGGTGTCAATTTATGTTAGAATTTTCCAACTAAGACAATGCAGGTGGAATTTTTCCATTTTGATCAACGAGTGGAGAGATTTAGCCAATTTTTGTTAGTTTTGAGTTAAGGTGTAACAAGTGGGGTGTCAATTTAAGTTATAATTTTCCAATTAGGACGCTACAACCCAATTTCCATTCGAATTGGGGATCTTGCAGTGGAATTTATGAATTTTCTTTCATTTTAACTTGTTTATTTCATCATTTTCCATTGATGAACCTTTAAATAACCTTTTCAAAGATTTTTATTTATTTTAAATGATTAACTTACTTTTCTGGAGATCTTTTTACTAGATTTTATTAAAAATTAAGCAATTTTCCATTATGTAAGATTTTTTATTGATATATTGATTATTTTAAATGTTGATTCCTGATTTTTTTTTAGCACAATAACGAAGAAAATAATAAATAAAAAACTTAAAATTCAAATAGTTTTGGTTATAACATGCCGGCTCTGATCGTTTCAACAAAAAATCTGGCCAAAGGCAAAAGGGCTCGTGTCATATTTAACCCGAAATTTCTTGCATTTACCAACTGCTGCTCATTTCACAACAAAAACTAACGATCTCAACCCATATGGTAAAATCTCGCATCTTAGTATGTGCGGCCACAATGCCCATATGGCAGTCGAGGGATTTTATTTCGCGTTTTATGGTTTATCATGTGGTGTTCTAACGAGGCTTTGTTAAGTACTTTTGTTTTTTATTAAATACAAATTATATTAGATATGACGCTATTCGAAATACTAATCAACATATCCGAAAAAAAAACGCAAATATGTATTTAATTATGTAAACGCGGCTTCATGTTTTGTACGTACAAATAGAACATGCCTCAACGTCAAATGAAAAAAGTATACTCTCATTAATGAAAGAAATGTCAATTTTCATCAAAAAATGGAATATGAATCCTAATTTCTCAAAATTAGCTTGAGCGGTCTTTCTTATTTTTTTATACAGCATAATTTTCTTTTTCGTGATGGTCCCTTTCTCACCAAACCCCCATTTTGGCGGCTCCCATTGAAACAAGATAGTGGCGGAATCACAAAAGGGCAATTTAGGGCGCGTACAGGAACCCGCTATACGATACACTATACAGGGTGTGGCGGAACGGCGATCCATTCATTGGGTTTGTATTCAATGATTCAATGCCCTGGTATTATTGTCGGGAATCCTTTCATTTATTGGTTTTAGTCGGTGGTAAAGTAATACCAAATAGTTTTGCAAAAATGAGGGGTGCAACTGAGGTTTCTTTTGTAAGGTTGGTTTGCCGAAATTTTGTAAAAATAAATGAAGTAAACGTAAACGTAAACATAGTAATTTATGTTACTAGGTCGGGAAATGACTCGGGAATTTCTAGACGAGTAGTTTAATGACATTTCACGGCTGGGTATCGTACAATGTTTTATTTCATAGTGTGATAATTTTTTCGATCGGTTTAAAAGAAAAAGTGCTTCTTTGTCAAACCACACAGAGGGCGGTGGTCACTTCTTACCATGACATGGCGCCAGCCAAACCATGCTTCAACTGCCAATTTTACCGAATCTGTTGATGTAATCTGTCATTTACCAAACAGTTTTTGAGTCCGGCCAAGATACATTGAAGTACAGTATGAAATAAATCAATAAACAATTTTACTTCCACTCAAATAACTCGAAATATGCATACACTTCAATATCTTGTTCATTTTCAAAAAAAACTTTTATTCTTTGAGCTGTGTTTAAAAAAAAAATCAAGAACTTTGGAGGACTATAAAAAATAAACAACAAAGTTTGGAGGGTTGAAATGTTGAAACATTTTCAAACAACTCACCTGTTAAGTGATTTCCGGTGAATTCGAAGTCATCATCTTGATCCCAGTGTTTCAACGACAAATTGGACAATGGAGTAGCGTTGGCAAATTCCAAATTGGCAAAATGCCAATCCAGGATCTGGCGATCTTTCGACGAAAGATAAACATCACTGTAAAAAAAATTGTAGTTTCAGGCACAGATTATGACTGAATTCCGTTTCAGAGAGAATTAATCATCTAACAAATACACAATAAATTGGCGAGGAGAATTAAAACAATCATTCTAGAAACCACCTTCTACGGATTCAACTTTGCTCATTGAAACGCTCAAAAAATTAAACCACAACATGAGCCTTCAAGATGGCGGCTGGGCGCCATTGTGAAACATTTTTTTAAATGGAAAGGGGGTCGTGTGACACCTCATTTTGAAGATCCTGATGAGTACTTTATAACCCTTGAATATTGAGTCGATATTTTCAAGTACTACAAAATGGCGGTGCATTTAATTACTACATTGATACATAGACTTAAAAAAAAAAACGTCAAATTCAATTCAAAAGATGCTGGAAATATTCTTGACATGTTTGGGTTAGGAATAAATGACAAAAATGTCAAAAAAGCATCTTTTGAATTGAACTTGACGAATTTTTTCAAAAAGAGTATGTATCAATGTAGTAGTTAAATGTACCGCCATTTTGTAGTACTTCAAGATATCGACTCAATATTCTAGGGTTATAAAGTACTCATCAGGATCTTCAAAATGAGGTGTCACACGACCCCCCTTCCATTTAAAAAAATGTTTCAAAATGACGCCCAGCCGCCATCTTGAATACTGAAAGTACGTCAGTAACATCAAAAAGTAGTATTTCGACAGCAATTGAAGTTTTTCATTATTATTGCGAAAGGGTGAGTTTTACCGCTTCCCATAAACATGTGTCCGGAAATGCTTCATTACAGAGCTTCAGGTAAGTTTCATTTTTATTTTTGTTTTTTCTAAACAAAGAATTTGAACTAATGACGATCTTTTGATGAAAATTGGTGTTTAGGTGTTTTTTGTTGTGCCAAATTCGAACCTAATCTTAGTATGGCTCCAACTTCTAGAGCCATCAAAAAACTTCCAAAGTCAAATGAAAAATTAATTAAATTAATTAGAAACCCAAAATTTATTTGAGTGACTGTTTACTTGAAAAATTAATCAAACCAATGTTTCATCAACAAAAAAAGAACCTATTGGTGAAAAATAAAACCTAATATCAAACGTTTCGGAAGCGAATCTGCTTCCGTCGTCAGTGGAACCTAAAAAGGAAAGAATTAGTTCAAATTCACCAAATATTTCTCGATTTTATGGGTTTTATCAGTAAAATGATATTTTATCACACAAAATGTGACTTTTACTGACGAAGTAAAGATTCGCTTCCGAAACGTTTGATATTATTAGGATATACTCAGGAATCTACAGACACAAAATCGAAATTTCTTTTAATTTTTAACAATCTGCATTTTTTTTAACGAGACGTTTGCATTCATTCATAAAAAGTGATTATCCTACCATACTCTAATCACCATGAAAATAAGCGAACGTTTTTCAGACTCACCCTGTATAACAGGTAGGTTTAGGTGACGCCATCTACAAGTTAGAGTCGAATTTCGCACATCAAGAAACACCCAGGCGCGAATTTTTATCAAAATATCGACATTGGTTTGAAAAACAAAAAAATTAAAATTCAACACCCTGTGTAGCTCTGTAATGAAGCATTTTTGAACAAAAGTTTATACAAAGTTTTCTTCTTATGTTAGCTGGGAAACTCATCCTGAATTTTTTCGCAATATTATTGAAACAGAGTTTTGATACATTCAATGAAGAAATTGATAATTTTTATATTTAGTTGCTATGAACGCATATGTCAGGGCAACTGGTAGCTGGAAATGTCAAATTCTTGACAGTTTTGATTTTGAGTTATGACATGTGACAATATTTTATAACCTCCAAAATACTGTCAGTGCTAAGTTTAAGTGAGTTTCTATTGATTTTCATGAATAGTGTAACAAGTTTCGCTATAGAAAACACTTGTCCAGCTTTAATCTATTTATTTTACAAGTCACTATGTACAGAACTCACTATTCACATACAAAATCACAGCTTATTTATGTTTTACGATTTATATTTCACGACGTATTCAGAACTGAACTGAACTAACTCACTGAAATGACGGATCTCATTATATACCCTCGCCAGGATTGAGAGAACAATCCAGATATTTTTAGAAAAGCGAAGAATGTTCGACGCCATCTAGCCTTGCTAGAATGTACCAGAAGCCAATCGATTCCAAACAATTCTACACAATGTGGTGATGGCTTGCGGCGGCGCATTCACCATGCAACGTCACATTGCCCCCTTCTTAAGGCAATTCGTCCCGAATTGCCTTCATGTCGGTATCGGCAACTGTCCCCAACCCGGCAGCCTGATGTCCTATGGAAGTAGCAGTCCACTGTACTCTGGTTCGTCCTCCGGAAAGGATAGCAGCACACCAGGATGTCAATGCCGCTTTCTTTGAAGATTACCTCCAGCATGCTCCGTACTACTCTCCAGGCCAGTTGGTCGTTCGTCATTTTCGGAATTGCCAGATGGGTCAGGTCCTGTGACAGCATCAAGTCACGAAGATGACTGAGGGCTTTCCAGACATCACTGTAGGTGGTCAGATGATGTGGAAGCTTCTTCGTCACAAGGTAGAACAGATGTCGTGTACCTTCCATGATTTCCAGTACCCTCCCCACCTCTGGTTTTTGTCGTCGTAGATGTTCCAGTTGTCCAAATTTCCGCTTGAAAGCAGCAGCAAGACCACTCCTTCTTCAGTGACCCAGTGAGCCAACGAATATTCGGCCGGTGCTTCAAACAAATCCAGCTGCCTCTCTTGGACAACGCCATTCTGGACTTTCTGGCCATTGGAGTGTAGAGACATGAAAGTTTCCAATGACATGTCTTTCTTGGGTAACCTGATCTGCCTCACTTCAGCGTCCTGATCGTCGTGGTTCCCAGCATACCGAGCTAAACGATTGAAGTGAACAACCCTCGGTTTTCCTCGTGGTGGCTTTCGAATCCTGTAGACGACGTCATTGATTCGCTCCAGAATCTCATACGGGCCCTCCCAAGAACTTTGCAGTTTTGGGGAGAATCCACGTCGCCTCTGTGGGTTGTGAAGCCAAACCAAATCCCCAACCTGGAACCCTCCTTCTTCGGCCTTCACGTCGTACGCTTCTTTCATCCTGTGGCTGGCACTTTGGATGTTTAGTCGGACCCGTTGATGGATATCGTCCATTATTCTACGAAGATCACTTGCGTAGTCTTCCCCAGCGACATCCTCACCAGGTGGACAGCCAAACTTCAAATCGCAGGGCAGCCGGAGTTCACGACCCATGATGACCTTGGCAGGTGTTTCGCCCGTCGATTCATGAACTGCTGACCTGTACGCCATGAGGAATAGGGGGAGATGTTGATCCCAGTCTCTTTGATGGTCAGAGACAACTTTGGCCAAGTGTCGATTGATGGTTCGGTTCATTCGCTCCACCATGCCATCCGATTGTGGGTGTACCGCCGTTGTCCTTGTCTTCTTGATCTTCAAGACATCGCAGACGTTCTGGAATAGCGTCGATTCGAAGTTTCTGCCCTGGTCCGAATGCAGCTCCAACGGGACACCGAAACGGCAAAACCATTCCTTAATCAAGACATCGGCAACGGTAGCTGCCTCCTGGTTGGGCAAGGCATACGCTTCAGCCCACTTGCTGAAGTAATCCATGGCGACCAAGATGTATTTATTTTCTTTGTCCGTTTCAGGGAACGGTCCAGCCACGTCGATTGCGATCCTTTCAAAGGGGCTTCCCACGTTGTATTGGCGCATAGGAGCTTTTGGCCGTTTCTGGGGTCCGTTACTTGCCGCACATACGGCACATTTTCTGCACCATTCCTTCACATCGGCTTGACAGTTGACCCAGTAAAACCGTTCTCGCAGCTTTCCCAGCGTCTTGGTTACACCCAAATGTCCACCCGTGACGCCATCATGGACCTCTCTCATCACCTCTGCCTGTCTGTTTCCAGGAACGACTACCTGCCTCCGATCTTCCGTGCCATCCAGATTCTTCACCAGCCTCTTCAGGATGCCGTCATCAAGAACCATCGAATCCCATTGAGCCCAGTAGGACTTCACGGTGGTCGAGAACCGCGCGACTTCTTGCCAGGTTGGTCGTTGGCCTGCCTGTTTCCATCCGATGACAAGCTTCAGATCTGGATCTTTCTCCTGGTCCTCGCGAAGCGCCTTAGACTGCCAGGAATCATTCACCACAGTCGTCCTGCAAGTGCTCGCCTCCTTTTCCTCGGCTGTGTGAGAAAGCTCTGGTCTCCTGGACAAGCCATCAAAGATCTTGAGGCTTGATCTCGCTCGATGATCATTCTTTTCCCATGCCAACGCAGGTGCCCGTATCTCTTTCCTACAGCGGCCACGCATATGCCCAAGCTCTCCACAATTCCAGCATCGCAGCGCCTTTCGCTTAGATACCTCCATTTCCTTGAGGACTCTCCTCACAGTTGCTTCGACGGTGTCTTCTTCCAGATGATCCTTCTCCTTCATTATTCGCACACGCGTAGGAGGCTTGCAGCACTGCTTCGCCGCTTCGAGTTCCAAGGCTTTGGCCAGTGCTTCAACCAGTCTATCGGGACGATGGAGTATCAGGAACTGCCGAATCTCCTGGTCTCGAAGTCCATCCAAGAAGGCCTGAACTGCAAGCCTCTCCATAACGTTCTCTGGCGTGGTTGGATAAGCCAGTCGTGCAAGGCGAGCAACATCCGCTTCAAACTCCTGCAAGGTCTCGTTGGTCTTCTGAATGCGATTTTTCAACTGAGAGTGGTAGACGTGCTCCAAGTGAGTTTGCCCATATCGCAGTTCCAGATGCTTGACTAGTACATCGTAGTCCTCCTGCTCCTGGGTGTTGAGCGTCTGCAGGATTTCTGTAGCTTCCCCACGAAGTGCCAGAGTCAATGCCAGGGCTTTTTCCGGTCCAGTCCATCCATTTGCCCTTGCTGCTGCCTCGAACTGGCGATGGTAATTGTTCCAGGACAGTTTGCCATCAAACTGTGGGGCTTTCATGTGAATTCTGATTGTATCAGCTTCTATCTTGGCACTTGCACCCTGGTTTCCGAGTGATACCTGTGGTTGTTCGATGATAGTGTCTACTTTTTTTCTCATTTTTTCCATTTCGTCTTCCAAAGTCTTCACTGTGTCTTCAAATCGTTTCTCAAAGTTTCCAATTTCTACGGCGACATGATCCTTCACAAACTTATAGTTGTCTGCCAACTGTTCCTTAATTTTCTCCTTCATAATTCTAGAAGACTCTGCGAGCTTCTCTTCCATAACTCTAGAAGATTCTACAAACTTCTCATCCAATTTATCTTCCAATCTCCTAGAGTTTTCTTCCAATAATCTTTTTACTGCGTTGGGATCGGGAACTTCAAATTGGAACGTATCAGGATTCATGCCTTCTTCCATTAAAGCCTCACGAAGCCTTGTTTGTAGATCAGTTTTCTTACCACTACTATCCAGGTCACGCTCCTCCAGCTCCCTCTTCTACTCGGCGACCTTCAATCCGGTTAAAAACACTAGTTTCGCAGCCATTAAAGCGAATATTCATGTCCATTTCTATAGCACACAATAAATTCCACTTCTGACACCAATGTAACAAGTTTCGCTATAGAAAACACTTGTCCAGCTTTAATCTATTTATTTTACAAGTCACTATGTACAGAACTCACTATTCACATACAAAATCACAGCTTATTTATGTTTTACGATTTATATTTCACGACGTATTCAGAACTGAACTAACTCCTTGAAATGACGGATCTCATTATATACCCTCGCCAAGATTGAGAGAACAATCCAGATATTTTTAGAAAAGCGAAGAATGGTCGACGCCATCTAGCCTTGCTAGAATGTACCAGAAGCCAATCGATTCCAAACAATTCTACACAATGTGGTGATGGCTTGCGGCGGCGCATTCACCATGCAACGTCACAATAGTAACATATTTGTTGATACACTGATTGACAATCTCTATCAATAAATTAGAGTTAGAGTAGACAAAGTGGGGTTTTGGTGGCAGATGAAATATTACAATTTAAACATACAATAGGCCATGTTCATGTTTTTTTTTATTTGCTTATCAGAAAGAGCAGACAAAAATAAGCTCATATTTTTTTTCTCTGATTTCTTACGTAGCGGGAAAGGCACTAAAATTCACTTTGAACGTTAGGCCGATGACGTCATCCGCTTAAATCTGTTATTGGCTAGTCATGGGCAATGTTGCCAAACGAAATATTCATATAAACATACAAAAGTTACAAGAGTTTAACAGATAATTTGAGGTTTCCAAACAATTAAACTCATTATTTTGGTTATCACAGGTTTTCTGCCGGCAACATTGCTATCATGTGGGAGCGGGAGCTACATCCAGTCGCAAGTGATATTATTGGTAAACTTGGCAATAACTAAAATTTGATTGGTGCTAAAAATTGCGGGATATTTAAATAAATGCAGTCCGTTTGCACCAAATTTCTGGGCATGAGATTTTTTTCCGTTTGAAGCAACCTTGCCTTTCATTAGTATACTGAACGTACTTCTTCTCCAGATAATTGAAATATTTGAATTCGATATTGTGCCCAAACGGTAAGTTAATGAGTTAAAAAAAAGCCTAGATATAAAATATGTAAAAAAAATTATGTAGTTTCATCCATAATAGGAAGATAAATCGCAAAATTTTTATAGTTTTCGAGTTAAAAGCAAAAAAAACAATAAAAAAGTGTTTTTTTGTTCACCAAAAAACATATCCAACCAAAAAATCAGTACTACCCCAAAATATTTATGGCAAAAACACAATTCAACTGGATTAACAAAGCAACATAATTTTTTATCCAGAACCCAAAAAACTGGTCCATGATCATTTTCAAAACAGTTTTCTGATATTTTATCATTATTATCATTTGTTACGTATAAGAAATATGCACAGATACAAAAATTCGATTTTTCTTTCAGGATTTTTAAAAATAACAAAAAAGTTGACGGGATCTAAAGGTTTGTTTTTGAGATTAAATCTGAGTAATGATTAGATTAGGTTGGTTTTTGTTTGGGCGGGAGCGTGGTGAATGCGCCAAAAACTAACAAGTGAATGAAGATTTTGTAACCTGAAATCATAATTTTTCAGTTAAACAACCGTTTTCTTCATCTGCGCAACTGATTTTGTAGAGTAATTAGTAAACTCATGTCCATATACTTCAAAAATACGAAATATTGAAGAAAGTCATTGACTGACAAATTTTTCATTAATCGAATCATAAATATAGGGTTCCCGAAATAAGGTTGAAATATTTGAACAGTATATTCTACACTGAAAAAAAATATAAGTTTGCTATATAAAAATATCTTTGAAAACGCTTTGTTTTCGAGATACAGAGTGTCGAAGTTTAATTTATATTTTTGGTTTTATCTGAATAAATCCCATAATAATTCTTATAATTTAACAAAAATCGGTATCCAGAGTGTTTTTGACATAAGAAATTCAAATTTGATTTTTTACTGTACATAGTCAAAACTTTTTTGCCGAACCCTGTACCTTTGTTTTGAGTTAGAAGAATGATTACAACATTATTTTTAAATAAAAACGATACTCTTGTTGGACGTTGCTGGGAGCGACCGTTTTTGAGATATTTGCACTTGAATTAATTCAAGCAATGTGGTTTTCAATGGCAAATTTTGAAAATAGACATGGGTGGCGTTGAAAACGGCGTTACCATGGATGAAAGTTGAAATTTTGACATAAAGCAACATAACATTCAGGGCATATGGCAACATCGCTGGAAAAAGAGTTTAATATACAGGGTTTTTCACTTAAAACTCCCCACGTCAATATCTCGGAAACGAATAGGAATATTTGATTTCTGTAAAAAGTAGTCAATGTATGGGGTCGAGTACTTATTTTTCACAGTTAAAAAAATTCGACGCCTACCAAGAGTAAAGCGTCGCGACGCATCGAAAATATTAATCGATTGCAGGAACTTTGAAATTACGCGCATGCAAAAGTACAAGTTATTCATAAACTTTTTTGTTATTCAGTCGAACTCATTTATTCTACTCAGTTTTGAGATATACAGTGTGTTCAAGATAAGGATGTCTATCATGGGGATCTTGAAAACCGTGAGAGATACAAGGTCGGTTAAATGGAGGCAAAGTTGCGTATTTTGATGCTTAACAAAATGTCGTTTTAAAAGCCAAGAAATTCCGACTAAGTCCGAAGTTATCCGAAAAAAACGAAATTTTTCAATTTTTTTTTTCATTTTTTTCTGACCACATTTGAAGAGATATTTTGAAATGAATGGAACTCCTTCATTGCCACTTTTTGCTCTTTACAAGATAGCGTTATTAAATTGAAGAACCGACGTTTCGTCTATGAGCAGCCATCATCAACTTTGTTTTTTTAAATACGGTCCTGGATTTTTTATTACGGAATTTTAGAGCCTCTTATGTTCCCAAACCAACAAGGTATCGCACTAATCAAAAAAGAGGTGTGCGTTTTTGATCCTATTAAAAATGTATTTTTTGTCTCTCTCTAACACATGAGTTCTCATGGAAAAATCCATCAACATAATTTTTTTGAATAATTGCGATACATTGTTGGCTTAGGAACATAAGAGGCCCTCAAAATCCGTTATAAAAAATCCAGGACCGTATTTAAAAAAACAAAGTTGATGATGGCTGCTCATAGACGAAACGTCGGTTCTTCAATTTAATAACGCTATCTTGTAAAGAGCAAAAAGTGGCAATGAAGGAGTTCCATTCATTTCAAAATATCTCTTCAAATGTGGTCAGAAAAAAATGAAAAAAAAAATTGAAAAATTTCGTTTTTTTCGGATAACTTCGGACTTAGTCGGAATTTCTTGGCTTTCAAAACGGCATTTTGTTAAGCATCAAAATACGCAACTTTGCCTCCATTTAACCGACCTTGTATCTCTCACGGTTTTCAAGATCCCCATGATAGACATTCTTATCTTGGACACACTGTATATCTCAAAACTGAGTAGAATAAATGAGTTCGACTGAATAACAAAAAAGTTTATAAATAACATGTACTTTAGCATGCGCGTAATTTCAAAGTCCCTGCAATCGATTAATATTTTCGATGCGTCGCGACGCTTTACTCTTGGTAGGCGTCGAATTTTTTCAACTGTGAAAAATAAGTACTCGACCCCATACATTGACTACTTTTTACAGAAATCAAATATTCCTATTCGTTTCCGAGATATTGACGTGGGGAGTTTTAAGTGAAAAACCCTGTATAGTAATGGGAGTAGACTAAGTGTATCCAAGGTGGAGGAGTTCGTAGCTTCAAACTAGTCTTGTGAAGAAATAAATAGAGGACCATTTCTTCAGTGGACAAGGCTTCAAGAAATCAATTTTTCTGCGTGTACTTCAAAAAGGAAGAGACGTACAAAATATTTTATAAGACATTTTAGTCTTTTTTTTATCCCATCTAACTCCTAATACTTCTGGGACACCTGTACATATACTACTGAAAAAATACAAAAATAACCCCATATTTTCTGTGTAACGTAAAATCCGCCATAAGTTAAATCAGCACTTAAATATTCTACTCACCTTGGTGGAGAACTCTCCAACAGCGCCAATTTCTCCTCAATCACCTTTACATGTTCTTTAAGCTCGTTCCACTCTTTAGCCAGAACCTTTACCTCTCTAAAACTCAAAAAATATTTCACAATTCCACACCTTTTAGCCCAACAAACCTCATATCAGACCGATAGGCTACGTTTTGCTCAAAAGTCCGCTCAACTTCCTTCATTTCCCCAATTTTTATTGCAAGTTTTTGAAGTTTTTCTTTAAGCTTAATCCTGGCATATTCGCTTGCTTTTAATTTATCCTAGAAAAAAAAAAGGCAATCAACAAACTCAAACAAAGCCCGAACGTTGATGTTGCCAAATTTCTTTATTATCCCCATCTACACTATTTGTAATATAAAGTATATTAAAAACAAACCTGCAACTCAATCACAGCCTTAAAATGCTGAATCTGCTTCTCATGCACGCGCTTCTCCTGCAGCTTAATCACCCACTCCAAAGCCTGGCCCAAACTCACAGGCTTATTTCCTGCATAGTTAAAATCCAGCTGATGCGACAAATACGAAGTTGCCTCCAACAGTCTGTTAAATTCTCTTTCAACCATCTCATCTTTATCTTTATCAACTGTGTCACCACTTGACTGGTATAGAGGGCACTTTTGTCGGATTTTATGCAACTCCATGTCGATTTGTTTACTGAGAGTGGTTACAGGGTTGCCACCTAGTCCAGTCACTACCATAGCGCCCAGGTCAGCTACGTAGTTGCCCTTGCGAAACGTGGCAATCCTGCCGCCAACCCGATCTCTTGCTTCGAGCACGATTACTTCTAAGCCGAATTGTTGTAGCTGTTGCGCAGCTACTAAACCAGCTATTCCTGCGCCTATTACGATTACTTTGCCGTATTTTTTAGTGGGGATTGGTTCCAGTCTGAATTGAAAAGTTGAAATAATGGCATCATTTTAATGTGAAAAATGTAAAAAAATTGATGTAGTTAATAGTCAAAGCGATACAGTGAACCGCAAAATAGTTGTGTCCTTTGCCATGGGGGCGCCCTCTATTATAGATATCAAATGAATAAACGAATTTGACTTTCAATTCGTAAAGAATTTATTGATGACATTAAAATACTATTCAACTGGTTGCGAGGGTTGCATAGTCGTTAAAGGTGAATATGGTAAAGGCTGATATTTTACCTACCTTTGGAAGATTCCATAGTTGATGTACCCATTGCGTTCCAGAAACGCATGGATGCGTTTCAATAACGACAGATCACTGTTGTAAGGTGGTTCCATGGTTTTTATGGCATTATCCAGAGTTACTTGGAGTTTGGGATTGTCCAGCCACATTTTCAGGATGCGGTTGCGGATGTTGAGGAATACTTTGACGGTTTGTAGAGAAGCATTTGCGATGTCTTGGAAGAGAAAAAAAAGTGAAACTGCCAACCTGTGAAGGTTATAAACTCAATATGTCCTCGTAAGTTTTTTCGAGAAAGTAGGCGTTTCTAAGGCTAGGCCGACAAAATAGTCAAAAATGGCTAGGCGGTAAAATTATTTTCAATTTTTTCTAATAAAGGGATTAATTACTGAATGCATGTGATTGGAGCGTAATAGTTATACCTACAAACTAATATTCAATGTATTACCAATTCAGATATTTTATTGGCGCCCTCTACAAGTTAGAGCCAAACTGAGATAAAATTCGAATTCCGCATAAAAAGAAACCCTCAAATACCGATTTTTATGGAAATATAGACATTGGTTCAAATATTATTTACAAAAAACAAAAATAAAAATAAAACTTCAACACCCTGTAGCTCTGTAACGAAGCATTTCCGGACACACCTTTATATGAAGTTTTCTTATTATTTTTGAGTGGGGAAACTCACCCTGAATTTTTTCGCAATATTAATGAAACACCCTGTATAGGGCTGGTCAAAAAATACAAAACTGTTATTTTGTGTAAGAAAAAACTATCTTGAAATATCAAAATCCAAAATGTCTTTTCTGGTACAGTTTAATTTTTATGAAAATTCAATTCCTCATAAGGAACTTTAATTAAGATTCACAGATATAGGCAATAAATACACAAAATAATCAGGAGTTTCTTCCAAGTAATTTTCACATTTTGTTGGTTTCTTGTTTCCCTGTATATTTGAAGAATTTTTTTACACAGATGTTATTTTCATATACCAAGCAAAAATTTTTATCAAGAATGACTTTTTGACGTATCTTTAAATTTTTAGTCCTAACACCTATCCGGGAAAAAACTGTAAAAAAAATGTTTTCAATAATTTATTAACCACACTTTTTCTTAATGGAAATATTTTAAAAAGTGTAAAAGTCCAGAATAATTATTTTTTGTTTATTAGATCTGTCACACAAGCAATGATGTTTTGAGTGGTGGTCATGTGATTACAAAGAATTTGTCATTGGCTAGAGATGATGATTTTTTACGGAAACTGACTCATTAATCGATTTATCTAATAAACATCATCATTTTATTTTGTTGATTTATTCTATATTTTTCAAGACTTTAGTGGCGTTTTCCACATGACTTTTATTTTTTCCCTATTACTTGCTCTCTAAACAAGAGTTTTTGTCTATTTAAATATCTTTTATCCTCTCTTTTCAAGTGAAAAATGTGATTTCATTTTTTTACAGGGTTTTTAGTCCTTAATGTTACTTTTGTCTGACCTTTTAAAATGTTTCGATCACTTTATGCAATCTTTTTTACTTTTTAGAGGATCATTTATTTTATTCCGTTGATTTATTCTATATTTTGCTGGTTTTAACTTTTTCAATAAGATTTCTACAAAAAATTGTATATTTTAGAATACCTTATTATGTTCTCTTTCAAAAACTGACAAGAAAAAATGCTGGAAATATACAGGGTGAGTTTTTTTGTGTCTAGCGTAAGGATCTCGGAAACTATAGCAAATAAGAGTAAATGTTTAAATGGGCAAAAATTTGCAGTTTTGTAGCTCTACTCAAAACCATTTTGAGTTATTAAACATTTTAAAGCTGTCAAAAGGTATTTAAAAAAAATTGGTTTTTAGCGATTTTTTAAAACGTCCCCACCTCCGCGAATATTGATTGTAGGAGAAAATGTTAAATACAAAAGTATTAGGAAATTCTTTTCTAAATTAAATGACAATGATTTTCCAACAACTAGATATAGCCCGACGTCTCTTTGTGTGTCACATTTTTATACATTGAGGGGAGAGAGGAATTCTTGCGAGAAAATAAAAATACTCTATACTCTATGAGTGCATCTCCAATTATACAGGGTGTCCCAGCAAGGGTGGCCACCGGCCATATCTCGGAAACTACTGGACCTAAAAGTGCAGGAAAAAAAAAATGATCACTAAAGTGGCCACGAGAAAATGCTGGGAAATATTTATAACTTCGAAATTTTTCCACTAGGGGGCGCAATCAAAGCTTAAATATTAAAATTCGAAATTTCTCAGGAAATTCTCAGATTGAGGTATATCTTTATCAACATGGTTAGAAAACCTAGACAATTTCACGTCTTTTTGGTACAGGGCTCATTGGCGTACCGATCTTCGTGTGAGTGGGGGAAGGTGGTGAAAGTGTAATTGTTCAAGTGGCTGTAACTTATAAACGACTTGTCCGATTTTGTTGCGTATAGGCTTGTTTGGGTTAGTTTGGGTTAGTTAGATAAATGTCAGTACTTTCGTATATCGTATCCAGTGATGCATGATTGTCTCCAGAAAAGTTGCTAGGAGGGGTAACTTGAATTAAAAACAGTGTTCTTCATTTTACCGCAAAAATTTAAATGGGATGGTATAATTCTGATAATAATTACTAGTCCAAATTATGTAATTTTTTTTTTTTTTTTTTTTTTTTTTTTTTTTTTTTTTTTTTTTTTTTTTTAGGGTTTTTTCTTGTTAATTCAATCTTCATTTCGATTCCGTTATCAGAATTATACCGTACCATTTAAATTTTTGCGGTGAAACGAAAATAACAGTTTTTAATTCAAATTACGCCTTCTAGCAACTTTTCTGGAGACAATCACGCATCACTGGATACGATATTCGAAAGTACTCACATTTATCTTCCAAACAAGCCTATACGCAACAAAATCGGACAAGTCGTTTATAAGTTACAGCCACTTGAACAATTACACTTTCACTACCTTCCCCTACTCACACGAAGATCGGTACGCCAATGAGCCCTGTACCAAAAAGTCGTGAAATTGTCTAGGTTTTCTAACCATGTTGATAAAGATATACCTCAATCTGAGAATTTCCGGAGAAATTTCGAATTTTAATATTTAAGCTTTGATTGCGCCCCCTAGCGGAAAAATTTCGAAGTTATAAATATTTCCCAGCATTTTCTCGTGGCCACTTTAGTGATCATATTTTTTTTCCTGAACTTTTAGGTCCAGTAGTTTCCGAGATATGGCCGGTGGTCACCCTAGCTGGGATACCCTGTATAATATGTACATTTTTAGATCACTAGTGATACTAGTGATAATAAAACATTTCCAATGAGAACCATATTTTTCCATAAACCTTAGTTACTTATGTAGACACGATGCAACAAAATACATCTGGCAACACGACACTAATGCCTATTTGAGATCAACCAATCACAGCTGATAGTCATTTTAACCAATCATAGCCTGTAGCTCCCTTGGAACACTGTTGTCGGCTTGTTCAAAATTCAAAATTCAATATTTTTGAAGGCCGAACAGCTGATTTATGTGAACAAAACTTATCAGTAATCAGTAAATTATAACTGTCCTAAAACACCAACAATATTGAAACAAATAAAGAATCTTGTAAAATCTTGTTTAGGAACATAAGAGGCTCTTAAGATCCAGGACCGTATTTGAAAAAAAACAAAATTGATGATAGTTTCTCCGAAACGAAACGTCGTACGGCTTAAAAAGTGACAAAGAAAAAGTGTTTTCGTTTTTTTTATATCTTTCAAAATAGCTTAAAAAAAAATAAAAACGAAATCGCAATATTTCGGTTTTTATCGGATATTTCCGAAACGGCTTGAAATTTTTAAATTTGTAAAACGGGATCTTGTTGGGTATTAAAATGCGCAATTTTTTTCTGATTTAACCGACACTGTATCTCTTATAGTTTCCGAGATCCCCATGTTGTGCATCCTTATATTGGAGACACTGTATTTGTGAAATTTTACGATTGAACTAGCAAAAAAGTATACTTATCAGGAAAATATTCTCTATTAAAAAGCCCCGCAGCTTTCAAAAATATTTAAAAAAAAAAGAAATTATCAGATTAATAAAAAAAGATGCCCATCGTCGTAGGCAAGGCACTCCTATCTTTTCGACACCAAATTTACAGGGGCTATTTCAAAAGTATTCCTCGAGGGATTCCTGAAGTTTTTATAGCTTAAGTGAATACAAGTTATCAAAAATCCCTGCTTACAGCAAAATCACGACACTCACCAGGAAAACAAGCTGACTCAAGCGATACCAACTTATCAAAAGGCATGCGACTCTGGAAAGCAGCTCCTTCCAATCCCGACAGCAATTCCTTGAAAATTGGATCGTCCAGTTCGGATTCGTCTCCAGAATTGCCATCTTTGCTTTTACTTTCTTCTTTTTTATCTTTTTTTGTTGTGCTAGCCCGTGGAGAATTGGTCGTTTTCTTCTCGTTTGGAGAACTTTTGGGCTTGTCGGGGACTTCTTGAGATTCTTGGTCTGGTAGGAGGGAAGGTTTATCCTCTTTTTCTTCTTTAAGCTCGAGCTGTAATCAAGAAATATACAAAAAAAAATGAGAATGGATTAATTTGATCTTAATGATCCTACAAAGCTTCTATTTTCTGAATTTTTGTATCTCAGAATCCATTTTATTTAATATGATTGAATAATGAATGTGTAGCATTAAGTTTGTATGAGAGTGCTGGAAAGTCCAAGGGTTCGTCTTTTAAGAACTTAAAGGCATATAGACAGTGAATAAATATATAAATTACATTAGCAATGATAATTTTACATTAATAAGCAACAGATCATGATTCAAATCACATTAAAGGGCCCAAATCAACATTATTCAACACCATCAAAAACGGATTTATCATTTACCTTAGCCTTCTTTCTTCTACTCATCTTCACTTCCGAAAACCACCGAAAAACAGCAAAAAAAACGGTTTTTATCAATCAAAAACAAATTTCTGTTTGTTTGGGAAATTTGTTTGGATATGCCGAACTGAAATCTAGGGTTAGGATTGAAAATATTCTGCTCTGTTCCTTGAAGAGCTTCTTTCAGTTAATCTGATTGGTCGATAATTTGCAACGGACGGTGTGATTGGTTTGTGATGTAAGAGTGGAAAGTGGATGTATGAACGGAGTTTTTGACTGACGGGAGTGGCTGATGTCGGGTGGCTTGTGGAACGATTGAATTAGGATTACTTTAGCAATATACAGGGTGTCATTAGACAGTTTTCGTTGCTCCTGGAAATTTCACCGGTTGCGGTTACGAAAGTCGTAGTGATAGCCGCTATTTGACCGATAAAATAGTACATTTTGTATCAAGGGCGGAAAGTAGATGATTTTGACGAGGGTATAAGTAGCAGCACAAGCGAAGCGAGGGCAGATATTATACGAGTCAAAATCATCTTTCGTCCGTGGTGCAAACAGAGCTTTTTGTACAACCAGTTTGTAATCATTTGAAAAAGAATAATTATGAAAATCAAAAATAAATAATCGATACATTATTGCACTACACTGCTGACAAGTCAGACAACTGACAAGTTTAGTGACAAGTGTCAAACTTGGTTACGATAGGTGTGTTCCCGTATTCTTTTGTGGTGCGGATTCATTGTCACCGAGATTGTCACGTGATTATTTCCGTTTAGTATGCTAGACTGTCACGTGGTTTTTAGATTCAGAGGCGTTGGGATCCAAGGAACCGTTGCTAAGTGACCTACTTTTGCGACCGCGGGCGCGAAAGTACTTTTAGGCACGGCTGCCAAAATAAGCGACTTTCCGCCTGCTTTGCATGCATTGAAAAGTGGACTTTACGTGTAGGTTGTACAAAAATATAGTTTTCGGTGAAGGCAAGAAACAAATCCGCTCAACGTTACGTTTAACCTCAACCCTAACCAAAGTTAATGGCAAATGTCATCGCAGTCTTGTTTTGATTATGTGTATGTGTTATTTTTTCAAAATGATTGATGATATGGTATTATTGGACTCCAGTGACGAATCAGATGCTGATTTTAAAGATGCCATTTTATTAGAAGTATTGAACAACAACGTCATCCAATATAGAGAAGATATTTACATCATCTGACACTTTCCGGAAATCGTTGCCCTTTTCTTTTTCCTCAAACATTTCCAATGCATATGTAATATGTTCTTAACTCCCCTCAAAGAAGCCTTTTTACCTCAAAAATATTGGAAACAATCACACTCTATATAGATACATCCCCATATGAATTATTTGCCAGTATTTCAGTGAGTAAGATCTGTTTATCTTCATCGGTAAACCAAACTCGGTTTCGCCTGATTGTTTTAGAAAAACTTGCTGCTTCTTGATTTGGATTCATTGCGTAAATTGTCCTGGTCTTGAATCCAGCGAAAGTATAAACAAAAACAATGAAATCAAAATAACATATTCCTTTTGTCCAACACAACTCAGCGGTGACAGTAGCTAGACAAACTTTGACAGTTTTGCACACAAAACTGTCAAAATTTACCCAGCTGCTGTGACCGCTGAGCCATCGCTGAGCTGTGTTGGACATAAGCATTCTCTTCCACTGCGCATGCGTTTCGCTGCGTTAACCGCTATGACTAAAGGGCTATGAATGACTATCGTACGTAAACAACCGGCATTTATCGGTATCGATATACGGTAAATGACATTCAAATGTCAAAGTTGTCAATTAGCGTTAGTCGGAGCTGCATTTTTTGAGCAACGAAAACTGTCTATTAATATCATTCAGAAAACATTCAAGATACAGGGGGTGTTTTTTGCAATTTTCTTCAAATTTTTCATCTGAATAATATTTGCTTCTCAAACTAACCAAATGTAACCCAAACCAACCTTACCTAACCCAAAACAAAAATCTTTTTTCCGCCAGTAAATTTGCAATCCTTGACACAAGAAAGTGTCTATACAGGGTGTTTCCTAAAGATTGGTGAAAAATTCGTTGTGTGATTCCTGGGGTATTTTCATGAAAAAAAGTTCCTATAAACATTTGCCGAAAAATGCTTCCTAAGGGAGCTACGCCCCTTTAAATAGGGCACCCCGAAGACGGTTTTTCCTCAATATTTCCGAAACCTTACATACAAAAATCATGAAATTTGGTACATCATACAAACTTTTAATGCTGAATGAGAATTTGAGCTCAGAATTTCAAAATTTTAATCAGGGGCGTACCATACTGGCGTACCATACCATTTAAAAAATTGGATTCTTTTAACCTTTAACCCCGCCAGTATGGTACGCCCCTGATTAAAATTTTGAAATTGTGAGCTCAAATTCTCATTCAGCATTAAAAGTTTGTATGATGTACCAAATTTCATGATTTTTGTATGTAAGGTTTCGGAAATATTGAGGAAAAACCGTCTTCGGGGTGCCCTATTTAAAGGGGCGTAGCTCCCTTAGGAAGCATTTTTCGGCAAATGTTTATAGAAACTTTTTTTCATGAAAATACCCCAGGAATCACACAACGAATTTTTTACCAATCTTTAGGAAACACCCTGTATAAAAAAATTTGGAAAAAATCGAAAAATAGCAGAAAACCGTTTATGCAATAATCACCATATTTTTGGCGTAGGATTGAGTTGCAAAAATGAATCCGTTTCGAAAAAATTATTTAATATCCAAGGTTCAGATCCGACGTTTACAGAAAAAAAAAATAGTATATTATTCAACGAGGGGGAAATGGTGAATATTACTCACGAGGATGAAGTTTGCGCTACGAGCCGTAGGCGAGTAAGCGTAAACATCTGAGTGAGTAATATCCATTTCCCGCGAGTAAAATACTGTACTTTTTCTTAGACTATTCAATAATTGAAGCGAACTTTGAAATATTCAATTTCGTTTGGACGGCACTTGGTTTGGTAATTAGAAAGAATGGCGCTGCAAGTAATAAGGCAATTTATGGACGCTTTCATTTACACCTCTTATTTGAAGATATAGAAGAGTGTCCGGAGCTCAAATTTAGTGAGAAACCCACTGGCGCAAACAAAACTTTCGTATCTCTTATCGGTTGGCCGCTAGAGGGCATTTCTCGAATTTCGTCGATTTTTTTATATCCTATAACTTCTTGATTTTGGTAAAACCTTTCTCAAGGCACTTTTTTCCGTTGATTGAGTCCAATGCAATATGCAGTTTTTTAAAGGGCGTTTAGAAACGTTTTTAGATGTCTCAAACTAGGAAACTAAAACTATCTAAAAAACGTATCTAAACACTGCCTACTGTAATGGATGGAATAGAGTGCTCATTGAGAAAGTTTTAACCAAAACTAATTATCTTAATCAATTAAAAGGTTATGGGATATAAACAAATCGACGAAATTCGAGAAACGCCCTCTAGTGGCTAAACGATAAGAGAAAAGCTCGGAGAAAAGTTTTCTTTGCACCAATGGGTTTCTCATTAAATTTGAGCTACTTAGTTGATTTTCTGCGGTATCTTGAAATGAGGGGTGTTCCCATAAGAACGCGTCCACTTTGGCTTTGGGACATCCTGTATTTGATAAGATTTCAATCAGCTGTATTGAAATCAAAATTGATATCAGATTGTATAGTTATCAAGTTTTTTCCTGTTTGGAAAATTGAACAAAAGACTAAAAGACTATCGATTTTCTGAAATATTAACGCAACTTATATTTTTTTAAATAAAAAGCCTTTCATATTATATTTCGATTCTACTCAAAATTTTATATAAAGCACAATCAAGGATCAAGGAAGTAATTCCTTACTTATGAAATAATTGATGAATAAATGATTGCTCCTATAGCGACTGTTTACTCTTTTTCCCCGGTGAATAAATCTGTTTTCACTTAAATATGTGGTACAGGAAAGTCCAAAAAAATCATGACAGCTCATAACAGGAAAATTGAGTGAGAGTGGCGCTCTCTACAAGTTAGAGCCATTACTGATTACTGATTACTGAAGTACAGGCGCTACGAGTTTCGGGCTGTTGGCCCCGACACCGCAGCCTCTAGTTGAGCTTATTGTATCTTCTCTGTGCCTGTCTCTCAGTCGAAGAGCTCCATTGCCCGAATAAGGTTTATGACGTCTCCAGTACGCCAGCGCTTCACATTCGAATCCAATGTGGGAGGCTGTTTCCTCCTCCTCGTTGCACAGCCTACATATGGGTTCCTCGTTGAAAAGACCCATGATATGCATGTGTTTCCTTAGATTGCAGTGTCCAGTTAATAAACCTGTTACTTTCCTAAGCTGATTCCTGCTGAGTTTCAGTAGGCTTCCAGAAAATGATGATTCGATCTCGTCTGCCATCATTAATTTACTGTGTTTCAGACCTGGTGATTGGCACCATCTAGCTTTCTGTTGTTTTTTGGACCAACAGTTCAGCCAACCTCTCACAGAGGATTTTGTAATACCAATAGCAGGTTCTGGACCCAGAAGTGGTGTGTTTGCAGCATTGCGTGCTAGTAGATCCGCCCGCTCGTTCCCAGCTATCCCTGTGTGTCCTGGTATCCATCCAAGAGTGACATCGTTAGATACTCCCAGTGTGACAAGGTTTTGCTGACAGTCCATGACTTGTTTGGATTTTGGCTGTCACTAAGGATAAGGATTTTCCTTCCTCTGTAGCCTCTCCTGAGATTCTCTTGCACGCATACGTTTATTGCATGTACTTCTGCCTGGAAAACTGTAGCGTACAACCCGAGTGGTTCACATGTTTCCCACTTTGGATTTTCACCTACGATTCCGGCACCAGTTCCCCGGCTTGTTTTGGAGCCGTCTGTGTACCATATTGCCCCATTAGCCATTCGGAGTTGTTTCACCGTTTCCTCTTCCCATATTAGCTTGGTCTTGGGAGACGTGCTAAAGTTGATATTTTTCAGCATGATATCACTCCTCATTGTTACTAAGTGGTTCGTGACTGTGCTGGTTATCTTAGTGTGTCCTTGGGAGTTTGAGTGGCTCCAGTTCCCGGTGTTGCTAAGTCTATAAGCTCCCATTCTTGCTTCCATTTTGATATAGATATCTAAAGAAGGTAGGTTAAGTATGGCCTCCATGGCAAGTGTTGGGGTAGTTTTCATGGCTCCCGTTCCACAGAGACATGCTATAGCCTCTGAACTTTTGCAAGTTCCGTGGCTGCTTGTCGCTGCTCGATTTTCGGCCACCAGACAACAGAGCTATAAGCAAGGGTGGGTCTTACCACGGTACAGTAGAGCCAGTGTACCATGCGCGGATTTATGCCCCAATTCTTTCCTATGGCTCTTTTTGTTGCCATTATTGTGGCTTTACCTCGATTCACTATTTTCTGTAGGTGTGAATTCCATGTGAGTTTGTCATCCAGGATGATGCCTAGGTATTTGACTTCTCTTACCACCTGCAGTTCTTGTCCAAAGAACATGGGTTTGAATAATTCCGCTGTCTTCCTCTTTCTCGTAAAGCTGACCAGGGAGGTTTTCTCAGGATTGACCTTCAGGTTCACCTTCCTGCACCAATCTTATACGATTGTCAGAGCTGTTTGCATCAGTTCTGATATTGTCTTGGTGTGTTTGCCAGTGATAAGTATTGCTACGTCATCGGCATAGCCTTGCGCGTAGAAACCTTTGCTGTTTAACTCTACCAGTAGTTCATCTGCGACTAGGTTCCAGAGGAGAGGGGACAAGACTCCACCCTGGGGGCAGCCTTTAGCTGCCTCTATAGTTACAGTTTTGTCAAGCATAGTTGCTTGAATTCTCCTACCTTTCAGCATGTTTCTTATCCACCTACAAACTGTGTCTTTAATTCCACGCCGATTGATTGCGGTGGTCATTGAATCGAAGGAGGTGTGATCAAATGCTCCTTCTATATCAAGGAATGCAGCTAGGGCAACTCCGTGGTTGTTCAATGGTTGCTCTATTTTATGAACAAGTTCATGCAGAGCAGTTTCACATGATTTACCAGGTTGATAGGCGTTTTGGTTAGAGCCATACGAAGAATGAATTTGATTTTCGTATGACAATAAACTGCTAAATACTAATTTTCAGTCAAACATCGACATAATTTCAAATATTTTATTTATTAAACCAAAAACAAAAATAAAACTTTAATACCTATCCCTTTCTGTTTTCGAAATTTTCTTATTTTCTGGAATTCCTTGACTCTTTCAAGGTTTTCCACCTCATTTCAAGACTTCCGCACTGACCTTTTCTTCAAAATAATATTTTATTCTCAATGATCTTCGCGAAGGTGAGGGACAAGGTTGGTTATGCATAAAAATAAGCTCGATTAAAATAGTTCGACATTGCATTTTTTTTTTCATTGATGAGGAATTAATGGAAAGACGTAATGCATGATTGGAAACCATCTCGAGAAATTGTTAATCGATTTTTTGTGATTTTATTGTGATGGAAATCAACTTTGTGACGTTGAAATTTCCACCGTGACCGATTCGAGTAAGTGAAAATATATCAGTCGTGGAATATTAAGTTTTAATTTGTTTTAAAATATCGTAAAAACGTGTCTCCTGTAAGTTGCGGAAAAATTATTGATGCGGTTGTGATTTATCTCTATTTCAAAAGATCAATTAATTTATTTTCCTATTTCGACCAGACAGATATTATACAGGGTGTCCACCCTAAAGAGTCCACACCCTATCTTGTGAACGATTCGACCTAGCAAAACATTATGAGTATGGACTCTCTAGAGAACTCTTTTTATGACGATTTTATCTTTAAGATACAATAATGCTTCAAATAAACAGCCAAAATACAGGGTGTTTCTTCTTCTCTCACAAAAGAGAGAGGGAGCATTCTTACAAAATTTTAAAACTTAAACAAAGATGTTTTCGAATGTTTCTTTCGAGATACCGAGTGTTGATAAAATAAAATGCAGCTTGACTGACGATTCCTATTCAGGATAAAACCAGTATCTCACACTCGACATGTATACGAACCTTCCAAAATATTATTGCTGCAACCTCTTAAAGAACCAAAGGAAAATCCTTATCAATGATCCAATTACCGAAGGTGAATATCATTGTAGTCCCAGTCACAGGTTGCGGAAACAATATTATATATAGAGGTAAGCACGTTCAAAATTGGTACTAGTCGGTACTCAGCCGAGCGCATCAAGGCGGGATTTTTCAAATTAATTTTGCGCAAAAATGACCGTCCAAAAATCGAACCTTGATAACTCGTTGGATTCTATTTTGGTGCAACTGGGCGATTTTGGAAAATATCAAATTTTTGTTTTTGCCATGATTTGTGTATCGGTTGTGATGCATTCGCAGGTGCATATCGCGTATGTGTTTACTGCTATGGATTTGGATTATAGGTAAGAGAAAATGTTGAACTTGAGCAGATTGAAAATTGTCAAATTGAACATGTATTTAAAAAAAAACGAAGTCTTACTACGTCAAATATATCAGGAAATAGAGCCTGAAAGTAAAATATACAGGGTGTTTTTGGGAAAAAATGAACTTACTCCAAAATAGAACCTCGCACGATTCAATTTTGAATTTTACTCGAGTAAAGTCTATCAAAATTTAAATTTTCCATCAAATAATTATATCCATTAGGTATATTAATCATTATACCAAATTAAACATAATTATTTTTTTTCGTACAACACGATGTCCCACGTGTCCCGGATACAAATTAAAAAAAATATTTTCAATTATGTATTTTATCATCACATCGAGACGAAATCACAATTATTAATGTTGCTTCTGGACATAATATTTGGATATCAGTGCATGTCATCATATTGCTCTGTCCATTTTTACAATAATTTTAAAATTCACTTCAACCCAGAAAAATTACCTTATTAGACATCCGTCCCTTTTAATTAAAACTGGAAAAATCAGGAACTTGTTTGTGCAATAAACGTTGCAGAAATTTCGCAAATTGATAAATGACTTTTGACTGTAAAATTATGTTTTTAATGAATTATAGTTTTCTCAAGAAATTAAATTTTAATTATTTTTTTTGATGGTTGTGATGAATTGATTTCCTCAACTATATCTTCTTTGCAGTAGACAAAATAAATCAACATAACATCAAAACGTCGCATCAAAGATCAAAAAGTTGATCCTGCAACATAATTGAGATGAAATTAATATAAAAACTGTTTACTTCACATTATCAGACACTTGTGGATGGGTAAAAGTGGTTCAAGGGCGCCTTTAGAGCTTATTTACGACTTTAAGTGACCTCATTTTGTTTATAATTTTTTTTTTCATAATATGACCAGAGGACCAAAAATGATGTGATACAGAGTATAAACGTTCAACTCCTCGATAAAAGAGGTGATTCAATTTTCTTTCATCCGAAAATGCTTCGTTCCGTAAATACAGGAGGTTGAAGTTGAAATTCAATTATCGATTTTTCAAAATAAAATCAGTTTTTAAGCGCTAGATGAAAACAAACTCTTTTTCCACTTTTCTTAATATGAGAAAAAAAATCATCAAAACATTCAAAACCAAAGTCAAAACTTCAATCTTAGCCATTAAATCATTTCCTGCAATCAACTAATAAATATGATTGAATAAAAGTACGTGTTGACATTACAAACGGTGCGTTCAAGCCTTTTCAAGCAGGATTGAATGAGGCAGGACGCGATTCGCTTAATTTAAATTGGCCACACTATAAGGATGTTGGATTGAAGGATTTGGAATGTTTTGGTGTTTTTTAACCTTGATTCCAGTAGTTTTCTTTATTTGAGTTTAACTGAGCCACGTGGCAGCTCCTATCAATATTCTTGAATAAAGTCGATAGTATGAATTGGATATCGAAGTACCATTTGGAGTATCGATAAGGACTTTGGTCGGTGTTGTTAAGATATCGATTTTATTTCGTCAATAATATCAACAGTTTATCGATTATCGATCCCATTATCTGTCGTCATCGATATTTTTATCTACAAGTTAAAACATTAAATGAGGATGATTTTTTTCAACAACTTCCTTAATCGATGGGTTATCGATAAAAAATAGAGCTGACCACTTCTACCATCGCAGTACGATATCGATATACGCATTAATTTGTTGATTTTGCACCTCCACAATCTATCGACATCAATATTGACGTGTTGTTAAGTTTCACGATATAATACTATATCGATATGAATCGTGTATCGATATATTTTGTCAATGATCTCTTTTATTTTTCATTGTCGATAAATCGATCGACTAATTCGTCGATGTCGATGTATATTTATCCCCAATACTATGGTCAAAAGACTAGTATCGACTTACTAAATTTTCTAATTTCGACTTAATCAAAATCGTGAGTTTGTCGATGTCGATACGGTTTCGAAAGATCCATGATATATGATGTGTAATTAAGTCGATATCAAGGGATCTAGTCAGTCGATACTAGCCTACCTATTGAACCATTTTGTCATAAAAAGAATCGATAGTATTGTTATTTCTCATATTGGACAATGACAACTGATATGAATATCTCTTTCCTTTGAAAAAATAAGCATCTGGATATTGACGAGTTTATCGATACCTATGGTGAATCTTAACTTATCGATACCTATCTACCTTGATTGGTACGATATCGATATGAGCATCAGGTTGATTCAAATGTCGATACATTTTGTCAACAATTCTATTTGTCAGAGTGCTCATACAGAGTGACCCATTTGAAAGTGGGCCACCCTCATAACTTTTTAGTTTAATGATCGATTTTGACGATTTTTTTTTTTAAATGTAGAGAGGGAAAAGATATATTTTGAGGGCATACGTCGCCCATTTTTTTCCGAAAACCAAGGCCTACTAGAGCATATTTAGAGGCTGAAAAATTCAGAAAACATATTAGCGATTTTTTTAGAGAAAATCTGACTACGCCACTGGATTTTTCATCCCCTGGAATGGGTCTGTACCAAATTTCATGATAAAATATTCAATTCGAAAATATTATTTCTGTGTGTATTTTTTTTTCTATTTTTTTTACCAGTCTCGTTTGTCGGTTTCCATTGTATTTTTATATCAGAATATCTTTTAAATGTTTATATTTAATAATTTTTTTCTGATAGACTTGCTATGGTAAGAGTTTCGAGGTAAAATACTTCTTGGTGCATAATAAAATTAATTTTCAGTTTTTAATATTTTTTCATGAAATTTGGTACAGATCCATTTCAGGGGATGAAAAATCCAGTGGCGTAGTCAGATTTTCTCTAAAAAAAAACGCTAATATTTTTTCTGGATTTTTCAGCCCCTAAATATGCTGTAGTAGGCCTTGGTTTTTGGAAAAAATACACCTTTTTCCTCTCTACATTTCAAAAAAAAATCGTCAAAATTGATCAATAAATTAAAAAGTTATGAAAGTGGCCCGCTTACAAATGGGTCACTCTGTATCTGCTGAGACTTCTCCCCCTCCATATTCTGTTGATATTCTAATGGTTGGAAAGACACGATATACAGGGTGTCCGGAAAGTCAACGATAATACTGGAAGGGGTGAAAGACCAACTCATAAGCTTCCAGAAAAACATTTTTTTTTTTTTTTACTGCTCCCCACTTTGCAATTACAAGCCAGTCACGAAAATTTCCACGTATTTTGTAAAAAAGAAAATAAATCATTTTTCTGTCAAATAAGATTTTTTATTGAATATTTTGAACTTTTAATGGCAATATTTCGAAATCCATAAAGTTTTTACCAAGGTCATATTATGTTTTTCTGGATGCTTATGAGCTGGTCCATCAACGCCTTTCAGTATTATCGTTGACTTTCCGGACACCCTGTATATCGATATAAATTGAATATCGATACATTTGTCAATGAGTTCCCTCTAATGATATCGATGGGACTATATTTGTTTTAGTCTAAGGATGGGTTCATCGATACCAATACATCGATATTGTCAGTAGATTTGTATCGACTAAATGTTGATCTAGTCAGTCGATGCTTAACTACTTTATCCTTCCCCAGGTGCCAAGTTCCAGACTGCGACCCTCCACAAACCATCTACAACAAATCCTGGCTACCAAACGCCATACCCCACACCAACAACCATCCAGAAAAGTGTTCCATGTACGCCCCCTTCAACAACGACACTGGCTTCACCAATTGTACACTGGGCGACTTCAACACTGACATCATCAAAAGGTGTGACAATTTCGTGTACAGTGGACAAGAAAAGACCATTCTGCAGGAGGTAACCCATCATTTTTTACCAAAGATAAATTTATTATAATGGGTTTCAGTACGACTTACACTGCGACAGCAACATATGGAAGCTAACCATGGTTGGAACCATCAACAACATCGGCCAGTTCTTTGGGCTGTTCATATCTGGATTTATTTCTGATAGATATGGGCGTAAAATGTTGTTGATCTATGGATCAGTTTTCTGTGGACTTTGTGGCTGTATCAGAACCCTGATGCCCAGTTATGAGCTGTTTTTGCTGTTCGAATTTCTGGACGCTGTCTTTGGTTCTGGGATTTACATTTGTGGCTTTGTTTTGGGTAGGTTGTGCCTCATTTGAGAGTCATCTGGTACCTATATAAGTTGTTACAGGAGTTGAACTGGTAGGACCAAAAAAACGAGTACTTACTGGTACACTGATCAGCGCGTGTTATGCAGTTGGTGAGGTTGTTATAGCCTTGGAAGCTTGGTGGCTCAAGTCTTGGAAGTAAGTACATAAACCATGTATATCACTTACCTCTCTTTAGACCACTTATCTTACTGAGCTACGCCCCCTTGTTTCTGATGCTCACCTTCCACTGGTTGATACCCGAGTCCATACGCTGGAACATCAGCAATGGGAGAGTCAACGAGGCCAAAAAAACCATAAAGAAGCTGGCCAAAGTGAATGGCAAACAAATCAGCGACAAGGAACTGGAAGTTCTAGATCAGGGTCTGTGCAACGATTCAGATCAATCCAAGACCACACAATCCCTGGTGGAGGTGTTGAAGTCTTCAACGTTGATGTTGAGGTTGATTGCTTGTTGTTTCTGTTGGATCACCTGCACGTTTTTGTTTTACGGATTAACATTGCACTCGGTGTCTTTGGTTGCAGGAAATAATTATGTGGATTTTATCCTGACAGCACTTGTCGAAATCCCCGCCTATTTTGCCTGTAACTTCGTTGTGGACAAGTATGGCAGGAAAAAGTCGCTCACCTGCAGCTATCTGCTCACTGGTGCTGCGTGTCTTTGTTTTATTTTCATTCCTTCAAGTGAGAAAGTTTTTATTGTTATTTTTATTGTTAACTATCATTTTATCAAGGTTCACGTTGGGGAAGCTTATCAGTTTATCTGATAGGAAAATTCGGAGCTACAGCTTCATTTACAATTTTGTACGTGATCACCAGTGAAATGTTTCCAACGAAATTGAGGCATTCTTTTATGGGAACTTGTTCGACGTTTGGACGGTGTGGTTCTATGATTTCACCACAAACGCCTTTGTTGGTGAGTTTTTTCGAAAATATACATTAAACACGATACGCCAACTAGCATGTTATTATGACGTCATCTCCGGTAAAAACCATAATAATAACCATGAAAAGCTACGTTCCGCATATTATTATGGTAGGTATCCAATACAATCCGTCCAATCGCGTATGAATATGATTTCTTGCTATGTCCAGTTGGGCGTTCCAACCTAACTTAGCACCGTTCGGGAATCGGTTCCTGAACGATTCTTACTAACCCATACTAACGGATCTGGAACCAATTGTTCAGGTTAGAGGAGAATCAAAAACTGAAATGAAGATAAATGACCATATAACTTCATTAGGCATAAAAAAAGCATACAAAAGTAACCAAAAGTCTAATTCCTTTGAAAAATCGAAAAAACCCCAATTTCTCAAAATAGGTACTCACAAAAAACCAAAAACCAGCGGCAAAATAACTATTGAATGACATAAAAAAATGTTTAAAAAATAACTTATCACTTTATAAACTAGAAAAACACTCCAAACAATCTAGAAAAAAAACTATGATAAAACAAAAACTTCTCCAACAAAACAGAGAAAAATGTAAAGAAATGAAAAATCGCTATATTTTCACAACGTGGAAAATCCTAAAAAAAAATAATAATAATATCTTTATTCAGCCTGAAGCTATAAAAATTACAAAAGGTAAAAGTCTAAGAGAAAATAAAAATATCAACAACCAAGTACAAAGTGAAAAATAAATCTTAAGAGTATTAACAATAATATTTGTAAATATGTGTGAGTAAAATGTAAGATGTAAAAATATAAAAATATAAAAAGTATAATTTTTTGTTGATAAAGTAAAAATACACAGACAATGATTTAATTCCAGAAAAAGCTCTGAAAAGCCCGAAAACGATTTTATTAAAAACAATAAAACATTAAAAATAGCTTTAAAGTGGAAAAAATCATCTCAAATGAGGCATGAAAAAAATATATACAAAAGCAACCAAAAATCTAAATACTTTTAAAAATCGGAAAAAACCTATTTCCTTGAGATAGGTACTCACAAAAAAACCTAGAAAAAACTTGGATAACAGCGGCAAAATAATAACAATAAGAAATGACAAACAAAACTTTTAAAAATATCTTATCACTTTATAAACTAGAAAAACACTTGAAACAATCCTGAAAAAAAACAAAAGGTAAAAAGGCAAAGGACTGAAAAAACTCTATGGTCACAACCAGTAAAATCTTGAAAAAATAATAAAAAATCCTTTAAAATGCCCCATTTTTTTTGGGAAAGTATAAATAGACAGAGAACCATTTTAATTCCAAAAAAAGCTCCAAAAACGATTTAATTAAAAACAATAAAAACATTAAAAATAGCTTTAAAGGAAAAAAATCATCTCAAATGAGGCATGAAAAAAATGTACACAGAAGCCACCAAAAGTCTAAATACTTTTAAAAATCAGAAAAAAAACTAATTCTTCAAAATAGGTACTCACAAAAAAACCTAGACAAAAATTGGATAACAGCGGCAAAATAATAACAATAAGAAATGACATAAACAAAACTTTTAAAAATACCTTATCACTTTATAAACTAGAAAAACACTTGAAACAATCCTGAATAAAACAAAAGGAAGAACGGCAAAGAGCTGAAAAATCTCTATGGTCATCAACGAGGAAAATCTTTAAAAAAATAATAAAAAGACCTTTAAAATGCAAATTTTTTTTTGGGAAAGTATAAATACACAGACAACCATTTAATTAAAAAAAAAATTATAAAGCTCCAACACGATATCATTAAAAACAATAAAAACATTGAAAATATTTTCAAGGCAAAATTTTTTATCTCAAATAGAAAACAGACACAATGAAAAAAATATTAAGAAAAGATTTTTGTTCAAAAACATTCTTGAACACCTGAAAAACATTAAAATGAAATCAAACTTGGAAAATTGCTTAATCGTACCAAAAATCATAAATTCTCAAAAAAGATGATTTTCCAATGAAACCTTATTATTTGATGGTTCACCGAATCGACAATATTGCAAAAACTTATATTTTGTGGTATGGAGAATAACAAAAAGTTAACCGCTTATTAACATAAATTATTATTTTGTAGTATTCCATACGGTTAATGATTCGCATTGATTACAATCAATTAAACTTGACTTTGATTCAATAATTAATTGATGATTTTGGAAGGAAATAAATTCATTTTAATTTCTATTTTTTGAATTCAACAAATGATTCAAAACCATCATAAGAGACATTAAAGAGCACATTTTTAAAAAAGTAACACATTTTTGGGTATTTTTTTGGAAATATATTTTTTTTTCTCAAGGCCCATTTATGGGAACCACTACCGCTAGTCAGCTTCGCAACCATGTCACTACTAGCAGGACTCTTAGCGATGGTATTTCCTGAAACCCTCCATGAAAAGCTGCCCGATACCATCAAAGAAGCTGAACAAATCGGAAAGTTGCAGGCTTTAGCTGACCGGAAGCTTGCAGCTGTTGCAGGAAGTGGTTTGGAAAGGTATTAAAAATGTAGCTTATAATTTAGATGAAGGAATAGTTAAGCTGTGATATTTATTGATCGGGATAGAGAATTATGAATAAAATTATTTTTGTTTATTTTGTGTTGTGTTTTATTGTAAGGTTTGTATTTACTTTTATTGTCACTTGATAGACGTTTTCCATCAAATTCCCCATATTTTCTCAAATCTATTTTCATTGCCAACAACGGAGTACCATTACAAATCAGTGTATTTCTTCTTCACAACAAAAGATACGAAAAATCCAATTACACCACGTGATTTTCTATAAAATTCCCCATAACATCACTATTTTTTCAAATTTATTTTCAAGGTAAACTTACAAGAAAACGTTATGAGAAAATTTTCCAACAACGTATTACAATTACAAATTAGTGTAAATCTTCTTAACAACAAAAGATACGAAAAATCCAATAACACCACGTGATTCTCTATAAAATTCCCCATAAAATCACTATTTTTGCAAATTTATTTCCATAGGAAATCACCCATTTTCCATTATAAATCATTTTTTATTTTTTCAGTCAAGGTAATTTTTTATTTTTTAATCAAATATAAAAAATATATCATTTTAAGTTTTGTAAAACCTTTATTTCGTATTACAATTCGTATAAAAATAAATATCTTAGTCATAATTTTTTTTATAATATAAAATACAAAATATCTATACATTTGTATACTTAGGCTAATATCAACAATTCCAATTCTTATTGTCTATTAATGTCTATGGAGGCAAGTAACTGACAATAATCTATGACTTAAGTACATTTTACTTATCAAATGAGTGTACACTAGCAAACTATGTCAACTACCCCCATCCCCCACCAAAACCATTTCCTGTCCATTGCCCCCTTCCACCCCCTTGGGTTCCAGCCGCCTCTGATAATACCACAACCAACAAAGACTAACCGCCATCATAACACCGGTCATACCAAACGTCCAAATGGTACCATATTCTTCATAGACGTGCGTAACAAAAACCGGACCCATTACTCTGGATAGACAACCAGAGCCGGTCATTAAACCCATCCACACCCCTTGCGGTCTGGAACCTAGAACCTTGGAAAATAAGGTTTGGATTAGGGTGATTCCTATGGGATAGCCCAGGACGGTAAGAACGTAGCAGAAAATGAACTGGAAGTAGGTTATGGCTGGGGTTTCGGTGCACCATTGCTGGGTGGATGGGCAACCTAGAAGGTCGTCTCCGCAATCGAAGGTCATTTGTCTTATTTGATGGTCTGATGTGATATCCAAGTCCAGAGATCTGGATAAATGAAATAAAATTAAAATTAATTATAATAAAATGTTGACTCACTTATTATACTGTCCCAGACTGTAACTTAATGACTCATAGTCCAACTTGTGCATCAGACTGCTATTTCTGAGCCGCTGACTGCAAAATATCGACAAATTTACTTTAAATTCAGCGTCGTAGGTCAGGGGAGGGCTGCCAGTGAAGGGAATGCAAAACTATACATTTCAATAAGCTGTTAAAAATATAAAAAATGAGTTTCCACTCACAAATCTGCCCAAAACCATGAAAAAGAACCCAATCCATATCATGAGTTTCACTTCGGAAAACTTCTTTGACAAAACGGGTATGAGTGGGAATGTGAAAATTGAGCATAGGGCGCAAATGGACATTATCAAGCCCATGTACCACAAAGACTGTTCTTTGGACCAGCCCAGTTGGTCCATTGTCAATGGAGTACCTGAAATAGAAATTTGGTTTTATGGGAATTTTAATGGAGAATCACGTGGTGTAATTGGATTTTTCATATCTTTTGTTGTTTAGAAAATAAACATTGATTTGTAATGGTATTACGTTGTTGACAAATTTTCTCATTAAGTTTCCTTGCAAGTTTTCAAATTAAATGAATTTGAAAAAATAGTAGTTTTATGGGGAATTTTATAGAGAATCACGTGGTGGAATTGGATTTTCCATATCTTTAATATTTAATGAGATATAACTTGATTTGAGACAAAATCACGTTTTTGAGTTTTTCCCATCGAGTTTATCCATTTTTTGATAAGTTTTCTCATCGAGTTTCCTTGAAATATTCCCATGGGAATAAACTTGAAAACTAGTGATTTTATGGGAAATTTAATGGAGAATCACGTGGTGTGATTGGATTTTTCATATCTTTTATAGTCAAGGGGATATAAGTTAATTTGTGACGATATCACGCTTTGAGCAGTTTTCTCATCAAATTTTCTTGAAAGATTCCTATGGTAATAAATAATGGAAAGCAAAGATTTTATGGAAAATTTAATGGAGAATCACGTGGTGTGATTAGATTTTCCATATCTTCTATAGTCAAGCAGATATAAATTAATTTGTGATGATATCACGTTTTGAGTAGTATTCTCATCAAGTTTCCTTGAAATATTCCCATGGAAATAAATTTGAAAAAGAGTGATTTCATGGGAAATTTAATGGAGAATCACGTGGTGTAATCAGATTTTTTATAACTTTTATAGCCAAGGAGATATAAATCAATTTGTGGCAATTCCACGTTTTTGAGTAGTTTTCTCATCAAGTTTTCTTGAAAGATTCCCATGGTAATAAATTATGGAAAGCGAAGATTTTATGGAAAATTTAATGGAGAATCACGTGGTGTGATTGGATTTTTCATATCTTTTATAGTCAAGCAGATATAAATTAATTTGTGATGATACCACGTTTTTTAGTAATTTTCACATGAAGTTTTCTTGAAAGATTCCTAAGGAAATAAATTTCAAAAATGGTGATTTTATGGAAAATTTTATGGAGAATCACGTGGTGTGATTAGATTTTTCATATCTTCCATAGTGAAGGAGATATAAGTTAATTTGTGATGATACCACATTTTTGAGTAGTTTTCACATCAAGTTTCCTTGAAAGATTCCTACGGAAATAAATTTTAAAAATGGTGATTTTATGGGAAATTTAATGGAGGATCACGTGGTGTGATTAGATTTTTCATATCTTTTATAGTCAAGGGGATATAAGTTAATTTGTGACGATATCACGTTTTGAGCAGTTTTCTCATCAAATTTTCTTGAAAGATTCTTACAGAAATAAATTTTAAAAATAGTGATTTCATGGAAAATTTAATGGAGAATCAAGTGGTGTTATCAGATTTTTTATAACTTTTATAGCCAAGGAGATATAAATCAATTTGTGGCAATTCCACGTTTTTGAGTAGTTTTCTCATCAAGTTTTCTTGAAAGATTCCCATGGTAATAAATTATGGAAAGCGAAGATTTTATGGAAAATTTAATGGAGAATCACGTGGTGTGATTAGATTTTTCATATCTTTTATAGTCAAGCAGATATAAATTAATTTGTGATGATACCACGTTTTTTAGTAGTTTTCACATGAAGTTTTCTTGAAAGATTCCTACGGAAATAAATTTCAAAAATGGTGATTTTATGGAAAATTTAATGGAGAATCACGTGGTGTGATTAGATTTTTCATATCTTCCTTAGTGAAGGAGATATAAGTTAATTTGTGATGATACCACATTTTTGAGTAGTTTTCACATCAAGTTTCCTTGAAAGATTCGTACGGAAATAAATTTTAAAAATGGTGATTTTATGGAAAATTTAATGGAGGATCACGTGGTGTGATTAGATTTTTCATATCTTTCACAGTGAAAGAGATATAAGTTAATTTGTGATGATACCACGTTTTTTAGTAGTTTTCACATCAAGTTTTCTTGAAAGATTCCTACGGAAATAAATTTTAAAAATGGTGATTTTATGGAAAATTTAATGGAGAATCACGTGGTGTGATTAGATTTTTCATATCTTCCATAGTGAAGGAAATATAAGTTAATTTGTGATGATACCACATTTTTGAGTAGTTTTCACATCAAGTTTCCTTGAAAGATTCCTACGGAAATAAATTTTAAAAATGGTGATTTAATGGAAAATTTAATGGAGAATCACGTGGTGTGATTAGATTTTTCATATCTTTCATAGTGAAGGAGATATAAGTTAATTTGTGATGATACCACATTTTTGAGTAGTTTTCACATCAAGTTTCCTTGAAAGATTCCTACGGAAATAAATTTTAAAAATGGTGATTTTATGGAAAATTTAATGGAGGATCACGTGGTGTGATTAGATTTTTCATATCTTTCACAGTGAAAGAGATATAAGTTAATTTGTGATGATACCACGTTTTTTAGTAGTTTTCACATCAAGTTTTCTTGAAAGATTCCTACGGAAATAAATTTTAAAAATGGTGATTTTATGGAAAATTTAATGGAGAATCACGTGGTGTGATTAGATTTTTCATATCTTTCATAGTGAAGGAGATATAAGTTAATTTGTGATGATACCACATTTTTGAGTAGTTTTCACATCAAGTTTCCTTGAAAGATTCCTACGGAAATAAATTTTAAAAATGGTGATTTTATGGAAAATTTAATGGAGGATCACGTGGTGTGATTAGATTTTTCATATCTTTCACAGTGAAAGAGATATAAGTTAATTTGTGATGATACCACGTTTTTTAGTAGTTTTCACATCAAGTTTTCTTGAAAGATTCCTACGGAAATAAATTTTAAAAATGGTGATTTCATGGAAAATTTAATGGAGGATCACGTGGTGTGATTAGATTTTTCATATCTTTCATAGTGAAAGAGATATAAGTTAATTTGTGATGATACCACGTTTTTTAGTAGTTTTCACATCAAGTTTTCTTGAAAGATTCCTACGGAAATAAATTTTAAAAATGGTGATTTTATGGAAAATTTAATGGAGGATCACGTGGTGTGATTCGATTTTTCATATCTTTCATAGTGAAAGAGATATAAGTTAATTTGTGATGATACCACGTTTTTTAGTAGTTTTCACATCAAGTTTCCTTGAAAGATTCCTACGGAAATAAATTTTAAAAATGGTGATTTTATGGAAAATTTAATAGAGGATCACGTGGTGTGATTAGATTTTTCATATCTTTCATAGTGAAAGAGATATAAGTTAATTTGTGATGATACCACGTTTTTTAGTAGTTTTCACATCAAGTTTCCTTGAAAGATTCCTACGGAAATAAATTTTAAAAATGGTGATTTTATGGAAAATTTAATGGAGAATCACGTGGTGTGATTAGATTTTTCATATCTTTCATAGTGAAAGAGATATAAGTTGATTTGTGATGATACCACGTTTTTTAGTAGTTTTCACATCAAGTTTTCTTGAAAGATTCCTACGGAAATAAATTTTAAAAATGGTGATTTTATGGAAAATTTAATGGAGAATCACGTGGTGTGATTAGATTTTCATATCTTTCATAGTGAAAGAGATATAAGTTAATTTGTGATGATACCACGTTTTTTAGTAGTTTTCACATCAAGTTTTCTTGAAAGATTCCTACGGAAATAAATTTTAAAAATGGTGATTTTATGGAAAATTTAATGGAGGATCACGTGGTGTGATTAGATTTTTCATATCTTTTATAGTCAAGCAGATATAAATTAATTTGTGATGATACCACGTTTTTTAGTAGTTTTCACATCAAGTTTTCTTGAAAGATTCCTACGGAAATAAATTTTAAAAATGGTGATTTTATGGAAAATTTAATGGAGGATCACGTGGTGTGATTAGATTTTTCATATCTTTTATAGTCAAGCAGATATAAATTAATTTGTGATGATACCACGTTTTTTAGTAGTTTTCACATCAAGTTTTCTTGAAAGATTCCTAAGGAAATAAATTTTAAAAATGGTGATTTTATGGAAAATTTAATGGAGGATCACGTGGTGTGATTAGATTTTTCATATCTTTCATAGTGAAAGAGATATAAGTTAATTTGTGATGATACCACGTTTTTTAGTAGTTTTCACATCAAGTTTCCTTGAAAGATTCCTAAGGAAATAAATTTTAAAAATGGTGATTTTATGGGAAATTTAATGGAGAATCACGTGGTGTTATTAGATTTTTCATATCTTTCATAGTGAAGGAGATATAAGTTAATTTGTGATGATACCACGTTTTTTAGTAGTTTTCACATCAAGTTTCCTTGAAAGATTCCTAAGGAAATAAATTTTAAAAATGGTGATTTTATGGGAAATTTAATGGAGAATCACGTGGTGTTATTAGATTTTTCATATCTTTCATAGTGAAGGAGATATAAGTTAATTTGTGATGATACCACGTTTTTTAGTAGTTTTCACATCAAGTTTTCTTGAAAGATTCCCACGGAAATAAATTTTAAAAATGGTGATTTTATGGAAAATTTAATGGAGAATCACGTGGTGTGATTAGATTTTCATATCTTTCATAGTGAAGGAGATATAAGTTAATTTGTGATGATACCACATTTTTGAGTAGTTTTCACATCAAGTTTCCTTGAAAGATTCCTACGGAAATAAATTTTAAAAATGGTGATTTTATGGAAAATTTAATGGAGGATCACGTGGTGTGATTAGATTTTTCATATCTTTCATAGTGAAAGAGATATAAGTTAATTTGTGATGATACCACATTTTTGAGTAGTTTTCACATGAAGTTTTCTTGAAAGATTCCTACGGAAATAAATTTTAAAAATGGTGATTTTATGGAAAATTTAATGGAGGATCACGTGGTGTGATTAGATTTTTCATATCTTTCATAGTGAAAGAGATATAAGTTAATTTGTGATGATACCACGTTTTTCAGTAGTTTTCACATCAAGTTTTCTTGAAAGATTCCTACGGAAATAAATTTTAAAAATGGTGATTTTATGGAAAATTTAATGGAGAATCACGTGGTGTGATTAGATTTTCATATCTTTCATAGTGAAGGAGATATAAGTTAATTTGTGATGATACCACATTTTTGAGTAGTTTTCACATCAAGTTTCCTTGAAAGATTCCTACGGAAATAAATTTTAAAAATGGTGATTTTATGGAAAATTTAATGGAGGATCACGTGGTGTGATTAGATTTTTCATATCTTTCATAGTGAAAGAGATATAAGTTAATTTGTGATGATACCACATTTTTGAGTAGTTTTCACATCAAGTTTCCTTGAAAGATTCCTACGGAAATAAATTTTAAAAATGGTGATTTTATGGAAAATTTAATGGAGAATCACGTGGTGTGATTAGATTTTCATATCTTTCATAGTGAAGGAGATATAAGTTAATTTGTGATGATACCACATTTTTGAGTAGTTTTCACATCAAGTTTCCTTGAAAGATTCCTACGGAAATAAATTTTAAAAATGGTGATTTTATGGAAAATTTAATGGAGAATCACGTGGTGTGATTAGATTTTCATATCTTTCATAGTGAAGGAGATATAAGTTAATTTGTGATGATACCACATTTTTGAGTAGTTTTCACATCAAGTTTCCTTGAAAGATTCCTACGGAAATAAATTTTAAAAATGGTGATTTTATGGAAAATTTAATGGAGGATCACGTGGTGTGATTAGATTTTTCATATCTTTCATAGTGAAAGAGATATAAGTTAATTTGTGATGATACCACATTTTTGAGTAGTTTTCACATCAAGTTTCCTTGAAAGATTCCTACGGAAATAAATTTTAAAAATGGTGATTTTATGGAAAATTTAATGGAGAATCACGTGGTGTGATTAGATTTTCATATCTTTCATAGTGAAGGAGATATAAGTTAATTTGTGATGATACCACATTTTTGAGTAGTTTTCACATCAAGTTTTCTTGAAAGATTCCTACGGAAATAAATTTTAAAAATGGTGATTTTATGGAAAATTTAATGGAGGATCACGTGGTGTGATTAGATTTTTCATATCTTTCATAGTGAAAGAGATATAAGTTAATTTGTGATGATACCACGTTTTTCAGTAGTTTTCACATCAAGTTTTCTTGAAAGATTCCTACGGAAATAAATTTTAAAAATGGTGATTTTATGGAAAATTTAATGGAGAATCACGTGGTGTGATTAGATTTTCATATCTTTCATAGTGAAGGAGATATAAGTTAATTTGTGATGATACCACATTTTTGAGTAGTTTTCACATGAAGTTTTCTTGAAAGATTCCTACGGAAATAAATTTTAAAAATGGTGACTTTATGGAAAATTCAATGGAGGATCACGTGGTGTGATTAGATTTTCTATATCTTTCATAGTGAAAGAGATATAAGTTAATTTGTGATGATACCATGTTTTTTAGTAGTTTTCACATCAAGTTTTCTTGAAAGATTCCTACGGAAATAAATTTTAAAAATGGTGATTTTATGGAAAATTCAATGGAGGATCACGTGGTGTGATTAGATTTTTCATATCTTTCATAGTGAAAGAGATATAAGTTAATTTGTGATGATACCACGTTTTTTAGTAGTTTTCACATGAAGTTTTCTTGAAAGATTCCTACGGAAATAAATTTTAAAAATGGTGATTTTATGGAAAATTCAATGGAGGATCACGTGGTGTGATTAGATTTTTCATATCTTTCATAGTGAAAGAGATATAAGTTAATTTGTGATGATACCACGTTTTTTAGTAGTTTTCACATCAAGTTTCCTTTAAAGATTCCTACGGAAATAAATTTTAAAAATGGTGATTTTATGGAAAATTCAATGGAGGATCACGTGGTGTGATTAGATTTTTTATATCTTTCATAGTGAAAGAGATATAAGTTAATTTGTGATGATACCATGTTTTTTAGTAGTTTTCACATCAAGTTTTCTTGAAAGATTCCTACGGAAATAAATTTTAAAAATGGTGATTTTATGGAAAATTCAATGGAGGATCACGTGGTGTGATTAGATTTTTCATATCTTTCATAGTGAAAGAGATATAAGTTAATTTGTGATGATACCACGTTTTTTAGTAGTTTTCACATCAAGTTTCCTTTAAAGATTCCTACGGAAATAAATTTTAAAAATGGCGATTTTATGGAAAATTCAATGGAGGATCACGTGGTGTGATTAGATTTTTTATATCTTTCATAGTGAAAGAGATATAAGTTAATTTGTGATGATACCATGTTTTTTAGTAGTTTTCACATCAAGTTTTCTTGAAAGATTCCTACGGAAATAAATTTTAAAAATGGTGACTTTATGGAAAATTCAATGGAGGATCACGTGGTGTGATTAGATTTTTTATATCTTTCATAGTGAAAGAGATATAAGTTAATTTGTGATGATACCACGTTTTTTAGTAGTTTTCACATCAAGTTTCCTTTAAAGATTCCTACGGAAATAAATTTTAAAAATGGTGACTTTATGGAAAATTCAATGGAGGATCACGTGGTGTGATTAGATTTTTTATATCTTTCATAGTGAAAGAGATATAAGTTAATTTGTGATGATACCATGTTTTTTAGTAGTTTTCACATCAAGTTTTCTTGAAAGATTCCTACGGAAATAAATTTTAAAAATGGTGACTTTATGGAAAATTCAATGGAGGATCACGTGGTGTGATTAGATTTTTTATATCTTTCATAGTGAAAGAGATATAAGTTAATTTGTGATGATACCACGTTTTTTAGTAGTTTTCACATCAAGTTTCCTTTAAAGATTCCTACGGAAATAAATTTTAAAAATGGTGACTTTATGGAAAATTCAATGGAGGATCACGTGGTGTGATTAGATTTTTTATATCTTTCATAGTGAAAGAGATATAAGTTAATTTGTGATGATACCATGTTTTTTAGTAGTTTTCACATCAAGTTTTCTTGAAAGATTCCTACGGAAATAAATTTTAAAAATGGTGATTTTATGGAAAATTTAATGGAGGATCACGTGGTGTGATTAGATTTTTCATATCTTTCATAGTGAAAGAGATATAAGTTAATTTGTGATGATACCACGTTTTTTAGTAGTTTTCACATGAAGTTTTCTTGAAAGATTCCTACGGAAATAAATTTTAAAAATGGTGATTTTATGGAAAATTTAATGGAGAATCACGTGGTGTGATTAGATTTTTCATATCTTCCATAGTGAAGGAGATATAAGTTAATTTGTGATGATACCACATTTTTGAGTAGTTTTCACATCAAGATTTCTAGAAAAATAAATTTGAAAGATGGTGATTTTATGAAAAATCACGTTGTGTGATTTCATATTTTCTATAATTAAGAAGATAAACGTTAATTTGTGATGATACCACGTTTTTTAGTAGTTTCCACATCAAGTTTCATTGAAAGATTTCCATGCATGGAAATAAATTTGAAAAATGTTGATTTCATGGGAAATTCAATGGAAAATCACGTGGTGTTATCCATATCTTTGATAATCAAGGAGATATCCACACAAATTCATGATTTCACTCACCAAGAGTCTCCAGCAACATAAAATTAAACACCATAACAAAAAAGGCAACAATCAAGGTCCATGCGGAAAAATAATCAGGTTTGGACCCTTTCCAAGTGTCCTTTTCACTATGTTTACCCAGCTTCAGCATGGCTTCTTTGGCTGCTATTTTGTGCTCGCGAAACACATTGGGGACAAACAGGAAAATATTGATTATAGTCAGAAACACGTTGATCCAACCTTAAAACATCTCATTTATCAATACATCAATTGAGCAGACTAAAATACCTGTAGCAGTATACATATTCAGCTTCAGCTTATCAGGCACCAACCACACTCCTTCATCACCCAAAGGTACCACTGCAGCTTGAATGGCAGGTCCCACAACAAAACCCAACACTTGAGCCAGGGAAATCATGGAAACTGCTTTGGTTCGTTCAGAGTATTTGGTTGCAGCTGACAGATAAGAGCGACAAACTGCTACGTTAGCTATAAGGGTAACATTTCAGCAACTGCTGTTGCAGGATTAAATCAACGCACCTGAACTCACCCCCACCAAAAACCGGCCCCACAACATCCAATGTTTGATGTGGCTGTCAAATAGTCCCAGACAAGAGTAAATACCACTGGAGGTGATGAAGAGTAATAAGGAGAAGATGAGGGGGATTCTTATGGAGCCTAGTTTGTTGCTCCACCATCCTGCCAAGGGGGAGAACAGCATTTGGCCGAAAGGGTTTGCTGCTACTATGAAGCCCATGAATTCCTTTCCTGCTGTTGGGTCTAGTTTATCCAGATAAGGCCAGACTCCAGTAAGCACAATACTGAATCCCAGCGACATGATGAACATGGTGAAATAGATGACATAAATGGATCGCCATCGTTCCTTGTATTGTTGTGGGGTTTCCATCAGGTTTTTGTCCAAATTTGATTCTGCGTTGTTGTCGGATTTTGTTAGTTTTCTTAGTTTGTCCGTCCACGACATTTTTGTGGTTTGATCTGCGAAGAGAGATTCAAATTCTTATCTTCATTATTTTTTCAGATTACATATCTGACTCCAGCTTGACTTCGAAACATCCATTTATGATAATCAGTCATTTAATGATAGAGTTCACAAACCGTTTCCTGAATCGTGATGTTTTTCGGGGAATCAATTCATTGTGTGTGATTAATGTTGAAACAATGATGAAAATAACATGTATTGTTGTGATTTATTATCATATGGTTCATTTTAAATTGTGGAAACAGCGAGATTTTTTTTTTAAGAACTGATCATGTTTTATTTTGCTTAAGCTGAATTCGGACACTTTCAATTTTATATTTGTAGTATTTTGGAAGTTTTCAATCAAAATGATTATTTCTATGATTTTTTAGCAGCAGAATATTGTATAAAATTTAAACTTACTTCCAACATCAATCACAAGCTACTGACACTAAAAAATTTGCGTCAACTTTATCATAAACCTCTTTATGATAATCTTTTGATAAACAATTAAGGAAGGAGGTTGTTAAATGTGGAGTTTTTGGCATAAGATTTGATTAGCTAATAAATTAATTGGCCTAGCTTTCAGAAATACTTTTAAAAATGTAACGTTGCCGCTTATAGCAAACATTTTGATACTTTAAATTGATTTTTGAATAATGTTCATGCCATATCTGCATATCAAAATCAAAATTCAATAAATTATCGTCCTAAATGAGATTTCGGCTTGGAATCTGAGTGGAAAAAAGTTTCAAGTGTCCTTTATTGAAAAATGTTTATTTTAAACCCGCGTATCAAGCTCAATAATTAAAAATAATCGTTGAGAATATTTAAACATGAAAACAGTCGAAACTACACAGTCAACTTCAACTACATGTAATTTTCGAACCGTTCGGCTTGACATTTTAGTGAAAAAGAGTTAGGAGTGTCTTCCATTGAAAAATGTGAATTTCAAATGCGCATGTCTATCTCAAAAATACCAACAAATTTTTAAAAATGAAAGAAGCTGAAAAACTGTAAAAAATCCACAACTAAATTCAACAACCTGTCAAGTTCAAACCGTTTGAGATTTTGACTTGAAATTTTGGTGAAAATAAGTCTAAACTGTCCTTTATTGAAAAATTCTAATTTCAAACCCGCATGTCAAATCTACTAATTCCGACGAATTTTTTAAAATCATCGAACCTGAAAATGAAAAATTCAACAAGCTGTCATGTTGAAACCGTTTGAGATTTTGACTTGAAATTTTGGTGAAAATAAGTCTAAACTGTCCCATATAGAAAAATTCTAATTTTAAACCCGCATGTCAAATTTACTAATTCCGACGAATTTTTTAAAATTATCGAACCTGAAAATGAAAAATTCAACAAGCTGTCATGCTCAAACCGTTTGAGATTTTGACTTGAAATTTTGGTAAAAATAAGTCTAAACTGTCCCATATAGAAAAATTCCAATTTCAAACTCGCATGTCAAATTAACTAATTCCGACGAATTTTTTAAAATTATCGAACCTGAAAATGAAAAATTCAACAAGCTGTCATGCTCAAACCGTTTGAGATTTTGACTTGAAATTTTGGTAAAAATAAGTCTAAACTGTCCCATATAGAAAAATTCTAATTTTAAACCCGCATGTCAAATTTACTAATTCCGACGAATTTTTTAAAATTATCGAACCTGAAAATGAAAAATTCAACAAGCTGTCATGCTCAAACCGTTTGAGATTTTGACTTGAAATTTTGGTAAAAATAAGTCTAAACTGTCCCATATAGAAAAATTCTAATTTTAAACCCGCATGTCAAATTTACTAATTCCGACGAATTTTTTAAAATTATCGAACCTGAAAATGAAAAATTCAACAAGCTGTCATGCTCAAACCGTTTGAGATTTTGACTTGAAATTTTGGTGAAAATAAGTCTAAACTGTCCCATATAGAAAAATTCTAATTTTAAACCCGCATGTCAAATTTACTAATTCCGACGAATTTTTTAAAATTATCGAACCTGAAAATGAAAAATTCAACAAGCTGTCATGCTCAAACCGTTTGAGATTTTGACTTGAAATTTTGGTAAAAATAAGTCTAAACTGTCCCATATAGAAAAATTCTAATTTTAAACCCGCATGTCAAATTTACTAATTCCGACGAATTTTTTAAAATTATCGAACCTGAAAATGAAAAATTCAACAAGCTGTCATGCTCAAACCGTTTGAGATTTTGACTTGAAATTTTGGTGAAAATAAGTCTAAACTGTCCCATATAGAAAAATTCTAATTTTAAACCCGCATGTCAAATTTACTAATTCCGACGAATTTTTTAAAATTATCGAACCTGAAAATGAAAAATTCAACAAGCTGTCATGCTCAAACCGTTTGAGATTTTGACTTGAAATTTTGGTGAAAATAAGTCTAAACTGTCCCCTATTGAAAAATTCCAATTTCAAACCCGCATGTCAAATTTACTAATTCCGACGAATTTTTTAAAATTATCGAACCTGAAAATGAAAAATTCAACAAGCTGTCATGCTCAAACCGTTTGAGATTTTGACTTGAAATTTTGGTAAAAATAAGTCTAAACTGTCCCATATAGAAAAATTCTAATTTTAAACCCGCATGTCAAATTTACTAATTCCGACGAATTTTTTAAAATTATCGAACCTGAAAATGAAAAATTCAACAAGCTGTCATGCTCAAACCGTTTGAGATTTTGACTTGAAATTTTGGTAAAAATAAGTCTAAACTGTCCCATATAGAAAAATTCTAATTTCAAACCCGCATGTCAAATTTACTAATTCCGACGAATTTTTTAAAATTATCGAACCTGAAAATGAAAAATTCAACAAGCTGTCATGCTCAAACCGTTTGAGATTTTGACTTGAAATTTTGGTAAAAATAAGTCTAAACTGTCCCATATAGAAAAATTCTAATTTTAAACCCGCATGTCAAATTTACTAATTCCGACGAATTTTTTAAAATTATCGAACCTGAAAATGAAAAATTCAACAAGCTGTCATGCTCAAACCGTTTGAGATTTTGACTTGAAATTTTGGTGAAAATAAGTCTAAACTGTCCCATATAGAAAAATTCTAATTTTAAACCCGCATGTCAAATTTACTAATTCCGACGAATTTTTTAAAATTATCGAACCTGAAAATGAAAAATTCAACAAGCTGTCATGCTCAAACCGTTTGAGATTTTGACTTGAAATTTTGGTAAAAATAAGTCTAAACTGTCCCATATAGAAAAATTCTAATTTTAAACCCGCATGTCAAATTTACTAATTCCGACGAATTTTTTAAAATTATCGAACCTGAAAATGAAAAATTCAACAAGCTGTCATGCTCAAACCGTTTGAGATTTTGACTTGAAATTTTGGTGAAAATAAGTCTAAACTGTCCCATATAGAAAAATTCTAATTTTAAACCCGCATGTCAAATTTACTAATTCCGACGAATTTTTTAAAATTATCGAACCTGAAAATGAAAAATTCAACAAGCTGTCATGTTCAAACCGTTTGAGATTTTGACTTGAAATTTTGGTGAAAATAAGTCTAAACTGTCCTTTATTGAAAAATTCCAATTTCAAACCCGCATGTCAAATTTACTAATTCCGACGAATTTTTTAAAATTATCGAACCTGCAAATGAAAAATTCAACAAGCTGTCATGTTCAAACCGTTTGAGATTTTGACTTGAAATTTTGGTGAAAATAAGTCTAAACTGTCCTTTATTGAAAAATTCCAATTTCAAACCCGCATGTCAAATTTACTAATTCCGACGAATTTTTTAAAATTATCGAACCTGCAAATGAAAAATTCAACAAGCTGTCATGTTCAAACCGTTTGAGATTTTGACTTGAAATTTTGGTGAAAATAAGTCTAAACTGTCCTTTATTGAAAAATTCCAATTTCAAACCCGCATGTCAAATTTACTAATTCCGACGAATTTTTTAAAATTATCGAACCTGCAAATGAAAAATTCAACAAGCTGTCATGTTCAAACCGTTTGAGATTTTGACTTGAAATTTTGGTGAAAATAAGTCTAAACTGTCCTTTATTGAAAAATTCCAATTTCAAACCCGCATGTCAAATTTACTAATTCCCACGAATTTTTTTAAATTATCGAACCTGAAAATGAAAAATTCAACAAGCTGTCATGTTCAAACCGTTTGAGATTTTGACTTGAAATTTTGGTGAAAATAAGTCTAAACTGTCCTTTATTGAAAAATTCCAATTTCAAACCCGCATGTCAAATTTACTAATTCCGACGAATTTTTTAAAATTATCGAACCTGCAAATGAAAAATTCAACAAGCTGTCATGTTCAAACCGTTTGAGATTTTGACTTGAAATTTTGGTGAAAATAAGTCTAAACTGTCCTTTATTGAAAAATTCCAATTTCAAACCCGCATGTCAAATTTACTAATTCCCACGAATTTTTTTAAATTATCGAACCTGAAAATGAAAAATTCAACAAGCTGTCATGTTCAAACCGTTTGAGATTTTGACTTGAAATTTTGGTGAAAATAAGTCTAAACTGTCCTTTATTGAAAAATTCTAATTTCAAACCCGCATGTCAAATTTACTAATTCCCACGAATTTTTTTAAATTATCGAACCTGAAAATGAAAAATTCAACAAGCTGTCATGTTCAAACCGTTTGAGATTTTGACTTGAAATTTTGGTGAAAATAAGTCTAAGCTGTCTTATATAGAAAAATTCTAATTTCAAACCCGCATGTCAAATTTACTAATTCCGACGAATTTTTTAAAATTATCGAACCTGCAAATGAAAAATTCAACAAGCTGTCATGTTCAAACCGTTTGAGATTTTGACTTGAAATTTTGGTGAAAATAAGTCTAAACTGTCCTTTATTGAAAAATTCCAATTTCAAACCCGCATGTCAAATTTACTAATTCCCACGAATTTTTTTAAATTATCGAACCTGAAAATGAAAAATTCAACAAGCTGTCATGTTCAAACCGTTTGAGATTTTGACTTGAAATTTTGGTGAAAATAAGTCTAAGCTGTCTTATATAGAAAAATTCTAATTTCAAACCCGCATGTCAAATTAACTAATTCCGACGAATTTTTTAAAATTATCGAACCTGCAAATGAAAAATTCAACAAGCTGTCATGTTCAAACCATTTCAGATTTTGACTTGAAATTTTGTTGAAAATAAGTCTAAACTGTCCCCTACTGAAAAATTCTAATTTCAAACACGCACTTTAAATTTACCGATTACGACGAATGATTTAAAATTATCGAACCAGAAAACAATTCAAAATAAAATTCAACAAGCAGTTTGAAATTTTGGCTTGAAATTTTGATGAAAATGAAACATGTTGGTTTCAAACCCGCATGTCAGATTCAATTTTTTTTAAAAATACGTTCAAACTGAAAACAGTCCTATTTTCATATTCAAAAATCAATTTCAAATATCATTGAGAATTGAAAAAAAAAATAACATAATGAATTACCTTTCGAATCAACTTCGTACATCAATAATTAAAAAAAAAAGACAATCATCACTTAGTCTTTGGCACCATAACAAATAAACTCCACCATTAATCATCAATCTTTGTTCAAAATAGTTTCACTCAAACAAAGACACATGATGCTCCCTTTAAACACAATATTTACGAACTCACTGACACAAAACATCTGTTTCTATTAATAAAACTTTTAAATGTACGTGATTATGATGGACGCTACGACACACGTAACACATGCTGTCTCATTTTATCTTATGCAAAAGTATGGCGACGTTTGTCTGATGATTTCGTCCGAGGCGTAGTTCATATCTGTTCTTAATGAATGAGCGGAGATAATGGTCAATTTACAACGATGCCAGATTTAGAGAAAAATAAGGGAATTATCTGATTTGTTGTAGTCATTACAGTAATTATTGATTTTTGATACCTTTCATGATTTTTTCAAGAGGGATGTGAGTAATAAAGTATTCCTCAATAATAGCAAATTTTCTTCTCTTTCCAATGAACTCCAGCTCTTCTCGATATTCTTTGTGGTTTTTGAGTTATTGAGCAAAGTCAAAAGCCTCTTTGATTAATATAACAACCCAAGTACAAACATTCTTGCCTCTTTAATAATAACTAACCAAACTGTCAAGAACTTTGTTAAAAATGTAAATAGAGGGTCAATTCAAATATCAAAATATTATGTTCTCTACAAATCAACTTTAGAGCCTCTATGGTACAACCAAAAAGTCTAGACCAGAAATCTTCACCTCAAAAATCATCTTTATTTGGTGAACACAAATAAATCATATAAACTCTACATTCTAATGTCCCTCAAGCACCTCCTCAGGAATCAACTCCAAATGCAACGAAGAAACCGACCTTCTCACTCTTCTGATACACCTGTTGCTTCCTTTGGCCTCCTTCATGTAGCCAGGATTGCAGATACAAAAGTTGGGAGCTGAACATACACCATTCTCACATCCATCTAAAAATAAACGATTGGATAAAATTGAATTTCAGCAGGACAACAGTTACCTTCGCAATAGGCAACACATTTTCTACCATCAGACCCAGGAGCCTCAGTGTAGCCCTTTTTGCAGGCACACTTTTCAGGAGCAACACAGTCAGCATTCAAACAAGTGCTAGAACAGTGAGGAATACATTTGGTGCCAGTTTTATCCAGATTCCAGCCTCCAGGACACTGGCAGGTATTGGGTGCTGAACAAATCCCATTTTGACAACCTCTGGGACAATCAGCTACACACTTATTCCCTCTGAGGCCATATCCTGTTTTACACGAGCACTGGTTGGGTCCAATACAAGACCCTTGTCCACAACCTCCTTCGCAATGGTACTCACATTTGTTGGTTTCGGGGTTCACTGCAAAACTGCTCCTACATAGCTTACATAGGTTCACTGTAGCTTGACTTACCCAGCGCTGCAGGTGCACTGTTGAGGTCCAGTGCATCTTCCGCCAGTACCACAACCTCCACTGCAGAAAGGAGTGCAGGATTTTCCGTCGGGGTTGAGGTTGTAGCCGTAGTTGCAGTCGCATTTGCCTTGGTTGGTGCAGACGCCGTTCAAGCAACCCACTGGGCATGTTGGGATGCATAGGTTGGGGTCTTCTAGGCTCTGTAGAGAAATGGGTTTACCATTGAATATGGATCTTTGTGTGTTGTGACAGCTTGATTAAAGATGACGATGGAGGGTTGATTCACACGTCAAATTATATTTTATTCTCCACAATTTAGTACAATTACTGTTTCAAACACAAAACTACAAAAGTTCGTGGTATTTTCAATAACTTTGATGAAAATGGAGGGCTGATTGAATGAGCTTATTGAATCCCCTAAAACTGAATATAGTCACTGTTTCAATAGAGCCCCATTTAGAGCCTCTATAATTGATATAACAACTCAACCACAAAAGCTTGTGGCTTTATTATATTGAATCACAAAATTGTCAACAAAGAAGCAATAAAAGTCAAATAAGCAAAGAGACCAACACTTTAACAGAAAAAGAAGAAGAGTAACAGAAAAGCAAAGAAAATAGACAAATAAGCCAAGTTGTGGAAGACCTAAAGAGGAAAAAGCAAAAATGAGAATGAGCAAATCCCCTAAATAAATAGCTATACATTTAAGGAGGAAAGTGAATTTAAACAAAATAGCTAATGAAAAAATGAACTAAAATGCAACAAATCAAGTTGACGAAAGAACGCGGAATTAATTAGAGAAAAATACAAAAACGACTCGAAAGAAGAAAAAGATCTAATTAGTACACGTCGAAAAAATTAATGAAAAAAAACAAGAAAGTCAAAATTTGAATGAGCAAAGAAACCAAAATCTGAGGAGGCAGAGATGAAAAAGAGTGAAAAAGCAAAATTGAAAGAAGCAGAGCATCAAAAAAGTGAAAAAGGAATAGCAGATGAACAACGTAGCAAATAACTAAAATTGATAAAGAAGCAAAAAAGGAAAGAATCCGAGGAAGAATCAAATAATTGATCAACGATCAAAAAAGCAAAAAAGAGCAGGAAGATGGCAAAAAAGTGAAGAAGCAAAAATAAAAATGAGCAGATTCTCAAAATAGAAAGTGATAAATTTAAAAAAGTAAAGCAAACAAATAACTTTGCAAATGATTATAAAATAAACGAAGAAGCAAACAAGAGTTTCCAAAATAAAAAGCAATAAATTTAAAAAAAAAAGGAGGCAAAATATATAGCAAAAAAGCCAATAAACAAAGAATAATCAAGCAAAGAAATCAATATTTGAACAGGCAAGAAAGAAATAGGCTAATGAGAAAAGATGTAAAAAAGCTAAGAAGGAAAAAAGCAAAAAAAACAATAATCAAAGATGCAGAGGAGCAAATCTAACTAAAATAAAGGAAAATGCAAAACAGGGAGAAATAAATCAAATCAGTGAACGTTGAAAAAATAAAGGAATCAACAAAAACTACACAAAAAAAGCAAAAAAGGAAAGAATCCGAGGAAGAATAAAATAATTGGTCAACGGTCAAAAAAGCAAAAATGTGAAAAAAAAACGGGAAGAAGGCAAATAAGTGAAGAAAGAAAAGTAAAAATCAGCAGATTCTCCAAAATGAAAATTAAAATTTTTAAAAAAGTGAAGAAAACAGAGAACTTTGCAAATGATTATAAAATAAACAAAGAAACAAAAAAGAGCTAGTTTCCAAAATAAAAAGCAATAAAGCAAAAAAAGGGAGGCAAAATATATAACACAAAAGCCAATAAACAAAGAATAATCAAGAGAAGAAATCAATATTTGAACAGGCAAGAAAGAAATAGGCTAATGAGCAAAGATGTGAAAAAGCTATGAAAAAAGCAAAAAAAACAATAATCAAAGATGCAGAGGAGCAAAAAACTACACAATAAAAGCAAAAAATCTAATTTGCCAAAAGTGAACAAGGAATCAAACAAACAAAGAAAAGAATCAAATTAGTACACGTTATAAGAATAAATAAAAACAAGAAAGTCAAAAAGTGGATGAGCAAAGAAATCAAAATCTGAGGAGGCAAAGATGAAAAAGAGTTAAAAAGCAAAAGAGAAAGCAGAGCATTAAAAAAGTGAAAAAGGAATAGCAGATGAACATCGTAGCGAATAACTAAAATTGATGAAGAAGCAAAAAAGAAAAGAATCCGAGGAAGAATCAAATAACTGGTCAACGATCAAAATAATAAAAATGTGGAAAACAAGAACGGGAAGAAGGCAAAAAAGTGAAGAAACATAAATAAAAATCAGCAGATTCTCCAAAATGAAAAGTAATAAATTTAAAAAATGTAAAGAAAACAAAAAACTTTGCAAATGATTACAAAATAAATAAAGAAGCAAAAAAGAGCTAGTGTCCAAAATAAAAAGCAATAAATTAAAAAAAGGGAGGCAAAATATATAACAAAAAAGCCAATAAACTAAGATTAATCAAGCAAATAAATCAATATTTGAACAGGCAAGAAAGATGTAAAAAAGCTAAGAAGGAAAAAAACAAAAAAAACAATAATCAAAGATGCAGAGGAGCAAAACTAACTAAAATAAAGGAAGAAGCAAAACAGGGAAAAATAAATCAAATTAGTCGACGTTGAAAGAATAAAAAAAACAAGAAAGTCAAAAAGTGAATGAGCAAAGAAATCAAAATCTGAGGAGGCAAAGATGAAAAAGAGTGAAAAAGCAAAAGAGAAAGAAGCAGAGCATTAAAAAAGTGAAAAAGGAAAAGCAGATGAACATCGTAGCGAATAACTAAAATTGATAAAGAAGCAAAAAGGAAAGAATCCGAGGGAGAATCAAATAATTGATCAACTATCAAAAAAGCAAAAATGTGGCAAAGAAAAAGAGCAGGTAGATGACAAAAAAGTGAAGAAGCAAAAATAAAAAACAGCAGACTCTCAAAAAAGAAAGTGGTAATTTTAAGAAAGTAAAGCAAACAAAGAATTTTGCAAATGATAATAAAATAAACGAAGAAAAAAAGGCAAATTTCCATTATAATAAGCAATAAATTGAAAAAACGGAGGAAAAAAAATAACAAGAAAGCCAATCAATGAAGAACAATCAAGCAAAGAAGGAAAGAAGCAAAAAACAAAAATCAAAGAAGCAGAGAGGAACAAAGAATTGAAGAAGGAACAGCAAAACTAACTAAAACAAAGGAGAAAGCAAAACAGGAAAGAATCAAATTAAAAAAATCAAAAAGAACACAAAAGAGCCAATAAACAAAAACCAAAAAAGTAAAGCAACACAAAAAGACAAAGAAGAAAAGAAGCAAAAAAACACATAAGCAATGAAGTAAAAAAGCAAAAAAGGATCGAAGAAAAAATGAAAATGAGCAAATTTCCAATAAATATACAAACTTTAGAGCCTCTACAACAAAACTACAAAAGTCCGTAGCTCTATAGCAATTAATAATCAAATTGTCAATAACTTTGTTTTAAATGATGATGGAGGGTTGATTCAAGCGTTAACTAATAGCCTTACAGATCTCCTACAACTAAGCCCATCCATTATTCCAATAGAGCCAACTTTAGAGCCTCTATTATTAATATAACAACCCAATTACAATAGTCCATGGTTCTATTACAATTGATTTAAAAATTTATCGGCCATGGATTTTTTGTCTTTTTTTATCAACAAATAGACGGACATAGTATGATTTCAAAATTTTAATTTTCGGAAAAACACTAGATGACTGGAGCAACGGCAACGCCGCCTCATGCGCTATCTCATTACAATCCTATACGCTAGACAAGGAAAATTATATACGACAGAGTTGTCAGATCTTCATATTTTTGATTTCTGTGTTGATGTGTAATTATTCTTATTTGTGCGGCGCATTGTTATAATTGTTTATTACTGAAAACATACAGTGGCGCACAATAATTTTCAAAAGATCTGATCAACAATAGTAAAAATCTACTTGAAACTAAAAAAATCATATCTTTGATGATTAATGATAATAATTTTCAAAAACCATACCAGAATATTGCAAATTAGTCATCATCGACCTCATACAACTTTTTTCACTTTAAACTAAAAAATGCAATTAAAAAAAATGTAACTAAAACAGCGGCACAAAAAATTGATTTTTTGCTGCACCCTGTATAAAAATGGAGTAAGTTATGGACTTACCTTAATATATCCACGTTTACAAGTACAAACATTAGGGGCAGTACAATTTCCATTTTCACATCCCTTGTCGCAAACCGGTTGACAATGTAGAAAAGTATGTGGAAGTCTTTCATATCCGGAACAACAAATTTCAATTCTGGTCAAGTCTGATCGTGACTGTAAGACAATTTTGAAAAAAAGTTAAAATTGTCATATGTGACTTACTCCATTTCCTCTGGGAAGACCATGTACTCTATCTTGGGGTGCTATAATGTCTATGGTGCTGAAATAATGACGCATGTTTATTTTCGGACTTGTTTATGATTCAGTTTAACATCCCACATATTTTGTTTACGATACGAGACAAATCACAGGAACTGCTTATCAATATACATGTAATATTTCAATTTTTAATGAAGGTTATGGCATAAATTGTACTTACGGAACCTCTAAAGTACAAACTCCAACTCTGGTGTGGTTTTGTGGAATGGACAAGACACATTCAAAAACCGCAACTAAAACCGCATTTAACAAAAAGTTCCGCATTCTGGCCACCTTTACTTCCAACTAACTTCTGTAACAGATGTGCTTTGGGACAGAAATAAATGTTCGTCAATCTGAAAGAGAAATAGTGGAGGACGGAAATTTTAGTTTATCATCATATTGTCATTAAATATTAATAAATAGTTTATTAACATACCAATAAAAATCGGATGCTGTATCCACGTTCAACACTCAAGCGCAACTGAACTATTTTCACTTCGGTTCATCATACAGGGTCAAGAAATTCACGAATCCATTGACACTTGATAAATTTTGGCTTTTATTTCTTTGGACGGTGATAATTATTTACATTTTAGATAAAGTTTGAATAATTTGCGCAATAGCGAGAAATACATTAAATTTTAAGATTTCTGCGAACAATGCATCACCGCGAATTATTTTAATTTTATTTGCAAACAATAAGTTTCACATTTGAATAAGTAAACTAGTTATTTAGAGAGTCATTTAAACGGGGCTCAAATAAAAATATGTCAAAAACAAGTTTCTGCTTTTATAGGTTTTTTAATTCAATTGATATTTTGTACGTTTGTATATCCAACAAATATGGATTTTTATCGACAATTTTTTTTTCCAGTTTGGATTTTGTCATTAAAACATTTTATAGGTGTTAACTCGGGAGGTTTAAGAAGTGCGCACTATAATCCAGTCAAAGAAGAATATTTGAGGAGTAACTCAAGGAATTTTTGGGAATCTAGACTTCCAGAGTCACTCCGTACAGCACCATGAAATTCAAAATCTTTTTAGTTTGAATTTTGCCCATTGAACATTTTATAGGTGTTAACTCGGGAGGTTTAAGAGGTGCGCACTATAATCCAGTCAAAGAGGAATATTTGAGGAGTAACTCAAGGAATCTAGACTTCCAGAGTCACTCCGTACAGCACCATGAAGTTCAGAATCTTTTTACTTTGAATTTTGTCTATAAAACATTTTATAGGTGTTAACTCGGGAGGTTTAAGAGGTGCGCACTATAATCCAGTCAAAGAGGAATATTTGAGGAGTAACTCAAGGAATTTTTAGGAATCTAGACTTCCAGAGTCACTCCGTACAGCACCATGAAATTCAGAATATTTTTTGTTTGAATTTTGCCCATAAAACATTTTATAGGTGTTAACTCGGGAGGTTTAAGAGGTGCGCACTATGATCCTATCAAAGAGAAATATTTGAGGAGTAATTCAGGAAATTTTATGGAATCTAGACTTCCAGAGTCACTCCGTACAGCACCATGAAGTTCAGAATCTTTTTACTTTGAATTTTGTCTATAAAACATTTTATAGGTGTTAACTCGGGAGGTTTAAGAGGTGCGCACTTTAATCCAGTCAAAGAGGAATATTTGAGGAGTAACTCAAGGAATTTTTAGGAATCTAGACTTCCAGAGTCACTCCGTACAGCACCATGAAGTTCAGAATCTTTTTACTTTGAATTTTGTCTATAAAACATTTTATAGGTGTTAACTCGGGAGGTTTAAGAGGTGCGCACTATAATCCAGTCAAAGAGGAATATTTGAGGAGTAACTCAAGGAATTTTTAGGAATCTAGACTTCCAGAGTCACTCCGTACAACACCATGAAATTCAGAATATTTTTAGTTTGAATTTTGCCCATAAAACATTTTATAGGTGTTAACTCGGGAGGTTTAAGAGGTGCGCACTTTAATCCAGTCAAAGAGGAATATTTGAGGAGTAACTCAAGGAATGTTTAGGAATCTAGACTTCCAGAGTCACTCCGTACAGCACCATGAAGTTCAGAATCTTTTTACTTTGAATTTTGTCTATAAAACATTTTATAGGTGTTAACTCGGGAGGTTTAAGAGGTGCGCACTTTAATCCAGTCAAAGAGGAATATTTGAGGAGTAACTCAAGGAATTTTTAGGAATCTAGACTTCCAGAGTCACTCCGTACAGCACCATGAAGTTCAGAATCTTTTTACTTTGAATTTTGTCTATAAAACATTTTATAGGTGTTAACTCGGGAGGTTTAAGAGGTGCGCACTATAATCCAGTCAAAGAGGAATATTTGAGGAGTAACTCAAGGAATTTTTAGGAATCTAGACTTCCAGAGTCACTCCGTACAGCACCATGAAATTCAGAATATTTTTAGTTTGAATTTTGCCCATAAAACATTTTATAGGTGTTAACTCGGGAGGTTTAAGAGGTGCGCACTATAATCCAGTCAAAGAGGAATATTTGAGGAGTAACTCAAGGAATTTTTAGGAATCTAGACTTCCAGAGTCACTCCGTACAGCACCATGAAGTTCAGAATCTTTTCAGTTTGAGGTTTGTCTATAAAACATTTTATAGGTGTTAAATCGGGAGGTTTAAGAGGTGCGCACTATAATCCAGTCAAAGAGGTATATTTGAGGAGTAACTCAAGGAATTTTTAGGAATCTAGACTTCCAGAGTCACTCCGTACAGCACCATGAAGTTCAGAATCTTTTTACTTTGAATTTTGTCTATAAAACATTTTATAGGTGTTAACTCGGGAGGTTTAAGAGGTGCGCACTATAATCCAGTCAAAGAAGAATATTTGAGGAATAACTCAAGGAATTTTTGGCGATCTAGACTTCCAGAGTCACTCCGTACAGCACCATGAAATTCAGAATATTTTTAGTTTGAATTTTGCCCATAAAACATTTTATAGGTGTTAACTCGGGAGGTTTAAGAGGTGCGCACTATGATCCTATCAAAGAGAAATATTTGAGGAGTAATTCAGGAAATTTTAAGGAATCTAGACTTCCAGAGTCACTCCGTACAGCACCATGAAGTTCAGAATCTTTTTACTTTGAATTTTGTCTATAAAACATTTTATAGGTGTTAACTCGGGAGGTTTAAGAGGTGCGCACTTTAATCCAGTCAAAGAGGAATATTTGAGGAGTAACTCAAGGAATTTTTAGGAATCTAGACTTCCAGAGTCACTCCGTACAGCACCATGAAGTTCAGAATCTTTTTACTTTGAATTTTGTCTATAAAACATTTTATAGGTGTTAACTCGGGAGGTTTAAGAGGTGCGCACTATAATCCAGTCAAAGAGGAATATTTGAGGAGTAACTCAAGGAATTTTTAGGAATCTAGACTTCCAGAGTCACTCCGTACAGCACCATGGAGTTCAGAATCTTTTTACTTTGAATTTTGTCTATAAAACATTTTATAGGTGTTAACTCGGGAGGTTTAAGAGGTGCGCACTATAATCCAGTCAAAGAGGAATATTTGAGGAGTAACTCAAGGAATTTTTAGGAATCTAGACTTCCAGAGTCACTCCGTACAGCACCATGAAATTCAGAATATTTTTAGTTTGAATTTTGCCCATAAAACATTTTATAGGTGTTAACTCGGGAGGTTTAAGAGGTGCGCACTATGATCCTATCAAAGAGAAATATTTGAGGAGTAATTCAGGAAATTTTAAGGAATCTAGACTTCCAGAGTCACTCCGTACAGCACCATGAAGTTCAGAATCTTTTTACTTTGAATTTTGTCTATAAAACATTTTATAGGTGTTAACTCGGGAGGTTTAAGAGGTGCGCACTATAATCCAGTCAAAGAGGAATATTTGAGGAGTAACTCAAGGAATTTTTAGGAATCTAGACTTCCAGAGTCACTCCGTACAGCACCATGAAGTTCAGAATCTTTTAACTTTGAATTTTGTCTATAAAACATTTTATAGGTGTTAACTCGGGAGGTTTAAGAGGTGCGCACTTTAATCCAGTCAAAGAGGAATATTTGAGGAGTAACTCAAGGAATTTTTAGGAATCTAGACTTCCAGAGTCACTCCGTACAGCACCATGAAGTTCAGAATCTTTTTACTTTGAATTTTGTCTATAAAACATTTTATAGGTGTTAACTCGGGAGGTTTAAGAGGTGCGCACTATAATCCAGTCAAAGAGGAATATTTGAGGAGTAACTCAAGGAATTTTTAGGAATCTAGACTTCCAGAGTCACTCCGTACAGCACCATGAAATTCAGAATATTTTTAGTTTGAATTTTGCCCATAAAACATTTTATAGGTGTTAACTCGGGAGGTTTAAGAGGTGCGCACTATAATCCAGTCAAAGAGGAATATTTGAGGAGTAACTCAAGGAATTTTTAGGAATCTAGACTTCCAGAGTCACTCCGTACAGCACCATGAAGTTCAGAATCTTTTCAGTTTGAGGTTTGTCTATAAAACATTTTATAGGTGTTAAATCGGGAGGTTTAAGAGGTGCGCACTATAATCCAGTCAAAGAGGTATATTTGAGGAGTAACTCAAGGAATTTTTAGGAATCTAGACTTCCAGAGTCACTCCGTACAGCACCATGAAGTTCAGAATCTTTTTACTTTGAATTTTGTCTATAAAACATTTTATAGGTGTTAACTCGGGAGGTTTAAGAGGTGCGCACTATAATCCAGTCAAAGAGGAATATTTGAGGAGTAACTCAAGGAATTTTTAGGAATCTAGACTTCCAGAGTCACTCCGTACAGCACCATGAAATTCAGAATATTTTTAGTTTGAATTTTGCCCATAAAACATTTTATAGGTGTTAACTCGGGAGGTTTAAGAGGTGCGCACTATGATCCTATCAAAGAGAAATATTTGAGGAGTAATTCAGGAAATTTTAAGGAATCTAGACTTCCAGAGTCACTCCGTACAGCACCATGAAGTTCAGAATCTTTTTACTTTGAATTTTGTCTATAAAACATTTTATAGGTGTTAACTCGGGAGGTTTAAGAGGTGCGCACTATAATCCAGTCAAAGAGGAATATTTGAGGAGTAACTCAAGGAATTTTTAGGAATCTAGACTTCCAGAGTCACTCCGTACAGCACCATGAAATTCAGAATATTTTTTGTTTGAATTTTGCCCATAAAACATTTTATAGGTGTTAACTCGGGAGGTTTAAGAGGTGCGCACTATGATCCTATCAAAGAGAAATATTTGAGGAGTAATTCAGGAAATTTTATGGAATCTAGACTTCCAGAGTCACTCCGTACAGCACCATGAAGTTCAGAATCTTTTTACTTTGAATTTTGTCTATAAAACATTTTATAGGTGTTAACTCGGGAGGTTTAAGAGGTGCGCACTATAATCCAGTCAAAGAGGAATATTTGAGGAGTAACTCAAGGAATTTTTAGGAATCTAGACTTCCAGAGTCACTCCGTACAGCACCATGAAATTCAGAATATTTTTAGTTTGAATTTTGCCCATAAAACATTTTATAGGTGTTAACTCGGGAGGTTTAAGAGGTGCGCACTTTAATCCAGTCAAAGAGGAATATTTGAGGAGTAACTCAAGGAATGTTTAGGAATCTAGACTTCCAGAGTCACTCCGTACAGCACCATGAAGTTCAGAATCTTTTTACTTTGAATTTTGTCTATAAAACATTTTATAGGTGTTAACTCGGGAGGTTTAAGAGGTGCGCACTTTAATCCAGTCAAAGAGGAATATTTGAGGAGTAACTCAAGGAATTTTTAGGAATCTAGACTTCCAGAGTCACTCCGTACAGCACCATGAAGTTCAGAATCTTTTTACTTTGAATTTTGTCTATAAAACATTTTATAGGTGTTAACTCGGGAGGTTTAAGAGGTGCGCACTATAATCCAGTCAAAGAGGAATATTTGAGGAGTAACTCAAGGAATTTTTAGGAATCTAGACTTCCAGAGTCACTCCGTACAGCACCATGAAATTCAGAATATTTTTAGTTTGAATTTTGCCCATAAAACATTTTATAGGTGTTAACTCGGGAGGTTTAAGAGGTGCGCACTATAATCCAGTCAAAGAGGAATATTTGAGGAGTAACTCAAGGAATTTTTAGGAATCTAGACTTCCAGAGTCACTCCGTACAGCACCATGAAGTTCAGAATCTTTTCAGTTTGAGGTTTGTCTATAAAACATTTTATAGGTGTTAAATCGGGAGGTTTAAGAGGTGCGCACTATAATCCAGTCAAAGAGGTATATTTGAGGAGTAACTCAAGGAATTTTTAGGAATCTAGACTTCCAGAGTCACTCCGTACAGCTCCATGAAATTCAGAATCTTTTTAGTTTGAGGTTTGTCTATAAAACATTTTATAGGTGTTAAATCGGGAGGTTTAAGAGGTGCGCACTATAATCCAGTCAAAGAGGAATATTTGAGGAGTAACTCAAGGAATTTTTAGGAATCTAGACTTCCAGAGTCACTCCGTACAGCACCATGAAATTCAGAATATTTTTAGTTTGAATTTTGCCCATAAAACATTTTATAGGTGTTAACTCGGGAGGTTTAAGAGGTGCGCACTTTAATCCAGTCAAAGAGGAATATTTGAGGAGTAACTCAAGGAATGTTTAGGAATCTAGACTTCCAGAGTCACTCCGTACAGCACCATGAAGTTCAGAATCTTTTTACTTTGAATTTTGTCTATAAAACATTTTATAGGTGTTAACTCGGGAGGTTTAAGAGGTGCGCACTTTAATCCAGTCAAAGAGGAATATTTGAGGAGTAACTCAAGGAATTTTTAGGAATCTAGACTTCCAGAGTCACTCCGTACAGCACCATGAAGTTCAGAATCTTTTTACTTTGAATTTTGTCTATAAAACATTTTATAGGTGTTAACTCGGGAGGTTTAAGAGGTGCGCACTATAATCCAGTCAAAGAGGAATATTTGAGGAGTAACTCAAGGAATTTTTAGGAATCTAGACTTCCAGAGTCACTCCGTACAGCACCATGAAATTCAGAATATTTTTAGTTTGAATTTTGCCCATAAAACATTTTATAGGTGTTAACTCGGGAGGTTTAAGAGGTGCGCACTATAATCCAGTCAAAGAGGAATATTTGAGGAGTAACTCAAGGAATTTTTAGGAATCTAGACTTCCAGAGTCACTCCGTACAGCACCATGAAGTTCAGAATCTTTTCAGTTTGAGGTTTGTCTATAAAACATTTTATAGGTGTTAAATCGGGAGGTTTAAGAGGTGCGCACTATAATCCAGTCAAAGAGGTATATTTGAGGAGTAACTCAAGGAATTTTTAGGAATCTAGACTTCCAGAGTCACTCCGTACAGCACCATGAAGTTCAGAATCTTTTTACTTTGAATTTTGTCTATAAAACATTTTATAGGTGTTAACTCGGGAGGTTTAAGAGGTGCGCACTATAATCCAGTCAAAGAGGAATATTTGAGGAGTAACTCAAGGAATTTTTAGGAATCTAGACTTCCAGAGTCACTCCGTACAGCACCATGAAATTCAGAATATTTTTAGTTTGAATTTTGCCCATAAAACATTTTATAGGTGTTAACTCGGGAGGTTTAAGAGGTGCGCACTATGATCCTATCAAAGAGAAATATTTGAGGAGTAATTCAGGAAATTTTAAGGAATCTAGACTTCCAGAGTCACTCCGTACAGCACCATGAAGTTCAGAATCTTTTTACTTTGAATTTTGTCTATAAAACATTTTATAGGTGTTAACTCGGGAGGTTTAAGAGGTGCGCACTATAATCCAGTCAAAGAGGAATATTTGAGGAGTAACTCAAGGAATTTTTAGGAATCTAGACTTCCAGAGTCACTCCGTACAGCACCATGAAATTCAGAATATTTTTTGTTTGAATTTTGCCCATAAAACATTTTATAGGTGTTAACTCGGGAGGTTTAAGAGGTGCGCACTATGATCCTATCAAAGAGAAATATTTGAGGAGTAATTCAGGAAATTTTATGGAATCTAGACTTCCAGAGTCACTCCGTACAGCACCATGAAGTTCAGAATCTTTTTACTTTGAATTTTGTCTATAAAACATTTTATAGGTGTTAACTCGGGAGGTTTAAGAGGTGCGCACTTTAATCCAGTCAAAGAGGAATATTTGAGGAGTAACTCAAGGAATTTTTAGGAATCTAGACTTCCAGAGTCACTCCGTACAGCACCATGAAGTTCAGAATCTTTTTACTTTGAATTTTGTCTATAAAACATTTTATAGGTGTTAACTCGGGAGGTTTAAGAGGTGCGCACTATAATCCAGTCAAAGAGGAATATTTGAGGAGTAACTCAAGGAATTTTTAGGAATCTAGACTTCCAGAGTCACTCCGTACAGCACCATGAAATTCAGAATATTTTTAGTTTGAATTTTGCCCATAAAACATTTTATAGGTGTTAACTCGGGAGGTTTAAGAGGTGCGCACTTTAATCCAGTCAAAGAGGAATATTTGAGGAGTAACTCAAGGAATGTTTAGGAATCTAGACTTCCAGAGTCACTCCGTACAGCACCATGAAGTTCAGAATCTTTTTACTTTGAATTTTGTCTATAAAACATTTTATAGGTGTTAACTCGGGAGGTTTAAGAGGTGCGCACTTTAATCCAGTCAAAGAGGAATATTTGAGGAGTAACTCAAGGAATTTTTAGGAATCTAGACTTCCAGAGTCACTCCGTACAGCACCATGAAGTTCAGAATCTTTTTACTTTGAATTTTGTCTATAAAACATTTTATAGGTGTTAACTCGGGAGGTTTAAGAGGTGCGCACTATAATCCAGTCAAAGAGGAATATTTGAGGAGTAACTCAAGGAATTTTTAGGAATCTAGACTTCCAGAGTCACTCCGTACAGCACCATGAAATTCAGAATATTTTTAGTTTGAATTTTGCCCATAAAACATTTTATAGGTGTTAACTCGGGAGGTTTAAGAGGTGCGCACTATAATCCAGTCAAAGAGGAATATTTGAGGAGTAACTCAAGGAATTTTTAGGAATCTAGACTTCCAGAGTCACTCCGTACAGCACCATGAAGTTCAGAATCTTTTCAGTTTGAGGTTTGTCTATAAAACATTTTATAGGTGTTAAATCGGGAGGTTTAAGAGGTGCGCACTATAATCCAGTCAAAGAGGTATATTTGAGGAGTAACTCAAGGAATTTTTAGGAATCTAGACTTCCAGAGTCACTCCGTACAGCTCCATGAAATTCAGAATCTTTTTAGTTTGAGGTTTGTCTATAAAACATTTTATAGGTGTTAAATCGGGAGGTTTAAGAGGTGCGCACTATAATCCAGTCAAAGAGGAATATTTGAGGAGTAACTCAAGGAATTTTTAGGAATCTAGACTTCCAGAGTCACTCCGTACAGCACCATGAAGTTCAGAATCTTTTTACTTTGAATTTTGTCTATAAAACATTTTATAGGTGTTAACTCGGGAGGTTTAAGAGGTGCGCACTATAATCCAGTCAAAGAGGAATATTTGAGGAGTAACTCAAGGAATTTTTAGGAATCTAGACTTCCAGAGTCACTCCGTACAGCTCCATGAAATTCAGAATCTTTTTAGTTTGAGGTTTGTCTATAAAACATTTTATAGGTGTTAAATCGGGAGGTTTAAGAGGTGCGCACTATAATCCAGTCAAAGAGGAATATTTGAGGAGTAACTCAAGGAATTTTTAGGAATCTAGACTTCCAGAGTCACTCCGTACAGCACCATGGAGTTCAGAATCTTTTTACTTTGAATTTTGTCTATAAAACATTTTATAGGTGTTAACTCGGGAGGTTTAAGAGGTGCGCACTATAATCCAGTCAAAGAGGAATATTTGAGGAGTAACTCAAGGAATTTTTAGGAATCTAGACTTCCAGAGTCACTCCGTACAGCTCCATGAAATTCAGAATCTTTTCAGTTTGAGGTTTGTCTATAAAACATTTTATAGGTGTTAAATCGGGAGGTTTAAGAGGTGCGCACTATAATCCAGTCAAAGAGGAATATTTGAGGAGTAACTCAAGGAATTTTTAGGAATCTAGACTTCCAGAGTCACTCCGTACAGCACCATGAAATTCAGAATCTTTTTAGTTTGAGATTTGTCTATAAAACATTTTATAGGTGATAACTCGGGAGGTTTAGGAGGTGCGCACTATAATCCAGTCAAAGAGAAATATTTGAGGAGTGACTCAAGGAATTTTTAAGAATCTAGACTTCCAGAGTCACTCCGTACAGCACCATGAAATTCAGAATCTTTTTAGTTTGAGGTTTGCCCATAAAACATTTTATAGGTGTTAACTCGGGAGGTTTAAGAGGTGCGCACTATAATCCAGTCAAAGAAGAATATTTGAGGAGTAACTCAAGAAATTTTTGGGAATCTAGACTTTTAGAGTCACTCCGTACAGCACCATGAAATTCAGAATCTTTTTACTTTTAATTTTGTCTATGAAACATTTTATAGGTGTTAAATCGGGAGGTTTAAGAGGTGCGCACTATAATCCAGTCAAAGAGGAATATTTGAGGAGTGACTCAAGGAATTTTTAAGAATCTAGACTTCCAGAGTCACTCCGTACAGCTCCATGAAATTCAGAATCTTTTCAGTTTGAGGTTTGTCTATAAAACATTTTATAGGTGTTAAATCGGGAGGTTTAAGAGGTGCGCACTATAATCCAGTCAAAGAGGAATATTTGAGGAGTAACTCAAGGAATTTTTAGGAATCTAGACTTCCAGAGTCACTCCGTACAGCACCATGAAGTTCAGAATCTTTTTACTTTGAATTTTGTCTATAAAACATTTTATAGGTGTTAACTCGGGAGGTTTAAGAGGTGCGCACTATAATCCAGTCAAAGAGGAATATTTGAGGAGTAACTCAAGGAATTTTTAGGAATCTAGACTTCCAGAGTCACTCCGTACAGCTCCATGAAATTCAGAATCTTTTCAGTTTGAGGTTTGTCTATAAAACATTTTATAGGTGTTAAATCGGGAGGTTTAAGAGGTGCGCACTATAATCCAGTCAAAGAGGAATATTTGAGGAGTAACTCAAGGAATTTTTAGGAATCTAGACTTCCAGAGTCACTCCGTACAGCTCCATGAAATTCAGAATCTTTTTAGTTTGAGGTTTGTCTATAAAACATTTTATAGGTGTTAAATCGGGAGGTTTAAGAGGTGCGCACTATAATCCAGTCAAAGAGGAATATTTGAGGAGTAACTCAAGGAATTTTTAGGAATCTAGACTTCCAGAGTCACTCCGTACAGCACCATGAAGTTCAGAATCTTTTTACTTTGAATTTTGTCTATAAAACATTTTATAGGTGTTAACTCGGGAGGTTTAAGAGGTGCGCACTATAATCCAGTCAAAGAAGAATATTTGAGGAATAACTCAAGGAATTTTTGGCGATCTAGACTTCCAGAGTCACTCCGTACAGCACCATGAAATTCAGAATATTTTTAGTTTGAATTTTGCCCATAAAACATTTTATAGGTGTTAACTCGGGAGGTTTAAGAGGTGCGCACTATGATCCTATCAAAGAGAAATATTTGAGGAGTAATTCAGGAAATTTTAAGGAATCTAGACTTCCAGAGTCACTCCGTACAGCACCATGAAGTTCAGAATCTTTTTACTTTGAATTTTGTCTATAAAACATTTTATAGGTGTTAACTCGGGAGGTTTAAGAGGTGCGCACTTTAATCCAGTCAAAGAGGAATATTTGAGGAGTAACTCAAGGAATTTTTAGGAATCTAGACTTCCAGAGTCACTCCGTACAGCACCATGAAGTTCAGAATCTTTTTACTTTGAATTTTGTCTATAAAACATTTTATAGGTGTTAACTCGGGAGGTTTAAGAGGTGCGCACTATAATCCAGTCAAAGAGGAATATTTGAGGAGTAACTCAAGGAATTTTTAGGAATCTAGACTTCCAGAGTCACTCCGTACAGCACCATGGAGTTCAGAATCTTTTTACTTTGAATTTTGTCTATAAAACATTTTATAGGTGTTAACTCGGGAGGTTTAAGAGGTGCGCACTATAATCCAGTCAAAGAGGAATATTTGAGGAGTAACTCAAGGAATTTTTAGGAATCTAGACTTCCAGAGTCACTCCGTACAGCACCATGAAATTCAGAATATTTTTAGTTTGAATTTTGCCCATAAAACATTTTATAGGTGTTAACTCGGGAGGTTTAAGAGGTGCGCACTATGATCCTATCAAAGAGAAATATTTGAGGAGTAATTCAGGAAATTTTAAGGAATCTAGACTTCCAGAGTCACTCCGTACAGCACCATGAAGTTCAGAATCTTTTTACTTTGAATTTTGTCTATAAAACATTTTATAGGTGTTAACTCGGGAGGTTTAAGAGGTGCGCACTTTAATCCAGTCAAAGAGGAATATTTGAGGAGTAACTCAAGGAATTTTTAGGAATCTAGACTTCCAGAGTCACTCCGTACAGCACCATGAAGTTCAGAATCTTTTTACTTTGAATTTTGTCTATAAAACATTTTATAGGTGTTAACTCGGGAGGTTTAAGAGGTGCGCACTATAATCCAGTCAAAGAGGAATATTTGAGGAGTAACTCAAGGAATTTTTAGGAATCTAGACTTCCAGAGTCACTCCGTACAGCACCATGAAATTCAGAATATTTTTAGTTTGAATTTTGCCCATAAAACATTTTATAGGTGTTAACTCGGGAGGTTTAAGAGGTGCGCACTATGATCCTATCAAAGAGAAATATTTGAGGAGTAATTCAGGAAATTTTAAGGAATCTAGACTTCCAGAGTCACTCCGTACAGCACCATGAAGTTCAGAATCTTTTTACTTTGAATTTTGTCTATAAAACATTTTATAGGTGTTAACTCGGGAGGTTTAAGAGGTGCGCACTATAATCCAGTCAAAGAGGAATATTTGAGGAGTAACTCAAGGAATTTTTAGGAATCTAGACTTCCAGAGTCACTCCGTACAGCACCATGAAATTCAGAATATTTTTTGTTTGAATTTTGCCCATAAAACATTTTATAGGTGTTAACTCGGGAGGTTTAAGAGGTGCGCACTATGATCCTATCAAAGAGAAATATTTGAGGAGTAATTCAGGAAATTTTATGGAATCTAGACTTCCAGAGTCACTCCGTACAGCACCATGAAGTTCAGAATCTTTTTACTTTGAATTTTGTCTATAAAACATTTTATAGGTGTTAACTCGGGAGGTTTAAGAGGTGCGCACTTTAATCCAGTCAAAGAGGAATATTTGAGGAGTAACTCAAGGAATTTTTAGGAATCTAGACTTCCAGAGTCACTCCGTACAGCACCATGAAGTTCAGAATCTTTTTACTTTGAATTTTGTCTATAAAACATTTTATAGGTGTTAACTCGGGAGGTTTAAGAGGTGCGCACTATAATCCAGTCAAAGAGGAATATTTGAGGAGTAACTCAAGGAATTTTTAGGAATCTAGACTTCCAGAGTCACTCCGTACAGCACCATGAAATTCAGAATATTTTTAGTTTGAATTTTGCCCATAAAACATTTTATAGGTGTTAACTCGGGAGGTTTAAGAGGTGCGCACTTTAATCCAGTCAAAGAGGAATATTTGAGGAGTAACTCAAGGAATGTTTAGGAATCTAGACTTCCAGAGTCACTCCGTACAGCACCATGAAGTTCAGAATCTTTTTACTTTGAATTTTGTCTATAAAACATTTTATAGGTGTTAACTCGGGAGGTTTAAGAGGTGCGCACTTTAATCCAGTCAAAGAGGAATATTTGAGGAGTAACTCAAGGAATTTTTAGGAATCTAGACTTCCAGAGTCACTCCGTACAGCACCATGAAGTTCAGAATCTTTTTACTTTGAATTTTGTCTATAAAACATTTTATAGGTGTTAACTCGGGAGGTTTAAGAGGTGCGCACTATAATCCAGTCAAAGAGGAATATTTGAGGAGTAACTCAAGGAATTTTTAGGAATCTAGACTTCCAGAGTCACTCCGTACAGCACCATGAAATTCAGAATATTTTTAGTTTGAATTTTGCCCATAAAACATTTTATAGGTGTTAACTCGGGAGGTTTAAGAGGTGCGCACTATAATCCAGTCAAAGAGGAATATTTGAGGAGTAACTCAAGGAATTTTTAGGAATCTAGACTTCCAGAGTCACTCCGTACAGCACCATGAAGTTCAGAATCTTTTCAGTTTGAGGTTTGTCTATAAAACATTTTATAGGTGTTAAATCGGGAGGTTTAAGAGGTGCGCACTATAATCCAGTCAAAGAGGTATATTTGAGGAGTAACTCAAGGAATTTTTAGGAATCTAGACTTCCAGAGTCACTCCGTACAGCTCCATGAAATTCAGAATCTTTTTAGTTTGAGGTTTGTCTATAAAACATTTTATAGGTGTTAAATCGGGAGGTTTAAGAGGTGCGCACTATAATCCAGTCAAAGAGGAATATTTGAGGAGTAACTCAAGGAATTTTTAGGAATCTAGACTTCCAGAGTCACTCCGTACAGCACCATGAAGTTCAGAATCTTTTTACTTTGAATTTTGTCTATAAAACATTTTATAGGTGTTAACTCGGGAGGTTTAAGAGGTGCGCACTATAATCCAGTCAAAGAGGAATATTTGAGGAGTAACTCAAGGAATTTTTAGGAATCTAGACTTCCAGAGTCACTCCGTACAGCTCCATGAAATTCAGAATCTTTTTAGTTTGAGGTTTGTCTATAAAACATTTTATAGGTGTTAAATCGGGAGGTTTAAGAGGTGCGCACTATAATCCAGTCAAAGAGGAATATTTGAGGAGTAACTCAAGGAATTTTTAGGAATCTAGACTTCCAGAGTCACTCCGTACAGCACCATGGAGTTCAGAATCTTTTTACTTTGAATTTTGTCTATAAAACATTTTATAGGTGTTAACTCGGGAGGTTTAAGAGGTGCGCACTATAATCCAGTCAAAGAGGAATATTTGAGGAGTAACTCAAGGAATTTTTAGGAATCTAGACTTCCAGAGTCACTCCGTACAGCTCCATGAAATTCAGAATCTTTTCAGTTTGAGGTTTGTCTATAAAACATTTTATAGGTGTTAAATCGGGAGGTTTAAGAGGTGCGCACTATAATCCAGTCAAAGAGGAATATTTGAGGAGTAACTCAAGGAATTTTTAGGAATCTAGACTTCCAGAGTCACTCCGTACAGCACCATGAAATTCAGAATCTTTTTAGTTTGAGATTTGTCTATAAAACATTTTATAGGTGATAACTCGGGAGGTTTAGGAGGTGCGCACTATAATCCAGTCAAAGAGAAATATTTGAGGAGTGACTCAAGGAATTTTTAAGAATCTAGACTTCCAGAGTCACTCCGTACAGCACCATGAAATTCAGAATCTTTTTAGTTTGAGGTTTGCCCATAAAACATTTTATAGGTGTTAACTCGGGAGGTTTAAGAGGTGCGCACTATAATCCAGTCAAAGAAGAATATTTGAGGAGTAACTCAAGAAATTTTTGGGAATCTAGACTTTTAGAGTCACTCCGTACAGCACCATGAAATTCAGAATCTTTTTACTTTTAATTTTGTCTATGAAACATTTTATAGGTGTTAAATCGGGAGGTTTAAGAGGTGCGCACTATAATCCAGTCAAAGAGGAATATTTGAGGAGTGACTCAAGGAATTTTTAAGAATCTAGACTTCCAGAGTCACTCCGTACAGCTCCATGAAATTCAGAATCTTTTCAGTTTGAGGTTTGTCTATAAAACATTTTATAGGTGTTAAATCGGGAGGTTTAAGAGGTGCGCACTATAATCCAGTCAAAGAGGAATATTTGAGGAGTAACTCAAGGAATTTTTAGGAATCTAGACTTCCAGAGTCACTCCGTACAGCACCATGAAGTTCAGAATCTTTTTACTTTGAATTTTGTCTATAAAACATTTTATAGGTGTTAACTCGGGAGGTTTAAGAGGTGCGCACTATAATCCAGTCAAAGAGGAATATTTGAGGAGTAACTCAAGGAATTTTTAGGAATCTAGACTTCCAGAGTCACTCCGTACAGCTCCATGAAATTCAGAATCTTTTCAGTTTGAGGTTTGTCTATAAAACATTTTATAGGTGTTAAATCGGGAGGTTTAAGAGGTGCGCACTATAATCCAGTCAAAGAGGAATATTTGAGGAGTAACTCAAGGAATTTTTAGGAATCTAGACTTCAAGAGTCACTCCGTACAACACCATGAAATTCAGAATATTTTTAGTTTGAATTTTGCCCATAAAACATTTTATAGGTGTTAACTCGGGAGGTTTAAGAGGTGCGCACTTTAATCCAGTCAAAGAGGAATATTTGAGGAGTAACTCAAGGAATGTTTAGGAATCTAGACTTCCAGAGTCACTCCGTACAGCACCATGAAGTTCAGAATCTTTTTACTTTGAATTTTGTCTATAAAACATTTTATAGGTGTTAACTCGGGAGGTTTAAGAGGTGCGCACTTTAATCCAGTCAAAGAGGAATATTTGAGGAGTAACTCAAGGAATTTTTAGGAATCTAGACTTCCAGAGTCACTCCGTACAGCACCATGAAGTTCAGAATCTTTTTACTTTGAATTTTGTCTATAAAACATTTTATAGGTGTTAACTCGGGAGGTTTAAGAGGTGCGCACTATAATCCAGTCAAAGAGGAATATTTGAGGAGTAACTCAAGGAATTTTTAGGAATCTAGACTTCCAGAGTCACTCCGTACAGCACCATGAAATTCAGAATATTTTTAGTTTGAATTTTGCCCATAAAACATTTTATAGGTGTTAACTCGGGAGGTTTAAGAGGTGCGCACTATAATCCAGTCAAAGAGGAATATTTGAGGAGTAACTCAAGGAATTTTTAGGAATCTAGACTTCCAGAGTCACTCCGTACAGCACCATGAAGTTCAGAATCTTTTCAGTTTGAGGTTTGTCTATAAAACATTTTATAGGTGTTAAATCGGGAGGTTTAAGAGGTGCGCACTATAATCCAGTCAAAGAGGTATATTTGAGGAGTAACTCAAGGAATTTTTAGGAATCTAGACTTCCAGAGTCACTCCGTACAGCACCATGAAGTTCAGAATCTTTTTACTTTGAATTTTGTCTATAAAACATTTTATAGGTGTTAACTCGGGAGGTTTAAGAGGTGCGCACTATAATCCAGTCAAAGAAGAATATTTGAGGAATAACTCAAGGAATTTTTGGCGATCTAGACTTCCAGAGTCACTCCGTACAGCACCATGAAATTCAGAATATTTTTAGTTTGAATTTTGCCCATAAAACATTTTATAGGTGTTAACTCGGGAGGTTTAAGAGGTGCGCACTATGATCCTATCAAAGAGAAATATTTGAGGAGTAATTCAGGAAATTTTAAGGAATCTAGACTTCCAGAGTCACTCCGTACAGCACCATGAAGTTCAGAATCTTTTTACTTTGAATTTTGTCTATAAAACATTTTATAGGTGTTAACTCGGGAGGTTTAAGAGGTGCGCACTTTAATCCAGTCAAAGAGGAATATTTGAGGAGTAACTCAAGGAATTTTTAGGAATCTAGACTTCCAGAGTCACTCCGTACAGCACCATGAAGTTCAGAATCTTTTTACTTTGAATTTTGTCTATAAAACATTTTATAGGTGTTAACTCGGGAGGTTTAAGAGGTGCGCACTATAATCCAGTCAAAGAGGAATATTTGAGGAGTAACTCAAGGAATTTTTAGGAATCTAGACTTCCAGAGTCACTCCGTACAGCACCATGGAGTTCAGAATCTTTTTACTTTGAATTTTGTCTATAAAACATTTTATAGGTGTTAACTCGGGAGGTTTAAGAGGTGCGCACTATAATCCAGTCAAAGAGGAATATTTGAGGAGTAACTCAAGGAATTTTTAGGAATCTAGACTTCCAGAGTCACTCCGTACAGCACCATGAAATTCAGAATATTTTTAGTTTGAATTTTGCCCATAAAACATTTTATAGGTGTTAACTCGGGAGGTTTAAGAGGTGCGCACTATGATCCTATCAAAGAGAAATATTTGAGGAGTAATTCAGGAAATTTTAAGGAATCTAGACTTCCAGAGTCACTCCGTACAGCACCATGAAGTTCAGAATCTTTTTACTTTGAATTTTGTCTATAAAACATTTTATAGGTGTTAACTCGGGAGGTTTAAGAGGTGCGCACTTTAATCCAGTCAAAGAGGAATATTTGAGGAGTAACTCAAGGAATTTTTAGGAATCTAGACTTCCAGAGTCACTCCGTACAGCACCATGAAGTTCAGAATCTTTTTACTTTGAATTTTGTCTATAAAACATTTTATAGGTGTTAACTCGGGAGGTTTAAGAGGTGCGCACTATAATCCAGTCAAAGAGGAATATTTGAGGAGTAACTCAAGGAATTTTTAGGAATCTAGACTTCCAGAGTCACTCCGTACAGCACCATGAAATTCAGAATATTTTTAGTTTGAATTTTGCCCATAAAACATTTTATAGGTGTTAACTCGGGAGGTTTAAGAGGTGCGCACTATGATCCTATCAAAGAGAAATATTTGAGGAGTAATTCAGGAAATTTTAAGGAATCTAGACTTCCAGAGTCACTCCGTACAGCACCATGAAGTTCAGAATCTTTTTACTTTGAATTTTGTCTATAAAACATTTTATAGGTGTTAACTCGGGAGGTTTAAGAGGTGCGCACTATAATCCAGTCAAAGAGGAATATTTGAGGAGTAACTCAAGGAATTTTTAGGAATCTAGACTTCCAGAGTCACTCCGTACAGCACCATGAAATTCAGAATATTTTTTGTTTGAATTTTGCCCATAAAACATTTTATAGGTGTTAACTCGGGAGGTTTAAGAGGTGCGCACTATGATCCTATCAAAGAGAAATATTTGAGGAGTAATTCAGGAAATTTTATGGAATCTAGACTTCCAGAGTCACTCCGTACAGCACCATGAAGTTCAGAATCTTTTTACTTTGAATTTTGTCTATAAAACATTTTATAGGTGTTAACTCGGGAGGTTTAAGAGGTGCGCACTTTAATCCAGTCAAAGAGGAATATTTGAGGAGTAACTCAAGGAATTTTTAGGAATCTAGACTTCCAGAGTCACTCCGTACAGCACCATGAAGTTCAGAATCTTTTTACTTTGAATTTTGTCTATAAAACATTTTATAGGTGTTAACTCGGGAGGTTTAAGAGGTGCGCACTATAATCCAGTCAAAGAGGAATATTTGAGGAGTAACTCAAGGAATTTTTAGGAATCTAGACTTCCAGAGTCACTCCGTACAGCACCATGAAATTCAGAATATTTTTAGTTTGAATTTTGCCCATAAAACATTTTATAGGTGTTAACTCGGGAGGTTTAAGAGGTGCGCACTTTAATCCAGTCAAAGAGGAATATTTGAGGAGTAACTCAAGGAATGTTTAGGAATCTAGACTTCCAGAGTCACTCCGTACAGCACCATGAAGTTCAGAATCTTTTTACTTTGAATTTTGTCTATAAAACATTTTATAGGTGTTAACTCGGGAGGTTTAAGAGGTGCGCACTTTAATCCAGTCAAAGAGGAATATTTGAGGAGTAACTCAAGGAATTTTTAGGAATCTAGACTTCCAGAGTCACTCCGTACAGCACCATGAAGTTCAGAATCTTTTTACTTTGAATTTTGTCTATAAAACATTTTATAGGTGTTAACTCGGGAGGTTTAAGAGGTGCGCACTATAATCCAGTCAAAGAGGAATATTTGAGGAGTAACTCAAGGAATTTTTAGGAATCTAGACTTCCAGAGTCACTCCGTACAGCACCATGAAATTCAGAATATTTTTAGTTTGAATTTTGCCCATAAAACATTTTATAGGTGTTAACTCGGGAGGTTTAAGAGGTGCGCACTATAATCCAGTCAAAGAGGAATATTTGAGGAGTAACTCAAGGAATTTTTAGGAATCTAGACTTCCAGAGTCACTCCGTACAGCACCATGAAGTTCAGAATCTTTTCAGTTTGAGGTTTGTCTATAAAACATTTTATAGGTGTTAAATCGGGAGGTTTAAGAGGTGCGCACTATAATCCAGTCAAAGAGGTATATTTGAGGAGTAACTCAAGGAATTTTTAGGAATCTAGACTTCCAGAGTCACTCCGTACAGCTCCATGAAATTCAGAATCTTTTTAGTTTGAGGTTTGTCTATAAAACATTTTATAGGTGTTAAATCGGGAGGTTTAAGAGGTGCGCACTATAATCCAGTCAAAGAGGAATATTTGAGGAGTAACTCAAGGAATTTTTAGGAATCTAGACTTCCAGAGTCACTCCGTACAGCACCATGAAGTTCAGAATCTTTTTACTTTGAATTTTGTCTATAAAACATTTTATAGGTGTTAACTCGGGAGGTTTAAGAGGTGCGCACTATAATCCAGTCAAAGAGGAATATTTGAGGAGTAACTCAAGGAATTTTTAGGAATCTAGACTTCCAGAGTCACTCCGTACAGCTCCATGAAATTCAGAATCTTTTTAGTTTGAGGTTTGTCTATAAAACATTTTATAGGTGTTAAATCGGGAGGTTTAAGAGGTGCGCACTATAATCCAGTCAAAGAGGAATATTTGAGGAGTAACTCAAGGAATTTTTAGGAATCTAGACTTCCAGAGTCACTCCGTACAGCACCATGGAGTTCAGAATCTTTTTACTTTGAATTTTGTCTATAAAACATTTTATAGGTGTTAACTCGGGAGGTTTAAGAGGTGCGCACTATAATCCAGTCAAAGAGGAATATTTGAGGAGTAACTCAAGGAATTTTTAGGAATCTAGACTTCCAGAGTCACTCCGTACAGCTCCATGAAATTCAGAATCTTTTCAGTTTGAGGTTTGTCTATAAAACATTTTATAGGTGTTAAATCGGGAGGTTTAAGAGGTGCGCACTATAATCCAGTCAAAGAGGAATATTTGAGGAGTAACTCAAGGAATTTTTAGGAATCTAGACTTCCAGAGTCACTCCGTACAGCACCATGAAATTCAGAATCTTTTTAGTTTGAGATTTGTCTATAAAACATTTTATAGGTGATAACTCGGGAGGTTTAGGAGGTGCGCACTATAATCCAGTCAAAGAGAAATATTTGAGGAGTGACTCAAGGAATTTTTAAGAATCTAGACTTCCAGAGTCACTCCGTACAGCACCATGAAATTCAGAATCTTTTTAGTTTGAGGTTTGCCCATAAAACATTTTATAGGTGTTAACTCGGGAGGTTTAAGAGGTGCGCACTATAATCCAGTCAAAGAAGAATATTTGAGGAGTAACTCAAGAAATTTTTGGGAATCTAGACTTTTAGAGTCACTCCGTACAGCACCATGAAATTCAGAATCTTTTTACTTTTAATTTTGTCTATGAAACATTTTATAGGTGTTAAATCGGGAGGTTTAAGAGGTGCGCACTATAATCCAGTCAAAGAGGAATATTTGAGGAGTGACTCAAGGAATTTTTAAGAATCTAGACTTCCAGAGTCACTCCGTACAGCTCCATGAAATTCAGAATCTTTTCAGTTTGAGGTTTGTCTATAAAACATTTTATAGGTGTTAAATCGGGAGGTTTAAGAGGTGCGCACTATAATCCAGTCAAAGAGGAATATTTGAGGAGTAACTCAAGGAATTTTTAGGAATCTAGACTTCCAGAGTCACTCCGTACAGCACCATGAAGTTCAGAATCTTTTTACTTTGAATTTTGTCTATAAAACATTTTATAGGTGTTAACTCGGGAGGTTTAAGAGGTGCGCACTATAATCCAGTCAAAGAGGAATATTTGAGGAGTAACTCAAGGAATTTTTAGGAATCTAGACTTCCAGAGTCACTCCGTACAGCTCCATGAAATTCAGAATCTTTTCAGTTTGAGGTTTGTCTATAAAACATTTTATAGGTGTTAAATCGGGAGGTTTAAGAGGTGCGCACTATAATCCAGTCAAAGAGGAATATTTGAGGAGTAACTCAAGGAATTTTTAGGAATCTAGACTTCCAGAGTCACTCCGTACAGCTCCATGAAATTCAGAATCTTTTTAGTTTGAGGTTTGTCTATAAAACATTTTATAGGTGTTAAATCGGGAGGTTTAAGAGGTGCGCACTATAATCCAGTCAAAGAGGAATATTTGAGGAGTAACTCAAGGAATTTTTAGGAATCTAGACTTCCAGAGTCACTCCGTACAGCACCATGAAGTTCAGAATCTTTTTACTTTGAATTTTGTCTATAAAACATTTTATAGGTGTTAACTCGGGAGGTTTAAGAGGTGCGCACTATAATCCAGTCAAAGAAGAATATTTGAGGAATAACTCAAGGAATTTTTGGCGATCTAGACTTCCAGAGTCACTCCGTACAGCACCATGAAATTCAGAATATTTTTAGTTTGAATTTTGCCCATAAAACATTTTATAGGTGTTAACTCGGGAGGTTTAAGAGGTGCGCACTATGATCCTATCAAAGAGAAATATTTGAGGAGTAATTCAGGAAATTTTAAGGAATCTAGACTTCCAGAGTCACTCCGTACAGCACCATGAAGTTCAGAATCTTTTTACTTTGAATTTTGTCTATAAAACATTTTATAGGTGTTAACTCGGGAGGTTTAAGAGGTGCGCACTTTAATCCAGTCAAAGAGGAATATTTGAGGAGTAACTCAAGGAATTTTTAGGAATCTAGACTTCCAGAGTCACTCCGTACAGCACCATGAAGTTCAGAATCTTTTTACTTTGAATTTTGTCTATAAAACATTTTATAGGTGTTAACTCGGGAGGTTTAAGAGGTGCGCACTATAATCCAGTCAAAGAGGAATATTTGAGGAGTAACTCAAGGAATTTTTAGGAATCTAGACTTCCAGAGTCACTCCGTACAGCACCATGGAGTTCAGAATCTTTTTACTTTGAATTTTGTCTATAAAACATTTTATAGGTGTTAACTCGGGAGGTTTAAGAGGTGCGCACTATAATCCAGTCAAAGAGGAATATTTGAGGAGTAACTCAAGGAATTTTTAGGAATCTAGACTTCCAGAGTCACTCCGTACAGCACCATGAAATTCAGAATATTTTTAGTTTGAATTTTGCCCATAAAACATTTTATAGGTGTTAACTCGGGAGGTTTAAGAGGTGCGCACTATGATCCTATCAAAGAGAAATATTTGAGGAGTAATTCAGGAAATTTTAAGGAATCTAGACTTCCAGAGTCACTCCGTACAGCACCATGAAGTTCAGAATCTTTTTACTTTGAATTTTGTCTATAAAACATTTTATAGGTGTTAACTCGGGAGGTTTAAGAGGTGCGCACTTTAATCCAGTCAAAGAGGAATATTTGAGGAGTAACTCAAGGAATTTTTAGGAATCTAGACTTCCAGAGTCACTCCGTACAGCACCATGAAGTTCAGAATCTTTTTACTTTGAATTTTGTCTATAAAACATTTTATAGGTGTTAACTCGGGAGGTTTAAGAGGTGCGCACTATAATCCAGTCAAAGAGGAATATTTGAGGAGTAACTCAAGGAATTTTTAGGAATCTAGACTTCCAGAGTCACTCCGTACAGCACCATGAAATTCAGAATATTTTTAGTTTGAATTTTGCCCATAAAACATTTTATAGGTGTTAACTCGGGAGGTTTAAGAGGTGCGCACTATGATCCTATCAAAGAGAAATATTTGAGGAGTAATTCAGGAAATTTTAAGGAATCTAGACTTCCAGAGTCACTCCGTACAGCACCATGAAGTTCAGAATCTTTTTACTTTGAATTTTGTCTATAAAACATTTTATAGGTGTTAACTCGGGAGGTTTAAGAGGTGCGCACTATAATCCAGTCAAAGAGGAATATTTGAGGAGTAACTCAAGGAATTTTTAGGAATCTAGACTTCCAGAGTCACTCCGTACAGCACCATGAAATTCAGAATATTTTTTGTTTGAATTTTGCCCATAAAACATTTTATAGGTGTTAACTCGGGAGGTTTAAGAGGTGCGCACTATGATCCTATCAAAGAGAAATATTTGAGGAGTAATTCAGGAAATTTTATGGAATCTAGACTTCCAGAGTCACTCCGTACAGCACCATGAAGTTCAGAATCTTTTTACTTTGAATTTTGTCTATAAAACATTTTATAGGTGTTAACTCGGGAGGTTTAAGAGGTGCGCACTTTAATCCAGTCAAAGAGGAATATTTGAGGAGTAACTCAAGGAATTTTTAGGAATCTAGACTTCCAGAGTCACTCCGTACAGCACCATGAAGTTCAGAATCTTTTTACTTTGAATTTTGTCTATAAAACATTTTATAGGTGTTAACTCGGGAGGTTTAAGAGGTGCGCACTATAATCCAGTCAAAGAGGAATATTTGAGGAGTAACTCAAGGAATTTTTAGGAATCTAGACTTCCAGAGTCACTCCGTACAGCACCATGAAATTCAGAATATTTTTAGTTTGAATTTTGCCCATAAAACATTTTATAGGTGTTAACTCGGGAGGTTTAAGAGGTGCGCACTTTAATCCAGTCAAAGAGGAATATTTGAGGAGTAACTCAAGGAATGTTTAGGAATCTAGACTTCCAGAGTCACTCCGTACAGCACCATGAAGTTCAGAATCTTTTTACTTTGAATTTTGTCTATAAAACATTTTATAGGTGTTAACTCGGGAGGTTTAAGAGGTGCGCACTTTAATCCAGTCAAAGAGGAATATTTGAGGAGTAACTCAAGGAATTTTTAGGAATCTAGACTTCCAGAGTCACTCCGTACAGCACCATGAAGTTCAGAATCTTTTTACTTTGAATTTTGTCTATAAAACATTTTATAGGTGTTAACTCGGGAGGTTTAAGAGGTGCGCACTATAATCCAGTCAAAGAGGAATATTTGAGGAGTAACTCAAGGAATTTTTAGGAATCTAGACTTCCAGAGTCACTCCGTACAGCACCATGAAATTCAGAATATTTTTAGTTTGAATTTTGCCCATAAAACATTTTATAGGTGTTAACTCGGGAGGTTTAAGAGGTGCGCACTATAATCCAGTCAAAGAGGAATATTTGAGGAGTAACTCAAGGAATTTTTAGGAATCTAGACTTCCAGAGTCACTCCGTACAGCACCATGAAGTTCAGAATCTTTTCAGTTTGAGGTTTGTCTATAAAACATTTTATAGGTGTTAAATCGGGAGGTTTAAGAGGTGCGCACTATAATCCAGTCAAAGAGGTATATTTGAGGAGTAACTCAAGGAATTTTTAGGAATCTAGACTTCCAGAGTCACTCCGTACAGCTCCATGAAATTCAGAATCTTTTTAGTTTGAGGTTTGTCTATAAAACATTTTATAGGTGTTAAATCGGGAGGTTTAAGAGGTGCGCACTATAATCCAGTCAAAGAGGAATATTTGAGGAGTAACTCAAGGAATTTTTAGGAATCTAGACTTCCAGAGTCACTCCGTACAGCACCATGAAGTTCAGAATCTTTTTACTTTGAATTTTGTCTATAAAACATTTTATAGGTGTTAACTCGGGAGGTTTAAGAGGTGCGCACTATAATCCAGTCAAAGAGGAATATTTGAGGAGTAACTCAAGGAATTTTTAGGAATCTAGACTTCCAGAGTCACTCCGTACAGCTCCATGAAATTCAGAATCTTTTTAGTTTGAGGTTTGTCTATAAAACATTTTATAGGTGTTAAATCGGGAGGTTTAAGAGGTGCGCACTATAATCCAGTCAAAGAGGAATATTTGAGGAGTAACTCAAGGAATTTTTAGGAATCTAGACTTCCAGAGTCACTCCGTACAGCACCATGGAGTTCAGAATCTTTTTACTTTGAATTTTGTCTATAAAACATTTTATAGGTGTTAACTCGGGAGGTTTAAGAGGTGCGCACTATAATCCAGTCAAAGAGGAATATTTGAGGAGTAACTCAAGGAATTTTTAGGAATCTAGACTTCCAGAGTCACTCCGTACAGCTCCATGAAATTCAGAATCTTTTCAGTTTGAGGTTTGTCTATAAAACATTTTATAGGTGTTAAATCGGGAGGTTTAAGAGGTGCGCACTATAATCCAGTCAAAGAGGAATATTTGAGGAGTAACTCAAGGAATTTTTAGGAATCTAGACTTCCAGAGTCACTCCGTACAGCACCATGAAATTCAGAATCTTTTTAGTTTGAGATTTGTCTATAAAACATTTTATAGGTGATAACTCGGGAGGTTTAGGAGGTGCGCACTATAATCCAGTCAAAGAGAAATATTTGAGGAGTGACTCAAGGAATTTTTAAGAATCTAGACTTCCAGAGTCACTCCGTACAGCACCATGAAATTCAGAATCTTTTTAGTTTGAGGTTTGCCCATAAAACATTTTATAGGTGTTAACTCGGGAGGTTTAAGAGGTGCGCACTATAATCCAGTCAAAGAAGAATATTTGAGGAGTAACTCAAGAAATTTTTGGGAATCTAGACTTTTAGAGTCACTCCGTACAGCACCATGAAATTCAGAATCTTTTTACTTTTAATTTTGTCTATGAAACATTTTATAGGTGTTAAATCGGGAGGTTTAAGAGGTGCGCACTATAATCCAGTCAAAGAGGAATATTTGAGGAGTGACTCAAGGAATTTTTAAGAATCTAGACTTCCAGAGTCACTCCGTACAGCTCCATGAAATTCAGAATCTTTTCAGTTTGAGGTTTGTCTATAAAACATTTTATAGGTGTTAAATCGGGAGGTTTAAGAGGTGCGCACTATAATCCAGTCAAAGAGGAATATTTGAGGAGTAACTCAAGGAATTTTTAGGAATCTAGACTTCCAGAGTCACTCCGTACAGCACCATGAAGTTCAGAATCTTTTTACTTTGAATTTTGTCTATAAAACATTTTATAGGTGTTAACTCGGGAGGTTTAAGAGGTGCGCACTATAATCCAGTCAAAGAGGAATATTTGAGGAGTAACTCAAGGAATTTTTAGGAATCTAGACTTCCAGAGTCACTCCGTACAGCTCCATGAAATTCAGAATCTTTTCAGTTTGAGGTTTGTCTATAAAACATTTTATAGGTGTTAAATCGGGAGGTTTAAGAGGTGCGCACTATAATCCAGTCAAAGAGGAATATTTGAGGAGTAACTCAAGGAATTTTTAGGAATCTAGACTTCCAGAGTCACTCCGTACAGCTCCATGAAATTCAGAATCTTTTTAGTTTGAGGTTTGTCTATAAAACATTTTATAGGTGTTAAATCGGGAGGTTTAAGAGGTGCGCACTATAATCCAGTCAAAGAGGAATATTTGAGGAGTAACTCAAGGAATTTTTAGGAATCTAGACTTCCAGAGTCACTCCGTACAGCACCATGAAGTTCAGAATCTTTTTACTTTGAATTTTGTCTATAAAACATTTTATAGGTGTTAACTCGGGAGGTTTAAGAGGTGCGCACTATAATCCAGTCAAAGAGGAATATTTGAGGAGTAACTCAAGGAATTTTTAGGAATCTAGACTTCCAGAGACACTCCGTACAGCTCCATGAAATTCAGAATCTTTTTAGTTTGAGGTTTGTCTATAAAACATTTTATAGGTGTTAAATCGGGAGGTTTAAGAGGTGCGCACTATAATCCAGTCAAAGAGGAATATTTGAGGAGTAACTCAAGGAATTTTTAGGAATCTAGACTTCCAGAGTCACTCCGTACAGCACCATGGAGTTCAGAATCTTTTTACTTTGAATTTTGTCTATAAAACATTTTATAGGTGTTAACTCGGGAGGTTTAAGAGGTGCGCACTATAATCCAGTCAAAGAGGAATATTTGAGGAGTAACTCAAGGAATTTTTAGGAATCTAGACTTCCAGAGTCACTCCGTACAGCTCCATGAAATTCAGAATCTTTTCAGTTTGAGGTTTGTCTATAAAACATTTTATAGGTGTTAAATCGGGAGGTTTAAGAGGTGCGCACTATAATCCAGTCAAAGAGGAATATTTGAGGAGTAACTCAAGGAATTTTTAGGAATCTAGACTTCCAGAGTCACTCCGTACAGCACCATGAAATTCAGAATCTTTTTAGTTTGAATTTTGCCCATAAAACATTTTATAGGTGTTAACTCGGGAGGTTTATGAGGTGCGCACTATAATCCAGTCAAAGAGGAATATTTGAGGAGTGACTCAAGGAATTTTTAAGAATCTAGACTTCCAGAGTCACTCCGTACAGCACCATGAAATTCAGAATCTTTTTAGTTTGAATTTTGCCCATAAAACATTTTATAGGTGTTAACTCGGGAGGTTTAAGAGGTGCGCACTATAATCCAGTCAGAGAGGAATATTTGAGGAGTAACTCAAGGAATTTTTGGAAATCTAGACTTTCAGAGTCACTCCGTACAGCACCATGAAATTCAAAATCTTTTTAGTTTGAATTTTGCCCATAAAACATTTTATAGGTGTTAACTCGGGAGGTTTAAGAGGTGCGCACTATAATCCAGTCAAAGAGGAATATTTGAGGAGTAACTCAAGGAATTTTTAGGAATCTAGACTTCCAGAGTCACTCCGTACAGCACCATGAAATTCAGAATCTTTTTAGTTTGAATTTTGCCCATAAAACATTTTATAGGTGTTAACTCGGGAGGTTTAAGAGGTGCGCACTATAATCCAGTCAGAGAGGAATATTTGAGGAGTAACTCAAGGAATTTTTGGAAATCTAGACTTTCAGAGTCACTCCGTACAGCACCATGAAATTCAAAATCTTTTTAGTTTGAATTTTGCCCATAAAACATTTTATAGGTGTTAACTCGGGAGGTTTAAGAGGTGCGCACTATAATCCAGTCAGAGAGGAATATTTGAGGAGTAACTCAAGGAATTTTTGGAAATCTAGACTTCCAGAGTCACTCCGTACAGCACCATGAAATTCAAAATCTTTTTAGTTTGAGGTTTGTCTATAAAACATTTTATAGGTGTTAAATCGGGAGGTTTAGGAGGTGCACACTATAATCTTGTCAAAGAGGAATATTTGAGGAGTAACTAAAGGAATTTTAAGGAATCTAGACTTCCAGAGTCACTCCGTACAGCACCATGAAATTCAGAATCTTTTTAGTTTGATTTTTGCCCATAAAACATTTTATAGAGGTGGTAAATGGGGAGGTTTAAGAGGTGCGCACTATAATCCAGTCAAAGAGGAATATTTGAGGAGTAACTCAAGGAGAGTATGAAAAAGTGAAACAAACCACCAACACCTGGTAAAAAATGTACAAAAAAACATTTTCACACAGTGGAAATAAAAAAAGAAAAAATCCATTAAAAATCTTATTATTTTTGAAGCAGTGCCAGATTTCAAAAATTTTCGTAAATCCATCAATGGAAAATAATTCATTGATATGTAAAAAATTACAAAACAACAGAAATCTTCACCTTTTCATCCAAATAAGGTTTTCTTTACACGATGGTGAACAAAACTCCTTCATCAATCAGATGACCCTTTGGGACGGCACTGGAATTAATAACTCTATTCTCATCACACAAAAAAAAAGCCTTATGATGACATAAAAGCGTGCCAAATTTTCTCAAAATCAGCCAACAAATTTTGAGTAGTTATTGATAAAAAATGATTTCTTTTAAAAAACTGTGACAGCCTTTTTGGCCAGTAAAATGAGCTCAATATTGAAGATGACCCACGACCTCTCCCCTTGCAACTGAAATCTCACAAAATTGCATATAAAAATAGACAAATAAAATCAAAATATTATAGACTGACTAAGCTTGACAAAAATAATTCCACAACGATCATAAACAATGAGTGAGCATTTTTGTTGATTCTTTTCGAAACGCGAATCCAAATTTTACGTCAACTCAAATGAGTCATGGTCATTTTGGAATGTTTGCATTAAGAGTGACAGCCCTCGAAAAAAATTAATTCACTCCCTTTTTTCCGTCCACCTATCTCTCTTCATTGGATGATTCAACCCCTTTGACTGATGATTCCTATTCGGGATAAAACCGGCCATTTAGACAAAATTATCAGCGCTTCTGTACCAACCTAACGGAATTTTGATATTTGTTGCTCGTTTTGATAAATTCAAAAAATGTGGCCCCTCTTAATAAACTTTGGAAAAAGTATTTCGAGTGGGCGTCCCGACGCTACGCGAAAATACGATGCTATAAGATAGAGAGACGTCTAAAATTTTACCTAGTTTATCTCCGGTTCTCTCACAATCGATTCTAGTGATAACAGGTGAAATTTATTCTTTATATCGGACGCGAAAATCCAAAAAAATCACAAAATGCCTGGACCTTCTAGACCCCTTTGGCAAGTGAGTAGTACCACCTCTGTATGAGTAACTTTTGCTGATATAATATTTTAACAGTATCCAATGAGTCATTTATAACCTGTTTTTGCCAAATTTCAAAATGTTTTTTGAGAAATGACAGCTCAGACAAAAAATAAATAAAGAAAAATATATTTGTCATTCATCATACAAGCTAAATACTTTACAGGTACATAACTATACTAACCCTAAACTAATGTACCAAATTTGAAGTTGATACATGTATTTCAAAGTTTCACTGCCAATCCATCCAAGTGTATTTTTAGAGTCTTTATTTCACAATTTATTTATTTAAACGTCTACGACCTTGTCCTTGATCCGCTTTGGAAAAAAACAGTTTTGAGATCAAAAATCGATTTTTTTTCAAATTACGTCTTTGCTGCTTGTATCAAATCATTTTCGGCTATGTCGCCTATAAAAAAGTTAGCAGGAATGTTGTCGAAGACCTTTTGAAGAATTTCCAACATGATATCTTCAATTGTTTTGCTCAAAATGGGGTCCAAAGATTCGGCTACTGGCCGCCAGTTGGCGTTCAGATAGGCGTTGGTGGAGTCCTCTGCAAAAGCTGTTTAACTTGGGAACTAATAATTAGGGTTATGTCACCTAAAGCTTTGATTCCTTCAAAAAGATTTCCCATATGAAGTTTGAGGCCTCCAATTGAGAATTTTACATGTACTTTGTGGACTCTGAAAAAGTTGAATCCATCGTGTTGTTCCATTTTAACATCAGATTTCACGTTGATGTCAAGATCCTCTGGGAAATTTCAAAAATTTAATTTTTCTCCAGCCTGGTTACAACCTTGATTTAGCAAAAACAATCAAATTTCCAAAGTAATTTATATTTCTGGCATGTGCGCTCTTAAATTCCAAAATAGCTGGATTTTGGGTTTTTGCCAATTCGAAGCTCCATCTGTGTAAATAGTTTGGAATACTTTCAAAAAAACATTTTCGGGATTTATGGGTTAATTGAACAGCATAAATACAGAGGGAGCCAACAGAATTGATTTGTTTAAAGTATTTTTAGACAAGAAATATGATCGCAATTGATCATATTTGTTTTTAGATTGCCACTCTAATGGTTTATGGGATTATTATCCGATAAAAAGTTCATTTATTAGAATATATCCATCATATAAGCAGGCTTCAATTATTAACCAACGATGGTAGATTTTTACCGATAACTTGAAAGGAGTTTCTCTAAGAAAAACAATGGTTAATGAAAATGTTCTAGACAATAATTAAGGGAACAACTTTTATCTAATGATATTTTTGATTGGAGTTGAGGTTTTTGATTTATCTGCTCTGAAATGTTCTCTATTATCACCATTCCTTTATAACCAACGAGTTCATAATTTGAACGATATCTTGAAAGTAGTACTTCTGACAAAAAAATTGTCCAGATAAATCTTGTAGATAATCAACTAGAGAACAACTTTTGTTTCAAACATTTTTTGATAGGAGTTACGATTTCTGATATAATTGCTCTGAAAATTTGTCTGATGTCACCTTCCCTTTATAACCATTGAGTGTAGACTATCAACGATAACTTAAAATTGGTACTACTGAGGAGAAAACTCTCCAAATGAATGTTATAGATAATAAACTAGAGATCAACTTTTATCTGAAACATTTTTTGATAGGAGTAACGATTTCTGATATAATTGCTCTGATAATTTGTCTGATGTCACCTTCCCTTTATAACCATTGTGTGTATACTTTCAACGATAACTTAAAATTGGTACCACTGAGAAAAAAACTCTACATATAAATCTTGTAGATAATCAACTAGAGAACAACTTTTGTTTAAAACATTTTTTGATTGGAGTAACGATTTCTGATATAATTGCTCTGAAATTTTGTCTGATGTCACCTTCCCTTTATAACCATTGAGTGTAGACTTTCAACGATAGCTTAAAATTGGTACTACTGAGAAAAAAACTCTACATATAAATCTTGTAGATAATCAACTAGAAAACAACTTTTGTTTGAAACATTTTTTGATTGGAGTAACGATTTCTGATATAATTGCTCTGAAACTTTGTCTGATGTCACCTTCCCTTTATAACCATTGTGTGTAGATTTTCAACGATAACTTAAAATTGGTACTACTGAGAAAAAAACTCTAAATATAAATCTTGTAGATAATCAACTAGAGAACAACTTTTGTTTGAAACATGTTTTAATTGGAGTAACGATTTCTGATATAATTGCTTTGAAACTTTGTCTGATGTCACCTTCCCTTTATAACCATTGTGTGTAGACTATCAACGATAACTTAAAATTGGTACTACTGAGGAAAAAACTCTCCATATGAATCTTGTAGATAATCAACTGGAGAACAACTTTTGTGAAATACATTTTTTGATTGGAGTAACGATTTCTGATATAATTGCTCTGAAACGTTGTCTGATGTCACCTTCCCTTTATAACCATTGAGTGTAGACTATCAACGATAACATAAAATTGGTACTACTGAGGAAAAAACTCTCCATATGAATCTTATAGATAATCAACTAAAGAACAACCTTTGTTAAAAACATTTTTTGATTGGAGTAACGATTTCTGATATAATTGCTCTGAAACTTTGTCGGATGTCCCCTTCCCTTTATAACCATTGAGTGTAGACTTTCAACGATAACTTAAGATTGGTACTACTGAGAAAAAAACTTTCCATATGAATCTTATAGATAATCAACTAGAGAACAACTTTTGTTAAAAACATTTTTTGATTGGAGTAACGATTTCTGATATAATTGCTCTGAAACTTTGTCGGATGTCCCCTTCCCTTTATAACCATTGAGTGTAGACTTTCAACGATAACTTAAAATTGGTACTACTGAGAAAAAAACTTTCCATATGAATCTTATAGATAATCAACTAGAGAACAACTTTTGTCTGAATAATTTTTTGATAGGAGTTACGATTTCTGATATAATTGCTCTGAAATTTTGTCTGATGTCACCTTCCCTTTATAACCATTGGGTGTAGACTTTCAACGATAACTTAAAATTGGTACTACTGAGAAAGAAACTCTACATATAAATCTTGTAGATAATCAACTAGAGAACAACTTTTGTGGAAAACATTTTTTGATAGGAGTTACGATTTCTGATATAATTGCTCTGAAATTTTGTCTGATGTCACCTTCCCTTTATAACCATTGTGTGTAGACTTTCAACGATAACTTAAAATTGGTACTACTGAGAAAAAAACTCTAAATATAAATCTTGTAGATAATCAACTAGAGAACAACTTTTGTTTGAAACATTTTTTGATTGGAGTAACGATTTCTGATATAATTGCTCTGAAATTTTGTCTGATGTCACCTTCCCTTTATAACCATTGAGTGTAGACTTTCAACGATAACTTAAAATTGGTACTACTGAGAAAAAAAACTCTACATATAAATCTTGTAGATAATCAACTAGAGAACAACTTTTGTTTGAAACATTTTTTGATTGGAGTAACGATTTCTGATATAATTGCTCTGAAATTTTGTCTGATGTCACCTTCCCTTTATAACCATTGAGTGTAGACTTTCAACGATAACTTAAAATTGGTACTACTGAGAAAAAAACTTTCCATATGAATCTTATAGATAATCAACTAGAGAACAACTTTTGTCTGAATAATTTTTTGATAGGAGTTACGATTTCTGATATAATTGCTCTGAAATTTTGTCTGATGTCACCTTCCCTTTATAACCATTGGGTGTAGACTTTCAACGATAACTTAAAATTGGTACTACTGAGAAAGAAACTCTACATATAAATCTTGTAGATAATCAACTAGAGAACAACTTTTGTGGAAAACATTTTTTGATAGGAGTTACGATTTCTGATATAATTGCTCTGAAATTTTGTCTGATGTCACCTTCCCTTTATAACCATTGGGTGTAGACTTTCAACGATAACTTAAAATTGGTACTACTGAGAAAGAAACTCTACATATAAATCTTGTAGATAATCAACTAGAGAACAACTTTTGTTTGAAACATTTTTTGATTGGAGTAACGATTTCTGATATAATTGCTCTGAAATTTTGTCTGATGTCACCTTCCCTTTATAACCATTGAGTGTAGACTTTCAACGATAACTTAAAATTGGTACTACTGAGAAAAAAACTTTCCATATGAATCTTATAGATAATCAACTAGAGAACAACTTTTGTCTGAATAATTTTTTGATAGGAGTTACGATTTCTGATATAATTGCTCTGAAATTTTGTCTGATGTCACCTTCCCTTTATAACCATTGGGTGTAGACTTTCAACGATAACTTAAAATTGGTACTACTGAGAAAGAAACTCTACATATAAATCTTGTAGATAATCAACTAGAGAACAACTTTTGTGGAAAACATTTTTTGATAGGAGTTACGATTTCTGATATAATTGCTCTGAAATTTTGTCTGATGTCACCTTCCCTTTATAACCATTGTGTGTAGACTTTCAACGATAACTTGAAAGTGGTACCACTGAGGAAAAAACTTTTTTTATGAATCTTGTAGATAATCAACTAGAGAACAACTTTTGTCTGAAACATTTTTTGATTGGAGTCACGATTTCTGATATAATTGCTCTGAAAATTTGTCTGATGTCACCTTCCCTTTATAACCATTGAGTGTAGACTTTCAACGATAACTTAAAATTGGTACTACTGAGAAAAAAACTCTACGTATGAATCTTGTAGATAATCAACTAGAGAACAACTTTTGTTTAAAACATTTTTTGATAGGAGTTACGATTTCTGATATAATTGCTCTGAAACTTTGTCTGATGTCACCTTCCCTTTATAACCATTGTGTGTAGACTTTCAACGATAACTTAAAATTGGTACTACTGAGAAAGAAACTCTACATATAAATCTTGTAGATAATCAACTAGAGAACAACTTTTGTTTGAAACATTTTTTGATAGGAGTTACGATTTCTGATATAATTGCTCTGAAACTTTGTCTGATGTCACCTTCCCTTTATAACCATTGTGTGTAGACTTTCAACGATAACTTAAAATTGGTACTACTGAGAAAGAAACTCTACATATAAATCTTGTAGATAATCAACCAGAGAACAACTTTTGTGAAAAAAATTTTTTGATAGGAGTTACGATTTCTGATATAATTGCTCTGAAACTTTGTCTGATGTCACCTTCCCTTTATAACCATTGTGTGTAGACTTTCAACGATAACTTAAAATTGGTACTACTGAGAAAGAAACTCTACATATAAATCTTGTAGATAATCAACTAGAGAACAACTTTTGTTTAAAACATTTTTTGATTGGAGTAACGATTTCTGATATAATTGCTCTGAAAATTTGTCTGATGTCACCTTCCCTTTTTAACCATTGTGTGTAGACTTTCAACGATAACTTAAAATTGGTACTACTGAGAAAGAAACTCTACATATAAATCTTGTAGATAATCAACTAGAGAACAACTTTTGTTTAAAACATTTTTTGATTGGAGTAACGATTTCTGATATAATTGCTCTGAAAATTTGTCTGATGTCACCTTCCCTTTATAACCATTGTGTGTCGACTTTCAACGATAACTTAAAATTGGTACTACTGAGAAAAAAACTCTACGTATGAATCTTGTAGATAATCAACTAGAGAACAACTTTTGTTTAAAACATTTTTTGATTGGAGTAACGATTTCTGATATAATTGCTCTGAAATTTTGTCTGATGTCACCTTCCCTTTATAACCATTGAGTGTAGACTTTCAACGATAACTTAAAATTGGTACTACTGAGAAAAAAACTCTACGTATGAATCTTGTAGATAATCAACTAGAGAACAACTTTTGTTTGAAACATTTTTTGATAGGAGTTACGATTTCTGATATAATTGCTCTGAAACTTTGTCTGATGTCACCTTCCCTTTATAACCATTGTGTGTAGACTTTCAACGATAACTTAAAATTGGTACTACTGAGAAAGAAACTCTACATATAAATCTTGTAGATAATCAACCAGAGAACAACTTTTGTGAAAAAAATTTTTTGATAGGAGTTACGATTTCTGATATAATTGCTCTGAAACTTTGTCTGATGTCACCTTCCCTTTATAACCATTGTGTGTAGACTTTCAACGATAACTTAAAATTGGTACTACTGAGAAAGAAACTCTACATATAAATCTTGTAGATAATCAACTAGAGAACAACTTTTGTTTAAAACATTTTTTGATTGGAGTAACGATTTCTGATATAATTGCTCTGAAAATTTGTCTGATGTCACCTTCCCTTTTTAACCATTGTGTGTAGACTTTCAACGATAACTTAAAATTGGTACTACTGAGAAAGAAACTCTACATATAAATCTTGTAGATAATCAACTAGAGAACAACTTTTGTTTAAAACATTTTTTGATTGGAGTAACGATTTCTGATATAATTGCTCTGAAAATTTGTCTGATGTCACCTTCCCTTTATAACCATTGTGTGTCGACTTTCAACGATAACTTAAAATTGGTACTACTGAGAAAAAAACTCTACGTATGAATCTTGTAGATAATCAACTAGAGAACAACTTTTGTTTAAAACATTTTTTGATAGGAGTTACGATTTCTGATATAATTGCTCTGAAACTTTGTCTGATGTCACCTTCCCTTTATAACCATTGTGTGTAGACTTTCAACGATAACTTAAAATTGGTACTACTGAGAAAAAAACTCTACGTATAAATCTTGTAGATAATCAACTAGAGAACAACTTTTGTTTGAAACATTTTTTGATTGGAGTAACGATTTCTGATATAATTGCTCTGAAAAATGTCTGATGTCACCTTCCCTTTATAACCATTGTGTGTAGACTTTCAACGATAACTTAAAATTGGTACTACTGAGAAAAAAACTCTTCATATAAATCTTGTAGATAATCAACTAGAGAACAACTTTTGTTTGAAACATTTTTTGATAGGTGTTACGATTTCTGATATAATTGCTCTGAAACTTTGTCTGATGTCACCTTCCCTTTATAACCATTGTGTGTAGATTTCCAACGATTACTTAAAATTGGTACTACTGAGAAAAAAATTCTAAATATAAATCTTGTAGATAATCAACTAGAGAACAACTTTTGTTTGAAACATGTTTTAATTGGAGTAACGATTTCTGATATAATTGCTCTGAAACTTTGTCTGATGTCACCTTCCCTTTATAACCATTGTGTGTAGATTTTCAACGATAACTTAAAATTGGTACTACTGAGAAAAAAATTCTTAATATAAATCTTGTAGATAATCAACTAGAGAACAACTTTTGTTTGAAACATGTTTTAATTGGAGTAACGATTTCTGATATAATTGCTCTGAAAATTTGTCTGATGTCACCTTCCCTTTTTAACCATTGTGTGTAGACTTTCAACGATAACTTAAAATTGGTACTACTGAGGAAAAAACTCTCCATATGAATCTTGTAGATCATAAACTAGAGAACAACTTTTGTTCAAAACATTTTTTGATAGGAGTTACGATTTCTGATATAATTGCTCTGAAACTTTGTCTGATGTCACCTTCCCTTTATAACCATTCAGTGTAGACTTTCAACAATAACTTAAAAGTGGTACTACTGAGAAAAACAAACTCTCCATATGAATCTTGTAGATAATCAACTAGAGAACAACTTTTGTTTGAAACATTTTTTGATTGGAGTAACGATTTCTGATATAATTGCTCTGAAACTTTGTCTGATGTCACCTTCCCTTTATAACCATTCAGTGTAGACTTTCAACGATAACTTGAAAGTGGTACCACTGAGGAAAAAACTTTTTATATGAATCTTGTAGATAATCAACTAGAGAACAACTTTTGTCTGAAACATTTTTTGATTGGAGTCACGATTTCTGATATAATTGCTCTGAAAATTTGTCTGATGTCACCTTCCCCTTATAACCATTGACTGTAGACTTTCAACGATAACTTAAAATTGGTACCACTGAGGCAAAAACTCTCCAAATGAATCTTATAGATAATCAACTAGAAAACAACTTTTGTTTGAGACATTTTTTGATTGGAGTAACGATTTCTGATATAATTGCTCTGAAACTTTGTCTGATGTCACCTTCCCTTTATAACCATTCAGTGTAGACTTTCAACGATAACTTGAAAGTGGTACCACTGAGGAAAAAAACTTTTTATATGAATCTTGTAGATAATCAACTAGAGAACAACTTTTGTCTGAAACATTTTTTGATTGGAGTCACGATTTCTGATATAATTGCTCTGAAAATTTGTCTGATGTCACCTTCCCCTTATAACCATTGACTGTAGACTTTCAACGATAACTTAAAATTGGTACCACTGAGGCAAAAACTCTCCAAATGAATCTTATAGATAATCAACTAGAAAACAACTTTTGTTTGAGACATTTTTTGATAGGAGTTACGATTTCTGATATAATTGCTCTGAAACTTTGTCTGATGTCACCTTCCCTTTATAACCATTGTGTGTAGATTTTCAACGATAACTTAAAATTGGTACTTCTTAGGAAAAAACTCTACATATAAATCTTGTAGATGATCAACGAGAAAACAACTTTTGTTTAAGACATTTTTTGATAGGAGTTACGATTTCTGATATAATTGCTCTGAAATTTTGTCTGATGTCACCTTCCCTTTATAACCATTGAGTCTAGACTTTCAACGATATCTTGAAAGTAGTACTCCTGAGGAAAAAATTCTTTCCATGAATCTTGTAGAAAATCAACCAAAGAACATCTTTTGTTTGAACACAATTTTGATTTGAGTTACCATTCCTGATATAATTGCTCTGAAATGTTGTCTGACATCACTTTTCTTTTTATAACCATTGAGTGTAGAGTTTCAACGAAAACTTGAAAGTGCTCAACGATTTTCTGATATAATCAATAAGATTTTGAATTCTCACTCACTTGCATCAAACCAACAATCTCCTTTCCCCCTCAAAGGAATCACCAGAATCCTCCCAAGCAGCTCATAATTCCCATCAATCCTCATCCGAGGCAAATGGAGTTTTGTATAGAAATCATACGTTTCTGGATCTACAGTATTCAGAACGATATTCGTATTTCCAAATCCTGTCACAGTAACATTCGTCAGGGAGGCATTCACTGTCACTGGACCTCCTCCTCCTTGCAAAATCTATTTAAAGTGAAAATTTTAAAATTGTTTCACCCTGATTCGCTTCGTCGAGCGTAGTGAAGAAATATTATTTCAAAATGTGTGCTTAATGAGAAAAACAGCCTTGAAAGGCGATTTAGGCAATTTTCTAGTTTCATAATGATAATAATAATAATAATTACCTTCACATAAGGTACTTTTAACGGATCCAAAACTTGCAAACCAATGTCTTTGTTGCCTTTTGGTATTTCGTTGAACAAATTTTGCACGGCATTTGTTGAGCAGTTTACAAATTCCTGCTTGGGTTTTGTGATCATGCAAGTATGTACAAAATCAGCTAAAAAATACAATATAAATTCTTTCAGGGAGGTCAGCAATAAATTGCCAATTTCTATGCATAAAAGTGGCAATAATAATAAAAATTATTACAAATCCATTTGTCAAGAGCCATTGCAGGATATAGTAAACAAACCAATAATGGCCTTTGTGGCTGATGTGAATACCAAATTTGTACATGTTTGTTGTGATTTATTTGAAGGAAATGTTCACGTAACTGCTCCAAATAATCAAGAAATAACTTGAAACGAAATCATTAAGTCACCTGCGTGCCAAATCGATTCAATATGAACATTTTATTTCCGGGTTTGTGCACCATAAAATGTAGAAAATTATTGACAAAGGGCGAAAAAAAAGGGTTGAAATCTACTAATTAACTCACGTTGCACATCCAAAATCTTAGCACAAATATTAGAGCACAATATTGCACAAAGAATCACAAATCTATATGGAATCATGCCGGCAAGAGTGCGAATTCTTCTACGTCTAGTTGTCTATAATTGTTTCACTGTAATCTGCAAAGTCGAGACAAGACTGGGCTGATAACTTTCACTGTTTTGTCAATTTAGACTGGGCAATATTACGTGTACAACCAGCGCAAAGAGGTGAGAATAATGAAAAGAATTTGGTGGAAAAACTAGAATTTTTATCTGAAAACATATCAAAGTTCAAAAGTACAATCATTTTCCATGTTATTCAGACTTCCAAATTGAAGATCGATGTTGATGCTTCCAAGATAGGTTAATTATGAAAAAGCTATTAAAATATAGTCATTTTCTGATATTTTCGTACAAAAAACGTCAATGGATTAATAAGTTATTGATTAATGGACATTTGTTGATAAATTCATTGACAAAAACACCTCAGAACATTAAAGACTGTGTTAAATTAATTCATTTAAAAGACTTCTTAGAATACATGTATCGAAAATGTAACCTACTGGTGTCCCATTTATATTTTATATTTGTACACTCATGTTATATAATGTTGTTTTTCATCTATTTATTTTCATTATTTTTATTATCATAACGTATTCATTATTTACAAATTTGTACTTTTTTTATAGCATCTGCTAAATAAACGTATATTTGATTTTGATTTTGAAAACATTGGTGGACTTTGGACGGACCCTGTATAAAATTCAAGGTAAAAATGGCAACTATGTGGGTTTGTCATTAAAATATAATTGTTTTTTGACATTTTTGTGGAAAAATCATCCCTATTCATCAACGAGTTGATGAGTTAAAAATTAATAAAAATATATTGATAAATTCCTTGACAAAAACATTGGTGGACTTTGGACGGACCCTGTATAAAATTCAAGGTAAAAATGGCAACTATGTGGGTTTGTCATTAAAATATAATTGTTTTTTGACATTTTTGTGGAAAAATCATCCTTATTCATCAACGAGTTGATGAGTTAAAAATTAATAAAAATATATTGATAAATTCCTTGACAAAAACATTGGTGGACTTTGGACGGACCCTGTATAAAATTCAAGGTAAAAATGGCAACTATATGGGTTTGTCATTAAAATATAATTGTTTTTTGACATTTTTGTGGAAAAATCATCCCAATCCATCAATGGGTTGATGAGTTAAAAATTAATAAAAATATATTGATAAATTCCTTGACAAAAACATTGGTGGACTTTGGACGGACCCTGTATATAATGCAAGGTAAAAATGGCAACTATGTGGGTTTGTCATTAAAATATAATTGTTTTTTGACATTTTTGTGGAAAAATCATCCTTATTCATCAACGAGTTGATGAGTTAAAAATTAATAAAAATATATTGATAAATTCCTTGACAAAAACATTGGTGGACTTTGGACGGACCCTGTATAAAATTCAAGGTAAAAATGGCAACTATGTGGGTTTGTCATTAAAATATAATTGTTTTTTGACATTTTTGTGGAAAAATCATCCCAATCCATCAATGGGTTGATGAGTTAAAAATTAATAAAAATATATTGATAAATTCCTTGACAAAAACATTGGTGGACTTTGGACGGACCCTGTATAAAATTCAAGGTAAAATTGGCAACTATGTAGGTTTTTTATTGAAAAATAGTAGTTTTCTGACATTTTTGTGGAAATATCTTCCAAATAAATCAAAGGGTTGATGAGTTATAGGTTAATGAAAATGTATTTACAAATTTCTTGATAAAAACATTAGTAGACTTTGGACAAACCCTGTATACAGTTCAAGGTAAAAATGGCAACTATAAAGGTTTGCCATTGAAAATTTAGTCATTTACTTTAAAAAATCTTCCCAATCCATGAACAGGTTAATGAGTTATTAATTAATAAGGATTTATTGACTAATTTCTTGACAAAAAGATTGGTGAACTTTGGACGAACCCTGTATAAAATTCAAGGTAAAAATGGCAACTATGTGGGTTTGTCATTAAAATATAATTGTTTTTTGACATTTTTGTGGAAAAATCATCCTTATTCATCAACAAGTTGATGAGTTAAAAATTAATAAAAATATATTGATAAATTCCTTGACAAAAACATTGGTGGACTTTGGACGGACCCTGTATAAAATTCAAGGTAAAAATGGCAACTATGTGGGTTTGTCATCAAAATATAATTGTTTTTTGACATTTTTGTGGAAAAATCATCCCTATTCATCAACGAGTTGATGAGTTAAAAATTAATAAAAATATATTGATAAATTCCTTGACAAAAACATTGGTGGACTTTGGACGGACCCTGTATAAAATTCAAGGTAAAAATGGCAACTATGTGGGTTTTTCATTAAAATATAATTGTTTTTTGACATCTTTGTGGCAAAATCATCCTAATCCATCAACGGGTTGATGAGTTAAAAATTAATAAAAATATATTGATAAATTCCTTGACAAAAACATTGGTAGACTTTGGACGGACCCTGTATAAAATTCAAGGTAAAAATGGCAACTATGTGGGTTTGTCATTAAAATATAATTGTTTTTTGACATTTTTGTGGAAAAATCATCCCAATCCATCAATGGGTTGATGAGTTAAAAATTAATAAAAATATATTGATAAATTCCTTGACAAAAACATTGGTGGACTTTGGACGGACCCTGTATATAATTCAAGGTAAAAATGGCAACTATGTGGGTTTGTCATCAAAATATAATTGTTTTTTGACATTTTTGTGGAAAAATCATCCTTATTCATCAACGAGTTGATGAGTTAAAAATTAATAAAAATATATTGATAAATTCCTTGACAAAAACATTGGTGGACTTTGGACGGACCCTGTATAAAATTCAAGGTAAAAATGGCAACTATGTGGGTTTGTCATCAAAATATAATTATTTTTTGACATTTTTGTGGAAAAATCATCCCTATTCATCAACGAGTTGATGAGTTAAAAATTAATAAAAATATATTGATAAATTCCTTGACAAAAACATTGGTGGACTTTGGACGGACCCTGTATAAAATTCAAGGTAAAAATGGCAACTATGTGGGTTTTTCATTAAAATATAATTGTTTTTTGACATCTTTGTGGCAAAATCATCCTAATCCATCAACGGGTTGATGAGTTAAAAATTAATAAAAATATATTGATAAATTCCTTGACAAAAACATTGGTGGACTTTGGACGGACCCTGTATAAAATTCAAGGTAAAAATGGCAACTATGTGGGTTTGTCATTAAAATATAATTGTTTTTTGACATTTTTGTGGAAAAATCATCCCAATCCATCAATGGGTTGATGAGTTAAAAATTAATAAAAATATATTGATAAATTCCTTGACAAAAACATTGGTGGACTTTGGACGGACCCTGTATAAAATTCAAGGTAAAAATGGCAACTATGTGGGTTTGTCATTAAAATATAATTGTTTTTTGACATTTTTGTGGAAAAATCATCCCAATCCATCAATGGGTTGATGAGTTAAAAATTAATAAAAATATATTGATAAATTCCTTGACAAAAACATTGGTGGACTTTGGACGGACCCTGTATATAATTCAAGGTAAAAATGGCAACTATGTGGGTTTGTCATTAAAATATAATTGTTTTTTGACATTTTTGTGGAAAAATCATCCTTATTCATCAACGAGTTGATGAGTTAAAAATTAATAAAAATATATTGATAAATTCCTTGACAAAAACATTGGTGGACTTTGGACGGACCCTGTATAAAATTCAAGGTAAAAATGGCAACTATGTGGGTTTGTCATTAAAATATAATTGTTTTTTGACATTTTTGTGGAAAAATCATCCCAATCCATCAATGGGTTGATGAGTTAAAAATTAATAAAAATATATTGATAAATTCCTTGACAAAAACATTGGTGGACTTTGGACGGACCCTGTATAAAATTCAAGGTAAAAATGGCAACTATGTGGGTTTGTCATTAAAATATAATTGTTTTTTGACATTTTTGTGGAAAAATCATCCCAATCCATCAATGGGTTGATGAGTTAAAAATTAATAAAAATATATTGATAAATTCCTTGACAAAAACATTGGTGGACTTTGGACGGACCCTGTATAAAATTCAAGGTAAAAATGGCAACTATGTGGGTTTGTCATTAAAATATAATTGTTTTTTGACATTTTTGTGGAAAAATCATCCCAATCCATCAATGGGTTGATGAGTTAAAAATTTATAAAAATATATTGATAAATTCCTTGACAAAAACATTGGTGGACTTTGGACGGACCCTGTATAAAATTCAAGGTAAAAATGGCAACTATGTGGGTTTGTCATTAAAATATAATTGTTTTTTGACATTTTTGTGGAAAAATCATCCCAATCCATCAATGGGTTGATGAGTTAAAAATTAATAAAAATATATTGATAAATTCCTTGACAAAAACATTGGTGGACTTTGGACGGACCCTGTATATAATTCAAGGTAAAAATGGCAACTATGTGGGTTTGTCATTAAAATATAATTGTTTTTTGACATTTTTGTGGAAAAATCATCCTTATTCATCAACGAGTTGATGAGTTAAAAATTAATAAAAATATATTGATAAATTCCTTGACAAAAACATTGGTGGACTTTGGACGGACCCTGTATAAAATTCAAGGTAAAAATGGCAACTATGTGGGTTTGTCATTAAAATATAATTGTTTTTTGACATTTTTGTGGAAAAATCATCCCAATCCATCAATGGGTTGATGAGTTAAAAATTAATAAAAATATATTGATAAATTCCTTGACAAAAACATTGGTGGACTTTGGACGGACCCTGTATAAAATTCAAGGTAAAAATGGCAACTATGTGGGTTTGTCATTAAAATATAATTGTTTTTTGACATTTTTGTGGAAAAATCATCCCAATCCATCAATGGGTTGATGAGTTAAAAATTAATAAAAATATATTGATAAATTCCTTGACAAAAACATTGGTGGACTTTGGACGGACCCTGTATATAATTCAAGGTAAAAATGGCAACTATGTGGGTTTGTCATTAAAATATAATTGTTTTTTGACATTTTTGTGGAAAAATCATCCTTATTCATCAACGAGTTGATGAGTTAAAAATTAATAAAAATATATTGATAAATTCCTTGACAAAAACATTGGTGGACTTTGGACGGACCCTGTATAAAATTCAAGGTAAAAAGGGCAACTATGTGGGTTTGTCATTAAAATATAATTGTTTTTTGACATTTTTGTGGAAAAATCATCCCAATCCATCAATGGGTTGATGAGTTAAAAATTAATAAAAATATATTGATAAATTCCTTGACAAAAACATTGGTGGACTTTGGACGGACCCTGTATAAAATTCAAGGTAAAATTGGCAACTATGTAGGTTTTTTATTGAAAAATAGTAGTTTTCTGACATTTTTGTGGAAATATCTTCCAAATAAATCAAAGGGTTGATGAGTTATAGGTTAATGAAAATGTATTTACAAATTTCTTGATAAAAACATTAGTAGACTTTGGACAAACCCTGTATACAGTTCAAGGTAAAAATGGCAACTATAAAGGTTTGCCATTGAAAATTTAGTCATTTACTTTAAAAAATCTTCCCAATCCATGAACAGGTTAATGAGTTATTAATTAATAAGGATTTATTGACTAATTTCTTGACAAAAAGATTGGTGAACTTTGGACGAACCCTGTATAAAATTCAAGGTAAAAATGGCAACTATGTGGGTTTGTCATTAAAATATAATTGTTTTTTGACATCTTTGTGGCAAAATCATCCTAATCCATCAACAAGTTGATGAGTTAAAAATTAATAAAAATATATTGATAAATTCCTTGACAAAAACATTGGTGGACTTTGGACGGACCCTGTATAAAATTCAAGGTAAAAATGGCAACTATGTGGGTTTTTCATTAAAATATAATTGTTTTTTGACATCTTTGTGGCAAAATCATCCTAATCCATCAACGGGTTGATGAGTTAAAAATTAATAAAAATATATTGATAAATTCCTTGACAAAAACATTGGTGGACTTTGGACGGACCCTGTATAAAATTCAAGGTAAAAATGGCAACTATGTGGGTTTGTCATTAAAATATAATTGTTTTTTGACATTTTTGTGGAAAAATCATCCCAATCCATCAATGGGTTGATGAGTTAAAAATTAATAAAAATATATTGATAAATTCCTTGACAAAAACATTGGTGGACTTTGGACGGACCCTGTATATAATTCAAGGTAAAAATGGCAACTATGTGGGTTTGTCATCAAAATATAATTGTTTTTTGACATTTTTGTGGAAAAATCATCCTTATTCATCAACGAGTTGATGAGTTAAAAATTAATAAAAATATATTGATAAATTCCTTGACAAAAACATTGGTGGACTTTGGACGGACCCTGTATAAAATTCAAGGTAAAAATGGCAACTATGTGGGTTTGTCATCAAAATATAATTATTTTTTGACATTTTTGTGGAAAAATCATCCCTATTCATCAACGAGTTGATGAGTTAAAAATTAATAAAAATATATTGATAAATTCCTTGACAAAAACATTGGTGGACTTTGGACGGACCCTGTATAAAATTCAAGGTAAAAATGGCAACTATGTGGGTTTTTCATTAAAATATAATTGTTTTTTGACATCTTTGTGGCAAAATCATCCTAATCCATCAACGGGTTGATGAGTTAAAAATTAATAAAAATATATTGATAAATTCCTTGACAAAAACATTGGTGGACTTTGGACGGACCCTGTATAAAATTCAAGGTAAAAATGGCAACTATGTGGGTTTGTCATTAAAATATAATTGTTTTTTGACATTTTTGTGGAGAAATCATCCCAATCCATCAATGGGTTGATGAGTTAAAAATTAATAAAAATATATTGATAAATTCCTTGACAAAAACATTGGTGGACTTTGGACGGACCCTGTATAAAATTCAAGGTAAAAATGGCAACTATGTGGGTTTGTCATTAAAATATAATTGTTTTTTGACATTTTTGTGGAAAAATCATCCCAATCCATCAATGGGTTGATGAGTTAAAAATTAATAAAAATATATTGATAAATTCCTTGACAAAAACATTGGTGGACTTTGGACGGACCCTGTATATAATTCAAGGTAAAAATGGCAACTATGTGGGTTTGTCATTAAAATATAATTGTTTTTTGACATTTTTGTGGAAAAATCATCCTTATTCATCAACGAGTTGATGAGTTAAAAATTAATAAAAATATATTGATAAATTCCTTGACAAAAACATTGGTGGACTTTGGACGGACCCTGTATAAAATTCAAGGTAAAAATGGCAACTATGTGGGTTTGTCATTAAAATATAATTGTTTTTTGACATTTTTGTGGAAAAATCATCCCAATCCATCAATGGGTTGATGAGTTAAAAATTAATAAAAATATATTGATAAATTCCTTGACAAAAACATTGGTGGACTTTGGACGGACCCTGTATATAATTCAAGGTAAAAATGGCAACTATGTGGGTTTGTCATTAAAATATAATTGTTTTTTGACATTTTTGTGGAAAAATCATCCTTATTCATCAACGAGTTGATGAGTTAAAAATTAATAAAAATATATTGATAAATTCCTTGACAAAAACATTGGTGGACTTTGGACGGACCCTGTATAAAATTCAAGGTAAAAATGGCAACTATGTGGGTTTGTCATTAAAATATAATTGTTTTTTGACATTTTTGTGGAAAAATCATCCTTATTCATCAACGAGTTGATGAGTTAAAAATTAATAAAAATATATTGATAAATTCCTTGACAAAAACATTGGTGGACTTTGGACGGACCCTGTATAAAATTCAAGGTAAAAATGGCAACTATATGGGTTTGTCATTAAAATATAATTGTTTTTTGACATTTTTGTGGAAAAATCATCCCAATCCATCAATGGGTTGATGAGTTAAAAATTAATAAAAATATATTGATAAATTCCTTGACAAAAACATTGGTGGACTTTGGACGGACCCTGTATATAATGCAAGGTAAAAATGGCAACTATGTGGGTTTGTCATTAAAATATAATTGTTTTTTGACATTTTTGTGGAAAAATCATCCTTATTCATCAACGAGTTGATGAGTTGAAAATTAATAAAAATATATTGATAAATTCCTTGACAAAAACATTGGTGGACTTTGGACGGACCCTGTATAAAATTCAAGGTAAAAATGGCAACTATGTGGGTTTGTCATTAAAATATAATTGTTTTTTGACATTTTTGTGGAAAAATCATCCCAATCCATCAATGGGTTGATGAGTTAAAAATTAATAAAAATATATTGATAAATTCCTTGACAAAAACATTGGTGGACTTTGGACGGACCCTGTATAAAATTCAAGGTAAAATTGGCAACTATGTAGGTTTTTTATTGAAAAATAGTAGTTTTCTGACATTTTTGTGGAAATATCTTCCAAATAAATCAAAGGGTTGATGAGTTATAGGTTAATGAAAATGTATTTACAAATTTCTTGATAAAAACATTAGTAGACTTTGGACAAACCCTGTATACAGTTCAAGGTAAAAATGGCAACTATAAAGGTTTGCCATTGAAAATTTAGTCATTTACTTTAAAAAATCTTCCCAATCCATGAACAGGTTAATGAGTTATTAATCAATAAGAATTTATTGACTAATTTCTTGACAAAAAAATTGGTGAACTTTGGACGAACCCTGTATAAAATTAAAGCTAAAAATGGCAACTATGAAAGTGTGCCATTAAAATATAATTATTTTCTGATATTTTTGTGGAGAAATCGTCCAAATCCATCAATGGATTGATGACTTACAGGTTTTTGAAAACTTATTGACCGATTTCTTGACAAAAAGATTGGTGGTTTTTGGACGAACCCTGTATCAAAATTGAAGGTGAAAATGGCAACTGTGTATAAAGAAAAAATTAAATCTTTTCCGAAGTTTTAAAAAACTTAAAAAAGAATGATTACTAAGATAAAAAGGTTTATATCAAAAAATAAATAGTCCTTTCTAAATGCTTATTTAAGTATTAAATAAAACTAAAATGAAACATTTTAAAAAAATTAAACGACTGACATAAATAGACAAATTTGAACGGTTTAGAATTGATTAAAAAGATTTGAAATCAAAATAAAACTTCAAAAAAGTGAAATAAGTATACCATAGACAGACTTTGAGTGATTTAAAACGTTTAAATTCCTAAAAATTCAATTTAGTTGATGATTTATTAAGAAGAAGAGTTTGAGGCATAACTCTTCCAAATTTGAAGTTGATAACTCCATTGAATGAGTTTTGACAGTCGTCTAAAGTCGTAACCTGAGAAATTAGAAAAAATTGAGTTTCACAAATGAACTTAAAACGTCGAAATTAATGAAGATTCTTCTGTTTTGACAATGATTCATGGCAAGCAAAAAAAAACGTTCAAATAAATATGTATAATATAAATATATATAAAATAAAACATACATAGCAAGACACACATCCAAAAATTAAAATATTTTCAAAAGTTAAAAAATTACAAGAAGAATCACCTAATAATAAAACACAAAAAAGTAATTTTTTTTTAAATTTAAAATGTTTTCATGATCAAATTAAACAAAACTAATAAATAGCAGATTTGAAAGGCAACAGGTCAAACGACTAGACAAGTTTAAATACTATTAAAGAGCTTAATATAAAAGTTTTTTTAATACAATATTATAAACAGTTTTAAAGTGAAGTGAAATTTGATTTAAAAATGTTTAAAATCCCAAAAAATTAAATGTTGATAAAATTGTATTTTGCTCGTACTAATATTGCTGCAGAGCACTGGGTTAGTGGGTAAGCATACCATTACGATAAATTATGTAATAACAAGCGTGGTCAGTTGAGAAATATGCCTATTGGTTTATCACAGAGTTAGTAAAAAAATATAGCTCCAAATAACATAGTTAAAATAAATCACAAATTGGTTAAGTTTCTCTTTGGCCTGAGCGATTAGAGTCGACTAATCGAAATTATTTTTATTTTCTCTAGCTGTTGCAACCAATTTTCCAAAATAAACTCTTAACGACATTCATTTTCGTTTTTCGATAACTATTAAGTAAAAATTAAACGATGTAGTGGTCTTGACCCACTTTTGGGACTAAATATTGCACATCGATGGAAAATGGTACTTTCTTATGTAATTCATTGATCCGAATATTCTTTGTTTGAGTGTAAAATTTGCATTTAAAAAAATGTTGTTTATTTTAATTTTGCTTGTGTGCAAAAATGTAATAATTACCTTGTTTGTACGTTGTTTTGTATTTTTCAGGCCATGGTTAACAAGTCAGATAAATTTTCCACTTATTTTTCATTTTTTCAAATGGATGGATAGATCGCGAAGATTTGACGCCCGAGGCAAAATTCTATTACCCATAATGCGCTTATTTATTGTTGAATTTAGATGTTTTTTGCATCAAATATTAATTTAAAAAAAAATAAAAAGTTTGTGAATCAACAAAAAATGCTTTTACCTCAACTTGAGTTTGGCGCCCGAGCCAAATTTCATTCATAAGTTTCGTCTTTATTGATAAATTGATAAAACTCGTCAGAAACAACTTTTATCGCAATATAACCAAGGTTGGCGCCCGAGCCAAAATTCAATTGCAAATAATTCGAGCGTTTATCGATGAATTTCAATGATTTTTTTCTGTTATTTTGTTAAAAAAATCAGGTTTCATGTTTTCAAAATGACCAAGTCTGGCACCCGAGACAATACTCAATCGCGTTAAGTTCGCGCATTTTTTATAAGATTTGAATATTTTTTAGTTGGAAATTGATTGTGCCTATTTTAAAGAACTACTTTTATTTCAAATGATAAAGTTTTGCGCCCGAGCCAGGATTTAATTGCTTATGAATCACGTCTTCATTGGTAAATTTCAATGATTCGGGCCTCGATTGGTATAAAAATTGATGGAACTCAACCAAAATATAAGGGAATATAACACAAATTGGCGCCCGAGGCAAATCTTGATTGCAAATAATTCAAAAGTTCATTGGTGAATTTCTACGGTTATTTTGTCAGTTAGCAATAAAAACTGAAAGAATTGACTGTGGCATGTCAAAAATCAGTTTTGTTTTCAAAATGACAAGGTTTGACGCCCGAGCCAAATCTCAATCGCCTGTAGTTTCCGTGCTTTTCAGTAGATTTTGATTTTTTTTTTCACTAATATGTGGAAAAGTGTGAAAATTTGATTGTATTTTGAAATAAATTCTTTTATTTTAATTTGACAAAAATTGGCGCCCGAGCCATAATTCGATCGCCCATGGTTTGCGCCTTCATGATTAGATTTGAATATTTTTTTCAGTTATGAGTTGAAGAGTGGTGAAAAAGCTGATAGGTTTCGCTGTTCCTCAATAATAACCATTTTAACTTTAATATACAAAGAGTTAACGCCCGAGGCAGAGTTCAATTGTTTGTAATCCGTGTGTATTTTGGTAGATTTGGATAATTTGTCCAGATATGAGCTAAAAAGTTCAAAATATTTGATTGTCTTCTGACTAGAGGTGACAATAAATCAATAAAAACAATTTAAGTTTGACGCCCGAGGAAAAATTCAATTTCTCATACTTTGCGTATTTATTGATACATTTGGATGATTCTTGAACTATTAGAAAAATGTATAAAGTTTCATTGTAAATCAACAAAAACCAATTTTATCTCAACATCACAAATTTTGGCGCCCGAGCCATTCATTAAAAAATTACGTATTTATTGACAAATTTAAATGATTTTGTCATTGATTAGTGGAAAAATTGATAAAACTCGTAAAAAACCACTTTTATCACATTATAACCACGGTTGGCGCCCGAGCCAAAATCTAATTGCAAATAAATCGAGCGTTTATCGATGAATCTTAATGATTTTTTTTCTGTTATTTAGTAAAAAAAATCTGTATATAATCTTTTGTCAAAAATCAGGTTTCATGTTTTCAAAATGACCAAGTCTGGCACCCGAGACAATACTCAATCGCGTTAAGTTCGCGCATTTTTTATAAGATTTGAATATTTTTTAGTTGGAAATTGATTGTGCCTATTTTAAAGAACTACTTTTATTTCAAATGATAAAGTTTTGCGCCCGAGCCAGGATTTAATTGCTTATGAATCACGTCTTCATTGGTAAATTTCAATGGTTCCGGCCTCGATTGGTATAAAAATTGATGGAACTCAACCAAAACCACTTTGATAGGAATATAACACAAATTGGCGCCCGAGGCAAATCTTGATTGCAAATAATTCAAAAGTTCATTGGTGAATTTTTACGGTTATTTTGTCAGTTAGCAATTAAAACTGAAAGAATTGACTGTGGCATGTCACAAATCGGTTCTGTTTTCAAAATGACAAGGTTTGACGCCCGAGCCAAATCTCAATCGCCTGTAGTTTCCGTGCTTTTCAGTAGATTTTGATTTTTTTTTTCACTAATGTGTGGATAAGTGTGAAAAATTTCATTGTATTTTGAAAAAAAATCTTTTATTTGAATTTGACAAAGTTTGGCGCCCGAGCCATAATTCGATCGCCCATGGTTTGCGCCTTCATCATTAGATTTGAATATTTTTTTCAGTTATGAGTTGAAGAGTGGTGAAAAAGCTGATAAGGTTTCGCTGTTCCTCAATAATAACCATTTTAACTTTAATATAGAAAGAGTTAACGCCCGAGGCAGAGTTCAATTGTTTGTAATCCGTGTGTATTTTGGTAGATTTGGATAATTTGTCCAGATATGAGCTAAAAAGTTCAAAATATTTGATTGTCTTCTGACTAGAGGTGACAATAAATCAATAAAAACAATTTAAGTTTGACGCCCGAGGAAAAATTCAATTTCTCATACTTTGCGTATTTATTGATACATTTGGATGATTCTTGAACTATTAGAAAAATGTATAAAGTTTCATTGTAAATCAACAAAAACCAATTTTATCTCAACATCACAAATTTTGGCGCCCGAGCCATTCATTAAAAAATTACGTATTTATTGACAAATTTAAATGATTTTGTCATTGATTAGTGGAAAAATTGATAAAACTCGTAAAAAACCACTTTTATCACATTATAACCACGGTTGGCGCCCGAGCCAAAATCTAATTGCAAATAATTCGATGAATCTCAATGATTTTTTTTCTGTTATTTAGTAAAAAAAATCTGTATATAATCTTTTGTCAAAAATCAGGTTTCATGTTGTCAAAATGACCAAGGTGGGCGCCCGAGACAATACTCAATTGCATATATTCTCTCATTTTTTTATTAGATTTGGATATTTTCTAGTTGAAAATTGATTATACCCATTTTAAAGAACTACTTTTATCTGAAATGATAATCTTTGGCGCCCGAGCCAGGATTTAATTGCTTATGAATCACGTCTTTTTTGGTGAATTTCAATGAACCGGGCTTCGAAATAAATGACGAAAACCACTTTGATTGCAATATAACACAAATTGGCGCCCGAGGCAAATTTTAATTGGAAATAATTCAAGAGTTTATTGGTGAATTTCTATGGTTATGTTGCCATAAAAACTGAGAATTGACTGGCATGTCAAAAATCAGTTTTGTTTCAAAAACGACAAAGTTGGCGCCCGAGTCAAAACTCAATTGCCTGTATCTTTCGTGTTTTTTAATAGATCTTGATTATTTTTCACTTATGAGTGCAAAAGTGTTGAAAATTTGATTGTATTTTGAATAGAATCATCTTTCATTTCCACATTACAAAGTTTGGCGCCCGAGCCAGAATCTAATCGCCAATGATTTGCGCGTTTATCATTAGATTTGAATTTTTTATTCACTAATGAGTTGAAGAGTGTATAAAATTTGATAGTATCTATATTGGAAAAAACTGAATTTAACTCAACATGACAAAGTTTGGCGCCCGAGTAAAAATTTAATCGCCCATTATTTGCGGGTGTTTTATTAGATTTCAATGATTTTTTCACTTGGGAGTTAAAATTTTATTATATTTTGAAAAAAAACTGTCACATCAACATTGGCGCCCGAGTTCAATTAATTTACTCACTATTCAAGTATTCGTTGATAGATTTTGATGATTCTGACTTTGATTGTTAAAAAGGAAAAAGATAAACCCTGGCCGTATCTCAACAACAACCACTTTCATCACAATATGACAGAGTTTGGCGCCCGAGTCAAATCTAAATCGTATAGTTTGCGTGTTTAGCGGTAGATTTGATTTTTTTTCCATTTATAAGGTGAAAAGTTTATAAAATTTGATTGTTTTGAAAAAAACATGACAAAATTTGGCGCCCGAGTAAAAATTTAATCGCCCATTATTTGCGGGTGTTCCATCAGATTTCAATGATTTTTTCACTTGGGAGTTAAAATTTTATTATATTTTGAAAAAAAACTGTCACATCAACATTGGCGCCCGAGTTCAATTAATTTACTCACTATTCAAGTATTCGTTGATAGATTTTGATGATTCTGACTTTGATTGTTAAAAAGGAAAAAGATAAACCCTGGCCGTATCTCAACAACAACCACTTTCATCACAATATGACAGAGTTTGGCGCCCGAGTCAAATCTAAATCGTATAGTTTGCGTGTTTAGCGGTAGATTTGATTTTTTTTCCATTTATAAGGTGAAAAGTTTATAAAATTTGATTGTTTTGAAAAAAACATGACAAAATTTGGCGCCCGAGTAAAAATTTAATCGCCCATTATTTGCGGGTGTTCCATCAGATTTCAATGATTTTTTCACTTGGGAGTTAAAATTTTATTATATTTTGAAAAAAAACTGTCACATCAACATTGGCGCCCGAGTTCAATTAATTTACTCACTATTCAAGTATTCGTTGATAGATTTTGATGATTCTGACTTTGATTGTTAAAAAGGAAAAAGATAAACCCTGGCCGTATCTCAACAACAACCACTTTCATCACAATATGACAGAGTTTGGCGCCCGAGTCAAATCTAAATCGTATAGTTTGCGTGTTTAGCGGTAGATTTGATTTTTTTTCCATTTATAAGGTGAAAAGTTTATAAAATTTGATTGTTTTGAAAAAAACATGACAAAATTTGGCGCCCGAGTAAAAATTTAATCGCCCATTATTTGCGGGTGTTCCATCAGATTTCAATGATTTTTTCACTTGGGAGTTAAAATTTTATTATATTTTGAAAAAAAACTGTCACATCAACATTGGCGCCCGAGTACAATTCATTTACCCACTATTCAAGTATTCGTTGATAAATTTTGATGATTCTGGCTTTGATTGTTAAAAAGGAAAAAGATAAACCCTGGCCGTATCTCAACAACAACCACTTTCATCACAATATGACAGAGTTTGGCGCCCGAGTCAAATCTAAATCGTATAGTTTGCGTGTTTAGCGGTAGATTTGATTTTTTTTCCATTTATAAGGTGAAAAGTTTATAAAATTTGATTGTTTTGAAAAAAACATGACAAAATTTGGCGCCCGAGTCAAAATTCAATCCTCTCTTGTTTGTCGTGTTTTCAATAAAAAGCAATTGAAATTTGACACCCGAGGAATAATTAAATTTCCCATACTTCGCGTATTTATTAATACATTTTGATGATTCTTGCCCTACAGTTTCATTGTAAATCAACAAAACCAATTTTACTTAACATGATAAGGTTTGGCGCCTGAGCCAAATCTCAATCGCGTCTTTATTGGTCAATTCCAATGATTTTGGCAATGGTGGGTGGATGGAAAAATTGATAAAACTTGACTTAAACCACTTTTATCACAATATAACAAAAAGTGGCGCCCGAGGGAAATTTCAATTTAAATTAATTCAGGAGTTTTTCATTGAATTCCAATGATTATTTTGCCAGTGAGTGATGAAAACTAAAAGTGACATGTCAAAAAACAGTTTGGTTTTCAAAATGTTTGAAAGTGTGGCGCCCGAGCCTAACCTCAACCGCCTGTAATTTTGGTGTTTTTTTTTCACTTATGAGTGTGAAAAATATATTTTAATTACAAAAAACATTTTTTCAATTTCATCAAGAAAAATCTGGCGCCCGAGCCAAAACTCATATAGTTTGCACGTTTTTCATTATATTTGAATGATTTTTCCACTTATCAGTTGGAAAATGTAAGAAGTTTGATTGTATTTTGAAAAAAATTACTTTCAGCTAAAAATGAGGAAGTTTGGCGCCCGAGCCACAACTTAATCTCTCATACGTCGCATATTTTTTAGCAGATTCTAATAATTTTTCCAATCATCAGTTTGAAAGTTCTAAAAATTTGATTGCGTTTAATCAAAAACTGCTTCTATCTCACTATGACAAAGTTGGCGCCCGAGCCAAAACTCAATCGTCTATACCTCGCATGTTTATTGGTGAATTTTGATGATTCTGGCTCCAGTTGGTGGAAAAATTCATAAAGTTTGGCTGAGTCTCAACAAAAACCACTTTGGATCATAATGAGAAAGTGGCGCCCGAGGCGAAATTCAATAACACGTTGTTTCAATGTTTATTATATTTTGATGATTTAGGAGTCAAGTTGTGGAGTTTCACCTATTTTGTATCATTTTCAAAAATAAAAAACATTATTTTTTGGAAAAACAAATTTCCATCACTCAACAAAATTTATAGCCCACTATTTTTAAACCGCTCTCAAATCTATCGGAAAATGATGTAAAACATTTGAAAACGTGTTTTCCCAACAGCTGTCCCCTTTCCAAAAATAACCAGCCGTGGGCTGCACCATTAAGCAAAAAATCAACTTATCAAAAAATATATTACACATAAACAATACTAAATACATTAAACTACATATGGCGAGTATTACCAAATCCTCCATGTCCCGACTGGGACGCCCCCTTGTTGTACCCCATCTGAAGGTTCACTTGACCCTCACTAGCCCTCAGCTGCTCTTCAGTGAAGGTTCTTTCATTCTTCTCCGCCATTTTGGGTCCCAACGTGGGTCCGTTCCATTCTGGGTGCTTCTGGGTCATGCGACCCAAAGAAAAGAGCGATAGAGCCACTTGGGCGATGTTTCTTCTTTCAAATAGGTCAGCAGTTTGGAAGATTTCTTCTTGTGGTACTCCGTAAGCCTTGATGGCTGCTTGGAACCTTTGGATGTTTTCCATCAGTTGGAAGTTGGTGCCTTTGGTGGCGATTTTTTTCACGGAGCCGGGGGCGAGTTTGTTGATGAGGTTGCAGAGGATCACTCCGTCTTTGAGGATATCTTCGAACTCTCCAGCAGGGAGGGGTTCTCCTAGCACCTTGGAGATCCAGTCTAGGACCTCGGCTTCTAGTTCCTTGTTGCGTTTCTGAAATAATTTAGTGTGATTTTTTATTTTAAAAATTATTTTTTTTAAGGGGCAAACAAACGATTTTTGAGTTTCTAGTGTTTTGCTCTTTTGATAATTACAAAATTTCATAAAGTTTCATTGAATAAATAGTCTTTTTTAGTTAATAAGAATTTTTACCAATGTTTAGAGTTTTGTGAACTTTTGATTTTATTTCAAAAACAGTTTTTGGATAATTAATTTTTAGTGGTCTTCAAGATATTTAGTTTTATAATTTCTGGATTTTCCCCCCTTATTTCAATTTCAATTTAACCGTCAACTAATCAACAAAGTGGAGAATTATTTTTGGATTTTCTCCAGATTTTGGAAATTTTTAGCGCTGATTTCATTGAAGGTCAGTTTGTAATAACAATGTGTATTTTCGGTGAGCCTAGATAAATATTATTTTTGCATCGTTTGGCCTGGAGCTTTTCGCAATTAACTGGAAAAGTTTTGATCCTGGTAAAAATTACTTATGAGAAAAATCAAAGGAAATTACATTTTCTACAAATAATTCCTTTGAACTTTTCCTCTGTCATCAACAGTTTCCCAGATAAAAGGGTGCCAACTTGGAAAAACTTCAATTTTTTACATTTTCAGTTATTTGCAAGTACTTGAAAACTATTGGCCCTAGCCTTTTTAATTGAATTAAAGTGGTTTTTACTCATTTGACTCATTTTTAAAAAAACCCAAAAATATCGCACCTTTGCCAAAACAATTTCGCAAAACGCGCTCACTGGAAAATATTGGCGAATCATCTGAAGCCGCAATTTATGTCATTTCTCAAAATATCTTGTCTATTTTTGACCCACATACTCTGTATGTTTTTTTTTTGACTTTTTTCATTGTGTAAACAAGGGATTTTTGGCTGAGGTGCTTAATATCACATAGGTGTTGTTGATTGATGAGAAAGTTATAAATAGACTGTTGATAGAATGGGTTAATTTTGAATGAAACAAAAACAAAAAAAAATTCAAAACCAAAAATAAATGGACTTATTGTATGGATCAGTATTATGTATAAGGTACTTACAGACATGTTTTTTTTTAAGTTCGGTATAACTCAAGCGTCGCGACGTTACTGACTGAGGCGTCCGTTTGAGTTGAATCTTTATGCTAAAGTTGTGAGTGGGCGGGAGTTTTCCTACACTTGTTAGTTTGTTAAAAACACAGGATGATGTTTTGTTTTCGATTTTATGGGTTTTTTTCGCAAACATAAATATTCTTAGGATTTGTTGTGATGATGACATTGTTTTAGTTGACTTCAACTAATTAGGGTTTTTATATTTGACAATTGACTCACTAGTGAAAGTTGTTTGAAGTTCTATGAAAGCTTGATTTCCAAAAACACAGTTTTGTTTATATGATTTCGTAACTCGAGCGCCACCCTCTGGTTTTATGAATTTAACCGCGGTTGAGTATAGTAGAGTTGTGATGTGTTTCAAGCTTTATTAAAGACCACTCAATTGAGGCTAGTTGTTTAAACTTGGTGGAAATCAACCTCAATTCTAGTTTTTGAGGAGGTAAACCCAAATTCGCTACATATTTGTTTCCAATTTAGTAGCACAAGAAGATTTATTGACTTCTAACAAAAAGTTTCATTGAATTTTTGAAACTTCCATCAACCAACGGAAAGTTTCCAAGTTGAGAAGTTGAAACTTTCATCAACCAAAAAGTGGTGTTCAATGAAGTATTTCTGAAAGTTTCGACCTTCCAACTCAATTATTTTGGAAGTTATAACCTCTTTAGTGATTTGTCAATTTTTGCGACACTCCTTAAATATTTAGTATTTACTGAAAGTTTCAAAGTTAAGGAGTTGAAACTTTCATCAACCAAAATGTGGTCTTCCATTGGAGTATTTCTGAAAGTCTCAACCTTCCAACTCAATTATTTTGGAAGTTATCACCTCTTTAGTGATTTGTCAATTTTTGAGACACTACTTAAATATTTAGTATTTACTGAAAGTTTCCAAGTTAGGGAGTTGAAACTTTCATCAACCAAAAAGTGGTGTTTAATGGAGTATTTCTGAAAGTCTCAACCTTCCAACTCAATTATTTTGGAAGTTATCACCTCTTTAGTGATTTGTCAACTTTTGAGACACTTCTTAAATATTTAGTATTTACGGAAAGTTTCCAAGTTAAGGAGTTGAAACTTTCATCAACCAAAAAGTGGTGTTTAATGGAGTATTTCTGAAAGTCTCAACCTTCCAACTCAATTATTTTGGAAGTTATCACCTCTTTAGTGATTTGTCAATTTTTGAGACACTCCTTAAATATTAAGTATTTACGGAAAGTTTTCAAGTTAGGGAGTTGAAACTTTCATCAACCAAAAAGTGGTGCTTAATGGAGTATCTCTGAAAGTTTCAACCTTCCAACTCAATTATTTTGGAAGTTATCACTTCTTTAGTGATATGTCAATTTTTGAGACACTCCTTAAATATTTAGTATTTACTGAAAGTTTCCAAGTTAAGGAGTTGAAACTTTCATCAACCAAAAAGTGGTGTTCAATGAAGTATTTTTGAAAGTTTCAACCTTCCAACTCAATTATTTTGGAAGTTATAACCTCTTTAGTGATTTGTCAATTTTTGAGACACTCCTTAAATATTTAGTATTTACGGAAAGTTTCCAAGTTAGGGAGTTGAAACTTTCATCAACCAAAAAGTGGTGTTCAATGAAGTATTTTTGAAAGTTTCAACCTTCCAACTCAATTATTTTGGAAGTTATAACCTCTTTAGTGATTTGTCAATTTTTGAGACACTCCTTAAATATTAAGTATTTACGGAAAGTTTTCAAGTTAGGGAGTTGAAACTTTCATCAATCAAAAAGTGGTGTTTAATGGAGTATTTCTGAAAGTTTCAACCATCCAACTCAATTATTTTGGAAGTTATCACCTCTTTAGTGATTTGTCAATTTTTGAGACACTCCTTAAATATTAAGTATTTACGGAAAGTTTTCAAGTTAGGGAGTTGAAACTTTCATCAACCAAAAAGTGGTGCTTAATGGAGTATCTCTGAAAGTTTCAACCTTCCAACTCAATTATTTTGGAAGTTATCACTTCTTTAGTGATATGTCAATTTTTGAGACACTCCTTAAATATTTAGTATTTACTGAAAGTTTCCAAGTTAAGGAGTTGAAACTTTCATCAACCAAAAAGTGGTGTTCAATGAAGTATTTTTGAAAGTTTCAACCTTCCAACTCAATTATTTTGGAAGTTATAACCTCTTTAGTGATTTGTCAATTTTTGAGACACTCCTTAAATATTTAGTATTTACGGAAAGTTTCCAAGTTAGGGAGTTGAAACTTTCATCAACCAAAAAGTGGTGTTCAATGAAGTATTTTTGAAAGTTTCAACCTTCCAACTCAATTATTTTGGAAGTTATAACCTCTTTAGTGATTTGTCAATTTTTGAGACACTCCTTAAATATTAAGTATTTACGGAAAGTTTTCAAGTTAGGGAGTTGAAACTTTCATCAATCAAAAAGTGGTGTTTAATGGAGTATTTCTGAAAGTTTCAACCATCCAACTCAATTATTTTGGAAGTTATCACCTCTTTAGTGATTTGTCAATTTTTGAGACACTCCTTAAATATTAAGTATTTACGGAAAGTTTTCAAGTTAGGGAGTTGAAACTTTCATCAACCAAAAAGTGGTGCTTAATGGAGTATCTCTGAAAGTTTCAACCTTCCAACTCAATTATTTTGGAAGTTATCACTTCTTTAGTGATATGTCAATTTTTGAGACACTCCTTAAATATTTAGTATTTACTGAAAGTTTCCAAGTTAAGGAGTTGAAACTTTCATCAACCAAAAAGTGGTGTTCAATGAAGTATTTTTGAAAGTTTCAACCTTCCAACTCAATTATTTTGGAAGTTATAACCTCTTTAGTGATTTGTCAATTTTTGAGACACTCCTTAAATATTTAGTATTTACGGAAAGTTTCCAAGTTAGGGAGTTGAAACTTTCATCAACCAAAAAGTGGTGTTCAATGAAGTATTTTTGAAAGTTTCAACCTTCCAACTCAATTATTTTGGAAGTTATAACCTCTTTAGTGATTTGTCAATTTTTGAGACACTCCTTAAATATTAAGTATTTACGGAAAGTTTTCAAGTTAGGGAGTTGAAACTTTCATCAATCAAAAAGTGGTGTTTAATGGAGTATTTCTGAAAGTTTCAACCATCCAACTCAATTATTTTGGAAGTTATCACCTCTTTAGTGATTTGTCAATTTTTGAGACACTCCTTAAATATTTAGTATTAACTGAAAGTTTCCAAGTTAAGGAGTTGAAACTTTCATCAATCAAAAAGTGGTGTTTAATGGAGTATTTCTGAAAGTTTCAACCTTCCAACTCAATTATTTTGGAAGTTATCACCTCTTTAGTGATTTGTCAATTTTTGAGACACTCCTTAAATATTTAGTATTTACGGAAAGTTTCCAAGTTAAGGAGTTGAAACTTTCATCAATCAAAAAGTGGTGTTTAATGGAGTATTTCTGAAAGTTTCAACCTTCCAACTCAATTATTTTGGAAGTTATCACCTCTTTAGTGATTTGTCAATTTTTGAGACACTCCTTAAATATTTAGTATTAACTGAAAGTTTCCAAGTTAAGGAGTTGAAACTTTCATCAATCAAAAAGTGGTGTTTAATGGAGTATTTCTGAAAGTTTCAACCTTCCAACTCAATTATTTTGGAAGTTATCACCTCTTTAGTGATTTGTCAATTTTTGAGACACTCCTTAAATATTTAGTATTTACGGAATGTTTCCAAGTTAAGGAGTTGAAACTTTCATCAATCAAAAAGTGGTGCTTAATGGAGTATCTCTGAAAGTTTCAACCTTCCAACTCAATTATTTTGGAAGTTATCACTTCTTTAGTGATTTGTCAATTTTTGAGACACTCCTTAAATATTTAGTATTTACGGAAAGTTTTCAAGTTAAGGAGTTGAAACTTTCATCAACCAAAAATCGGTGTTTAATGGAGTATTTCTGAAAGTTTCAACCTTCCAACTCTATTATTTTGGAAGTTATCACCTCTTTAGTGATTTGTTAATTTTTGAGACACTTCTTAAATATTTAGTATTTGCTGAAAGTTTCCAAATTAGGGAGTTGAAACTTTCATCAACCAAAAAGTGGTGTTCAATGGAGTATTTCTGAAAGTCTCAACCTTCCAACTTAATTATTATGGAAGTTATCACCTCTTTAGTGATTTGTCAATTTTTGAGACACTCCTTAAATATTTAGTATTTACTGAATGTTTCCAAGTTAGGGAGTTGAAACTTTCATCAACCATAAAGTGGTGTTTAATGGAGTATTTCTGAAAGTTTCAACCTTCCAACTCAATTATTTTGGAAGTTATCACCTCTTTAGTGATTTGTCAAGTTTTGAGACACTCCTTAAATATTTAGTATTCACTGAAAGTTTCCAAGTTAGGGAGTTGAAACTTTCATCAACCAAAAAGTGGTGTTCAATGAAGTATTTCTGAAAGTTTGAACCTTCCAACTCAATTATTTTGGAAGTTACCACCTCTTTAGTGATTTGTCAAGTTTTGAGGCACTCCTTAAATATTTAGTATTTACGGAAAGTTTCCAAATTAGGGAGTTGAAACTTTCATCAACCAAAAAGTGGTGTTCAATGGAGTATTTCTGAAAGTTTCAACCTTCCAACTTAATTATTATGGAAGTTATCACCTCTTTAGTGATTTGTCAACTTTTGAGACACTCCTTAAATATTTAGTATTTACTGAATGTTTCCAAGTTAGGAAGTTGAAACTTTCATCAACCATGAAGTGGTGTTTAATGGAGTATTTCTGAAAGTCTCAACCTTCCAACTCAATTATTTTGGAAGTTATAACCTCTTTAGTGATTTGTCAATTTTTGAGACACTCCTTAAATATTAAGTATTTACGGAAAGTTTTCAAGTTAGGGAGTTGAAACTTTCATCAACCAAAAAGTGGTGTTCAATGAAGTATTTTTGAAAGTTTCAACCTTCCAACTCAATTATTTTGGAAGTTATCACTTCTTTAGAGATATGTCAATTTTTGAGACACTCCTTAAATATTTAGTATTTACGGAAAGTTTCCAAGTTAAGGAGTTGAAACTTTCATCAACCAAAAATCGGTGTTTAATGGAGTATTTCTGAAAGTTTCAACCTTCCAACTCAATTATTTTGGAAGTTATCACCTCTTTAGTGATTTGTCAAGTTTTGAGACACTCCTTAAATATTTAGTATTCACTGAAAGTTTCCAAGTTAGGGAGTTGAAACTTTCATCAACCAAAAAGTGGTGTTCAATGAAGTATTTCTGAAAGTTTGAACCTTCTAACTCAATTATTTTGGAAGTTACCACCTCTTTAGTGATTTGTCAAGTTTTGAGGCACTCCTTAAATATTTAGTATTTACGGAAAGTTTCCAAATTAGGGAGTTGAAACTTTCATCAACCAAAAAGTGGTGTTCAATGGAGTATTTCTGAAAGTTTCAACCTTCCAACTTAATTATTATGGAAGTTATCACCTCTTTAGTGATTTGTCAACTTTTGAGACACTCCTTAAATATTTAGTATTTACTGAATGTTTCCAAGTTAGGAAGTTGAAACTTTCATCAACCATGAAGTGGTGTTTAATGGAGTATTTCTGAAAGTCTCAACCTTCCAACTCAATTATTTTGGAAGTTATAACCTCTTTAGTGATTTGTCAATTTTTGAGACACTCCTTAAATATTAAGTATTTACGGAAAGTTTTCAAGTTAGGGAGTTGAAACTTTCATCAACCAAAAAGTGGTGTTCAATGAAGTATTTTTGAAAGTTTCAACCTTCCAACTCAATTATTTTGGAAGTTATCACTTCTTTAGAGATATGTCAATTTTTGAGACACTCCTTAAATATTTAGTATTTACGGAAAGTTTCCAAGTTAAGGAGTTGAAACTTTCATCAACCAAAAATCGGTGTTTAATGGAGTATTTCTGAAAGTTTCAACCTTCCAACTCAATTATTTTGGAAGTTATCACCTCTTTAGTGATTTGTCAAGTTTTGAGACACTCCTTAAATATTTAGTATTCACTGAAAGTTTCCAAGTTAGGGAGTTGAAACTTTCATCAACCAAAAAGTGGTGTTCAATGAAGTATTTCTGAAAGTTTGAACCTTCTAACTCAATTATTTTGGAAGTTACCACCTCTTTAGTGATTTGTCAAGTTTTGAGGCACTCCTTAAATATTTAGTATTTACGGAAAGTTTCCAAATTAGGGAGTTGAAACTTTCATCAACCAAAAAGTGGTGTTCAATGGAGTATTTCTGAAAGTTTCAACCTTCCAACTTAATTATTATGGAAGTTATCACCTCTTTAGTGATTTGTCAACTTTTGAGACACTCCTTAAATATTTAGTATTTACTGAATGTTTCCAAGTTAGGAAGTTGAAACTTTCATCAACCATGAAGTGGTGTTTAATGGAGTATTTCTGAAAGTCTCAACCTTCCAACTCAATTATTTTGGAAGTTATAACCTCTTTAGTGATTTGTCAATTTTTGAGACACTCCTTAAATATTAAGTATTTACGGAAAGTTTTCAAGTTAGGGAGTTGAAACTTTCATCAACCAAAAAGTGGTGTTCAATGAAGTATTTTTGAAAGTTTCAACCTTCCAACTCAATTATTTTGGAAGTTATCACTTCTTTAGAGATATGTCAATTTTTGAGACACTCCTTAAATATTTAGATTTACGGAAAGTTTCCAAGTTAAGGAGTTGAAACTTTCATCAACCAAAATGTGGTGTTCGATGAAGTATCTCTGAAAGTTTCAACCTTTCAACTCAATTATTTTGGAAGTTATCACCTCTTTAGTGATTTGTCAATTTTTGAGACACTCCTTAAATATTTAGATTTACGGAAAGTTTCCAAGTTAAGGAGTTGAAACTTTCATCAACCAAAATGTGGTGTTCGATGAAGTATCTCTGAAAGTTTCAACCTTTCAACTCAATTATTTTGGAAGTTATCACCTCTTTAGTGATTTGTCAATTTTTGAGACACTCCTTAAATATTTAGTATTTACGGAAAGTTTCCAAGTTAGGGAGTTGAAACTTTCATCAACCAAAAAGTGGTGTTCAATGAAGTATTTTTGAAAGTTTCAACCTTCCAACTCAATTATTTTGGAAGTTATAACCTCTTTAGTGATTTGTCAATTTTTGAGACACTCCTTAAATATTAAGTATTTACGGAAAGTTTTCAAGTTAGGGAGTTGAAACTTTCATCAATCAAAAAGTGGTGTTTAATGGAGTATTTCTGAAAGTTTCAACCATCCAACTCAATTATTTTGGAAGTTATCACCTCTTTAGTGATTTGTCAATTTTTGAGACACTCCTTAAATATTTAGTATTAACTGAAAGTTTCCAAGTTAAGGAGTTGAAACTTTCATCAATCAAAAAGTGGTGTTTAATGGAGTATTTCTGAAAGTTTCAACCTTCCAACTCAATTATTTTGGAAGTTATCACCTCTTTAGTGATTTGTCAAGTTTTGAGACACTCCTTAAATATTTAGTATTCACTGAAAGTTTCCAAGTTAGGGAGTTGAAACTTTCATCAACCAAAAAGTGGTGTTCAATGAAGTATTTCTGAAAGTTTGAACCTTCCAACTCAATTATTTTGGAAGTTACCACCTCTTTAGTGATTTGTCAAGTTTTGAGGCACTCCTTAAATATTTAGTATTTACGGAAAGTTTCCAAATTAGGGAGTTGAAACTTTCATCAACCAAAAAGTGGTGTTCAATGGAGTATTTCTGAAAGTTTCAACCTTCCAACTTAATTATTATGGAAGTTATCACCTCTTTAGTGATTTGTCAACTTTTGAGACACTCCTTAAATATTTAGTATTTACTGAATGTTTCCAAGTTAGGAAGTTGAAACTTTCATCAACCATGAAGTGGTGTTTAATGGAGTATTTCTGAAAGTCTCAACCTTCCAACTCAATTATTTTGGAAGTTATAACCTCTTTAGTGATTTGTCAATTTTTGAGACACTCCTTAAATATTAAGTATTTACGGAAAGTTTTCAAGTTAGGGAGTTGAAACTTTCATCAACCAAAAAGTGGTGTTCAATGAAGTATTTTTGAAAGTTTCAACCTTCCAACTCAATTATTTTGGAAGTTATCACTTCTTTAGAGATATGTCAATTTTTGAGACACTCCTTAAATATTTAGTATTTACGGAAAGTTTCCAAGTTAAGGAGTTGAAACTTTCATCAACCAAAAAGTGGTGTTTAATGGAGTATTTCTGAAAGTTTCAACCTTCCAACTCAATTATTTTGGAAGTTATCACCTCTTTAGTGATTTGTCAACTTTTGAGACACTCCTCAAATATTTAGTATTTAGGGAAAGTTTCCAAGTTAAGGAGTTGAAACTTTCATCAACCAAAATGTGGTGTTCGATGAAGTATCTCTGAAAGTTTCAACCTTTCAACTCAATTATTTTGGAAGTTATCACCTCTTTAGTGATTTGTCAATTTTTGAGACACTCCTTAAATATTTAGATTTACGGAAAGTTTCCAAGTTAAGGAGTTGAAACTTTCATCAACCAAAATGTGGTGTTCGATGAAGTATCTCTGAAAGTTTCAACCTTTCAACTCAATTATTTTGGAAGTTATCACCTCTTTAGTGATTTGTCAATTTTTGAGACACTCCTTAAATATTTAGTATTTACGGAAAGTTTCCAAGTTAGGGAGTTGAAACTTTCATCAACCAAAAAGTGGTGTTCAATGAAGTATTTTTGAAAGTTTCAACCTTCCAACTCAATTATTTTGGAAGTTATAACCTCTTTAGTGATTTGTCAATTTTTGAGACACTCCTTAAATATTAAGTATTTACGGAAAGTTTTCAAGTTAGGGAGTTGAAACTTTCATCAATCAAAAAGTGGTGTTTAATGGAGTATTTCTGAAAGTTTCAACCATCCAACTCAATTATTTTGGAAGTTATCACCTCTTTAGTGATTTGTCAATTTTTGAGACACTCCTTAAATATTTAGTATTAACTGAAAGTTTCCAAGTTAAGGAGTTGAAACTTTCATCAATCAAAAAGTGGTGTTTAATGGAGTATTTCTGAAAGTTTCAACCTTCCAACTCAATTATTTTGGAAGTTATCACCTCTTTAGTGATTTGTCAATTTTTGAGACACTCCTTAAATATTTAGTATTAACTGAAAGTTTCCAAGTTAAGGAGTTGAAACTTTCATCAATCAAAAAGTGGTGTTTAATGGAGTATTTCTGAAAGTTTCAACCTTCCAACTCAATTATTTTGGAAGTTATCACCTCTTTAGTGATTTGTCAATTTTTGAGACACTCCTTAAATATTTAGTATTTACGGAATGTTTCCAAGTTAAGGAGTTGAAACTTTCATCAATCAAAAAGTGGTGCTTAATGGAGTATCTCTGAAAGTTTCAACCTTCCAACTCAATTATTTTGGAAGTTATCACTTCTTTAGTGATTTGTCAATTTTTGAGACACTCCTTAAATATTTAGTATTTACGGAAAGTTTTCAAGTTAAGGAGTTGAAACTTTCATCAACCAAAAATCGGTGTTTAATGGAGTATTTCTGAAAGTTTCAACCTTCCAACTCTATTATTTTGGAAGTTATCACCTCTTTAGTGATTTGTTAATTTTTGAGACACTTCTTAAATATTTAGTATTTGCTGAAAGTTTCCAAATTAGGGAGTTGAAACTTTCATCAACCAAAAAGTGGTGTTCAATGGAGTATTTCTGAAAGTCTCAACCTTCCAACTTAATTATTATGGAAGTTATCACCTCTTTAGTGATTTGTCAATTTTTGAGACACTCCTTAAATATTTAGTATTTACTGAATGTTTCCAAGTTAGGGAGTTGAAACTTTCATCAACCATAAAGTGGTGTTTAATGGAGTATTTCTGAAAGTTTCAACCTTCCAACTCAATTATTTTGGAAGTTATCACCTCTTTAGTGATTTGTCAATTTTTGAGACACTTCTTAAATATTTAGTATTTGCTGAAAGTTTCCAAGTTGGGGAGTTGGAACTTTCATCAACCATAAAGTGGTGTTTAATGGAGTATTTCTGAAAGTTTCAACCTTCCAACTCAATTATTTTGGAAGTTATCACCTCTTTAGTGATTTGTCAATTTTTGAGACACTTCTTAAATATTTAGTATTTGCTGAAAGTTTCCAAGTTGGGGAGTTGGAACTTTCATCAACCATAAAGTGGTGTTTAATGGAGTATTTCTGAAAGTTTCAACCTTCCAACTCAATTATTTTGGAAGTTATCACCTCTTTAGTGATTTGTCAATTTTTGAGACACTTCTTAAATATTTAGTATTTGCTGAAAGTTTCCAAGTTGGGGAGTTGGAACTTTCATCAACCATAAAGTGGTGTTTAATGGAGTATTTCTGAAAGTTTCAACCTTCCAACTCAATTATTTTGGAAGTTATCACCTCTTTAGTGATTTGTCAATTTTTGAGACACTCCTTAAATATTTAGTATTTACGGAATGTTTCCAAGTTAAGGAGTTGAAACTTTCATCAACCATAAAGTGGTGTTTAATGGAGTATTTCTGAAAGTTTCAACCTTCCAACTCAATTATTTTGGAAGTTATCACCTCTTTAGTGATTTGTCAATTTTTGAGACACTCCTTAAATATTTAGTATTTACGGAATGTTTCCAAGTTAAGGAGTTGAAACTTTCATCAACCATAAAGTGGTGTTTAATGGAGTATTTCTGAAAGTTTCAACCTTCCAACTCAATTATTTTGGAAGTTATCACCTCTTTAGTGATTTGTCAATTTTTGAGACACTCCTTAAATATTTAGTATTTGCTGAAAGTTTCCAAGTTAGGAAGTTGAAACTTTCATCAACCAAAAAGTGGTGTTTATTAAAGTATTTCAGAAAGTTTCAACCTTCCAACTCAATTATTTTGGAAGTTATCACCTCTTTAGTGAGTTGTCAATTTTTGAGACACTCCTTAAATATTTAGTATTTACTGAAAGTTTCCAAGTTGAGGAGTTGAAACTTTTATCAACCAAAAAGTGGCCTTTAATGGAGAATTTCTGAAAGTTTCAACCTTCCAACTCAATTACTTTGGAAGTGTTCACCTCTTCAGTGATTTGACGATTTTTGAGTCACTTCTCAAATATTCAGTTCTGTGGAAAGTTTCCAAGTCATAGTATGGAAACTTTTGCCAATCAATGAAGTTCAATGGAGTTGTTCTGAAAGTTTCAACCATTCAACAGTTTCAGAATTTTATCATAAGTGAAAGAGGTCTAGAATTCTACATGCTTTTCATTTTTTTCAATAAAAACGCACATATTCAATGTTTTTGGAGTTTTGCTCTAAATCTCAAAATTTGACAGCTTTAAAAATATCACCACTCGAAAATCCTCACACTCAAGGTCTCAGTGAAATATGGGGATTCTTTTTTTGCCTCGTCATCATGTCTATAGCCTTAATTATTTTAAACTCAATCAACTCTCTAAAATGAACCATTTCCAATTAGTAGCATTTCCAGTTTAAAATTAATTTTCTATTGATATTTTGCAATCGGAGCAAGTGTGTGGGTGTGGCGAAACACAACATCTCGGCATCCGTCTCATTGACTAAAATTAGGAATTACTTTATTAACACACTCCAATAAATTATCGACGTCCGTTTGTTGTCTGCAATATATTTTATTTTCTAGGTTGCAGGAAAACGCGATCCAGAACAGGAACGCGAAGCTCAAGCCTGGATTGAGGCTGTGATTGGAGAGAGATTCCCTCCCCTCCCTTACGAGTTGGCCCTTCGTGATGGAATCATTTTATGCAAATTGATGAACCGACTTGCTCCTGGAATTATCACCAAGATCAACGTTTCTGGAGGGGATTATAAAATGATGGATAATTTGAGCCAGTAAGTTAATTATTTAAATAATAGAATCCTGCAATATATTTTTTAGGTTCCAGAAAGCATGCGTGAAATATGGAGTACCTGATGTGGATCTGTTCCAGACTACTGATTTGTGGGACCAAAAGAATATCGCTCTTGTCACTACAACCATTTTTGCTATTGGTCGTACTTGCTATAGACATCCTGAATGGAGAGGACCGTTCTTGGGTGAGTTTCACTTTTTTTATAATCCCTCTTGAACTAATTTATTTACACACACTGATACTAATACATTATCATTTAAATTTTTTTAAAGGTCCCAGACCAGCAGAAGAGAACCGAAGAGAATTCTCTGAAAGCCAATTAAGAGCAGGCGAAGGTATGATTGGTCTTCAAGCCGGTTCCAACAAAGGAGCCACTCAAGCCGGTCAAAACTTTGGCGCATCCAGAAAAATCATCCTTGGAAAGTAAAACCATGAAAATGTGTATATCTATTTAAATAAATTATTAACATTAACATAAATTATGTATCACCAACTTATATACCTTCATTTCCTCCTTGGCTTTCATCATCCCATTGTTGTCGGGTACTTGAGACAAATATCACGAAAAATAACGCTGTGACAGCGCCGATTATAGCTGAGATTATGTAGACTATTGTCTATTCAGAACGATCATTCTTGAAAAGATTGATTAAAATACAAAGAAAATTAAATTGGACAACTCACCAAGTCAGTACAGACCCATTGGACTGTTAAGGGGGCAAATAACCCAACCCCTTGACTTAAAGTGGACATTAAATTAGGTCAAGTTGGAAAATGGTCATTATTTCGAAAAAATCAAAAACTCTAATTCAAAAGTTAAAATCCCCAGAATTGGCAAAATATTTCAAAAAAAATATAAAAGCAAGGCAGCTTTGCTAAGCAGTTGATAAAGAAAAATCCTCACAAACGAGTTATGGAAAAAAAATCAAAACAAAAACGATGATCAGTCATTTTTTTAATTGTTGCTTAAAAAAAGGTTGAATTTATAAAACTTTTGCAATCGCAGAATAATCATGTAGGGGCTACCTTTTCAAAATGTTAAGATTAGTTTATACATCAATTTTTTCTTTTTTTTTATGGATTCTTTTGGTTTTAAAAGGAATAATAACCAGTTTAAATGATTGGTTTCTTTTTTCTCTTTCACTGAAAAACTGAGAGTCTCATTTTTTTAATGTTCTTTGTGAATGAGCTTTCTGATGAATGATGATTCTTGTAAAGCTTTTTCCATTATTCTCTTTTTTTTCTCATTCTTTAATGAGAGGTTATAGGAAAAATTTTAAAAAAATCCGGTGAATATTCAATAACCTTTAAAAACTCAACCACTCACCCTGATAACTCCAAATTTGCCTCAATTTGTGTTTTTTGAGAAAACAACCGAAATCAATGTTGCCCTTTTAATTTCTTTTCAACAAGGGATTTTATGGAAAATAAAAAAAAAACGATGAATTTTCAATGGTCCATGAAAACTCAACCACTTATCGTTATCACCTCAAACTTGCCTAAATTCCTTCTTAATATGTAGTTTCTGAGGAAATATAACCAAAAACAACATTACCTTCTACTGTTTTTCTTCAACAATGAATTTTATCGAAAATTACAAGAAAACACCTCAAATTTGCTTCAATCACTACTCAATTTGTGATTTTTGAGGGAATATAATCGAAATCAATGTTGCCCCCTGAATTTTTCTTCCACAAGGGATTTTATGGAAAATGAAAAAAAAAATATCGATGAATATTCATTAACCCATAAGAACTCAACAACTCATCGTATTCTAGATTACTCCTCAATATGTAGTTTTTGAGAAAATATTTAAAAAAAACGGTTCCCCCTAAATTTTTCTTCAACAAGGGATTTTATGGGAAATGGAAAAAATTATCGGTGAATATTTATAACCAATAAAAAATCAACCACTCATCCTAGTCATCTCAAATTTGCTTTAATCACTCCTCAATTTGTGATTTTTGAGGAAATATAGTCGAAATCAATGTTGCCCCTTGAATTTTTTTCAACAAGGGATTATATGGAACATGAAAAAAAAATACCGATGAATATTCATTAACCCATAAAAACTCAAGCACTCATCGTATAGTCTAGATTACTCCTCAATATGTAGTTTTCGAGAAAATATTCAAAAAAAACGGTTCCCCCTAAATTTTTCTTCAACAAGGGATTTTATGGGAAATGGAAAAAATTACCGATGAATATTTATAACCAAAAAAAAATCAACCACTCATCCTAGTCACCTCAAATTTGCTTTAATCACTTCTCAATTTGTGATTTTTGAGGAAATATAGTCGAAATCAATGTTGCCCCTTGAATTTTTTTCAACAAGGGATTATATGGAACATGAAAAAAAAATACCGATGAATATTCATTAACCCATAAAAACTCAAGCACTCATCGTATAGTCTAGATTACTCCTCAATATGTAGTTTTCGAGAAAATATTCAAAAAAAACGGTTCCCCCTAAATTTTTCTTCAACAAGGGATTTTATGGGAAATGGAAAAAGTTACCGGTGAATATTATTTATAACCAATAAAAAATCAACCACTCATCCTAGTCACCTCAAATTTGCTTTAATCACTCCTCAATTTGTGATTTTTGAGAAAATATAGTCGAAATCAATGTTGCCCCCTGAATTTTTTTTCAACAAGGGATTATATGGAACATGAAAAAAAAAATACCGATGAATATTCATTAACCCATAAAAACTCAAGCACTCATCGTAGTCTAGATTACTCCTCAATATGAAGTTTTTAAGAAAATATTAAAAAAAAACGGTTCCCCCTAAATTTTTCCTCAACAAGGGATTTTATGGGAAATGGAAAAAATAACCGGTAAATATTTATAACCAATAAAAAATCAACCAATCATCCTAGTCACCTCAAATTTGCTTTAATCACTCCCCAATTTGTGATTTTTGAGGAAATATAGTCGAAATCAATGTTGCCCCCTGAATTTTTTTTCAACAAGGGATTATATGGAACATGAAAAAAAAATACCGATGAATATTCATTAACCCATAAAAACTCAAGCACTCATCGTATAGTCTAGATTACTCCTCAATATGTAGTTTTCGAGAAAATATTCAAAAAAAACGGTTCCCCCTAAATTTTTCTTCAACAAGGGATTTTATGGGAAATGGAAAAAATTACCGGTGAATATTTATAACCAATAAAAAATCAACCACTCATCCTGGTCACCTCAAATTTGCTTTAATCACTCCTCAATTTGTGATTTTTGAGGAAATATAGACGAAATCAATGTTGCCCCCTGAATTTTTTTCAACAAGGGATTATATGGAACATGAAAAAAAAATACCGATGAATATTCATTAACCCATAAAAACTCAAGCACTCATCGTATAGTCTAGATTACTCCTCAATATGTAGTTTTCGAGAAAATATTAAAAAAAACGTTTTCCTCTAAATTTTTCTTCAACAAGGGATTTTATGGTAAATGGAAAAAATTACCGGTGAATATTTATAACCAATAAAAAATCAATCACTCATCCTAGTCACCTCAAATTTGCTTTAATCACTCCTCAATTTGTGATTTTTGAGGAAATATAGTCGAAATCAATGTTGCCCCCTGAATTTTTTTTCAACAAGGGATTATATGGAACATGAAAAAAAAATACCGATGAATATTCATTAACCCATAAAAACTCAAGCACTCATCGTAGTCTAGATAACTCCTCAATATGTAGTTTTTAAGAAAATATTTAAAAAAAACGGTTCCCCCTAAATTTTTCTTCAACAAGGGATTTTATGGGAAATGGAAAAAATTATCGGTGAATATTTATAACCAATAATAACTCAACCACTCATCCTAGTCACCTCAAATTTGCTTTAATCACTCCTCAATTTGTGATTTTTGAGGAAATATAGTCGAAATCAATTTTGCCCCCTGAATTTTTTTTCAACAAGGGATTATATGGAACATGAAAAAAAAAATATCGATGAATATTCATTAACCTATAAAAACTCAAGCACTCATCGTAGTCTAGATTACTCCTCAATATGTAGTTTTTGAGAAAATATTAAAAAAAAACGGTTCCCCCTAAATTTTTCTTCAACAAGGGATTTTATGGTAAATGGAAAAAATTACCGATGAATATTTATAACCAATAAAAACTCAACCACTCATCTTAGTTACTTCAAATTTGCTTCAATCACTCCTCAATTTGTGATTTTTGAGGAAATATGATCGAAATCAAATGCCCCCTACATTTTTCTTTATTTTTCATAGAAAATGAAAAAAAAAATACCGATGAATATTCCATCAACCCATAAAAAAAGGTAAAGAAAAGATAAATCTTATGGACTATAAATATACAGGGTGTTCCATTTAAAAAAATAAAGTTGGGTCCGATAACTGTTTGACCTGACCCTGTTAGTATACAGGTTCCGAAGGCAGAATCGAGTTCTACGGAAAAAGTTATAAAAGAAACAGTTTTCACATTTTCCATAACTTATCTGATAGTTTAGATACGAGGGGTACCTTAAAATGCAACATTTTCAGTTTAACCCTGTATCTCAAAAACTGAAAGGGCTATGAAAATTTTGTTAACGGAATCTTTAGTTTCACGAAAAAGTAGCACACTGTCGCGAAAACCTCAACTTCCTATCTATAAGAATAACGGAGATACCCCGCAAAAGTACCCAAAATGGGACACCCTGTACATGTTCTCGAAGAATTGGTCAAGGACCGTCCAAAGACCGCAACTCGATAACTCTCTCCGTTTCGCAAATATCAAGATTTGAAGTTGAGCAGAAATTTCCATGTTGAAAAGTGTTAATTTTTTTGCTCACCGATTGTTCTCGTTTCATATGAATATTGTGAACGAGACTACTGTAAAATGCAACTGGGACGTGGTCTGTGATTGGTCAGTTTGGTTCAAGATCAGTATAAAAGAGGCTGCCTTACTTCGCCTGAGGTAAGAGGAGAGGGGAAAAATATGACGTCATCAGAGTCTAGCGTCTGCTGTAGACTGAATCCTGTCTGTCCATTGCATTGGTCTGCATCGTATCGTGTCATGTGTCATTCGCAAGGTTGCCAGAAGTACTGTTTTCACAGGAGATCTACTGATTTTGCCCATGGGTTTCTGTTCTACGGTTTTTGATAGGGATCATCTGTACTATATCACTTACCTCCAACACTAGTACAGATTATAAAAACATTGGTAAGACACAGTACAGCAGGGGCCCTCATTTTTTTTTCTACAGGTATAAAAGTAAGTCGTATCAAAGGAGCCTTGAAGGTAATTTTGTAAGGATTTGGTTTGATTTTATTGGGACTGATACGAGTGTGGGGAGAGCCATTATCATTCCATTCTGTATATTTAAGTATCAAAGATAACCCATCGTGTCGAGAATCTCGAAAAAACAAGGTACTGATTTTTCATAAATATTGGCTAAGTTGTTTCTTGAAAATATATCGACAGGCAAAATGTACCAACAATTTATATCGATATCGATGAACAACGGTGATAAGAAAAAAAAATGGTGACTACCTCGAAATTGTACTAACCACGCGATGTCGATATTAGCAGACCACTTTTCATCATATCGATGAACCCGTTGACAAAACGTATCGATATCGACAGAAACTGGCGAAGAGGTGCTGCAGCATATCGGTGAACGATAAGGTTAAATAGAATTGAGAAAATGTGACGACATGCAAACCAACTACTTAATGTTCATATATCGATATCGTACCAACCACGATAGTAGTATCGTTTTACCCTTTCATAAACACGTCGATATCGATGAAGAGAATTGTTGACCATAGTGAAATGTAAAATGTAACGACATTCAAATCAACCTTATGGTCATATACGATAGAAGTAGTTTTCACCCTATCAAATGAACTTGTCGATATCGATAAAGGACATATTGTTGACGAAATGAGACGATATCGATATGTAATCAGGTATTGAAGGAGTTTTCACTGTATTTCCATATCGATAATCACGTCGATACTGATACAAAAGATTGATGAGAAGATGTATCGACAAACAAAACCCAACAACAATTCATATCGATACTGGAATAGTTTTTACCATAACAAAAAATATTTATAAAGCAGCTTTATTGCTTGAAGCAGCAGCCAGAGTAACTTCAAGGAATTGTTTTTCTTCTGGAGTAATTCGAGGATGGTCGCGAGGGTTTTGAGCTCCAACAAAAGAGTACCATGAGGACCATATTACGCCAAAAAATCCGAAAAAGTAGCACAACCATGGCCATCCCAATGGTGACGCTGCTATTCTACCTGATATGACTAAAGATGCGATTGCCAAAATTGCTTTAACTGAAATGGAAAAGTATAAATAGTCGATCTTCACCAAAATCTAAAGAGGTGTCCTGATTTAGTTTTTTTCTATAAACAACCTCGTGTATGTCAGAAACAATAAATATCAGAGTACAAAATGTACTGGACTTATTTGTAGAATGTTTTACCATCTTTCCTGATTTACAATTTTTTTACATTTTTCTCATCGCGGCCGTTTTATAGTTCCCTTGATAGTTCCGTAACAAGGTTAAGATTGGCAACAGTGGTTGAGGTCGTACTAGAAGTCACCGTATCAAAATTTCACTCAATTCGCACTACTCAATCCGGAGTTATATGGGGTTGAATATTTTGTTATTCCGAATATTTCTCATCCCGGACTTCTTATAATTCCCTTAATAGTTTCGTAACAAGGTTAACATTGGCAACAGTGGTTGAGGCCGTACTAGAAGTCATCGTATCAAAATTTCACTCAATTCGCATAACTCAATCCGGAGTTATATGGGGTTGAACATTTTGTTATTCTGAATATTTCTCATCCCGACCTTTCTTATAATTCCCTTAAAAGTTTCGTAACAAGATTAAGATATGCAACAGTGGTTGAGGTCGTACTAGAAGTCACCGTATCAAAATTTCACTCAATTCACACAACTCAATCCGGAGTTATATGAGGTTGAATATTTTGTTATTCTGAATATTTTTCATCCCAGTCCTCTTATAATTCCCTTAATAGTTTCGAAACAAGGTTAAGATTGGCAACAGTGGTTGAGGTCGTACTAGAAGTCACCGTATCAAAATTTCACTCAATTCGCACACTTCAATCTGGAGTTATACAGGGTTGTAAATTTTGGTATCCTAAATATTTCTCATCCCGACCTTTCTTATAATTCCCTTAAAAGTTTCGTAACAAGATTTAGATTGGCAACAGTGGTTGAGGTCGTACTAGAAGTCACCGTATCAAGATTTCATTCAATTCGCACACTTCAATCTGGAGTTATACAGGGTTGTAAATTTTGGTATCCTAAATATCTCTCATCCCGGTACTGTTATAGTTCCCTTGATAGTTTCGTGACAAGGTTAAGATTGGCAACAGTGGTTGAGGTCGTACTAGAAGTCACTGTATCAAAATTTCACTCAATTCGCACAACTCAATCCGGAGTTATATGGGGTTGAACATTTTGTTATTCTGAATATTTCTCATCCCGGACTTCTTATGATTTCCTTAATAGTTTCGTAACAGAGTTAAGATTAGCCACAGTAGTTGAGGTCGTACTAGAAGTCACCGTATCAAAATTTCACTCAATTCGCACACTTCAATCTGGAGTTATACAGGGTTGTAAATTTTGGTATCCTAAACATTTCTCATCCCGGCACTGTTATAGTTCCCTTGATAGTTTCGTAACAAGGTTGAGATTGGCAACAGTGGTTGAGGTCGTACTAGAAGTCACTGTATCAAAATTTCACTCAATTCACACAACTCAATCCGGAGTTATATGGGGTTGAATATTTTGTTATTCTGGATATTTCTCATCCCGACCTTTCTTATAATTCCCTTAAAAGTTTCGTAACAAGATTTAGATTGGCAACAGTGGTTGAGGTCGTACTAGAAGTCACCGTATCAAAATTTCATTCAATTCGCACACTTCAATCTGGAGTTATACAGGGTTGTAAATTTTGGTATCCTAAATATCTCTCATCCCGGTACTGTTATAGTTCCCTTGATAGTTTCGTGACAAGGTTAAGATTGGCAACAGTGGTTGAGGTCGTGATAGAAGTCACTGTATCAAAATTTCACTCAATTCGCACAACTCAATCCGGAGTTATATGGGGTTGAACATTTTGTTATTCTGAATATTTCTCATCCCGGACTTTTTATGATTTCCTTAATAGTTTCGTAACAGAGTTAAGATCAGCCACAGTAGTTGAGGTCGTACTAGAAGTCACCGTATCAAAATTTCACTCAATTCGCACACTTCAATCTGGAGTTATACAGGGTTGTAAATTTTGGTATCCTAAATATTTCTCATCCCGGCACTGTTATAGTTCCCTTGATAGTTTCGTGACAAGGTTGAGATTGGCAACAGTGGTTGAGGTCATGGTCGTACTAGAAGTCACCGTATCAAAATTTCACTCAATTCGCACTACTCAATCCGGAGTTATATGGGGTTGAACATTTTGTTATTCTCAATATTTCTCATCCCGGACTTCTTATAATTCCCTTATAATAGTTTTGTAACAAGGTTAAGATTGGCAACAGTGGTTGAGGTCGTACTAGAAGTCACTGTATCAAAATTTCACTCAATTCGCACAACTCAATCCGGAGTTATATGGGGTTGAACATTTTGGTATCCTATATTTTTCTCATCCCGGCACCGTTATAGTTCCCTTGATAGTTTCGTGACAAGAGGTCGTACTAGAGGTTACCCCTTCAAAATTTAAACTCAATAACGAAGATATTTACAGAAAACTGCCGGATTTTCAAACCTTTGTATATATGTAGAAACTATCAACATTAGATTGGACTTCATTGTGGATAATAAAACTCTTACCTGCCCCTCCTGCAAAACTAACCCTAGACCTCTCATCAGGAGGTACCCATCTTCCATAAACATCCAAAGTCAACGGTTCAATGAACCCAATTCCAACCCCCTGCATTATCCTGCAAAACAACACCCCATAAAAGCCCCATACTTCTGCAAAAAGGAGGATAAATAGGAAAAATACTGCGTTCAATAGATTGGAGCCAACTAGTAGCCATTTCGGTCCATATTTTTTTCCTAGATAAGCCGACAAGATGTTCACTGCTATTCCACTCCAAAGTAGTGCAGACTGTAGAGTTCCTATGTTGTCCCACTCGTACGTTTGCAATTTTTTTTTTGTAGGGGATTTTGGATATTTTTTTACTTATACAGGTATGTCTGGGTTGGACGAGCTTTTTTTATCTGTCATAGCTACAATAGCCATGGAAAAAACTAGTAGCCTAGTTTATACCGACAACTTGGCCCGCGGACCAAGTACCAAATCCGGACTATATCCGAACCAAATATTTGGTTCGAATGGTGTAAACAGTTGCGAACTAAGCTGGTCCGCTCTTGGTTCGGTACTCGCCATCAAGTGTACCGAACTATATTTGGTTCGATCTGGATCAAAATTATGAGGTTATGTTGATTGTTATTATTGTGAATTGTGTTGGTTCTGAGTTTCTAAGGCAATCTGAGCGTACTCACTCATGTTTTTTTTGGTTACGAATTGTGTTGATGAATAATTTCGACTTGTTTTTGACATTTGACGAATTGCGGGCGTAAACATTTAGTTCACGCGTTGCAAGACGGTGTAAACGGGCAGGAAGCAAGCATTGGTCCTACCGTACTATCCCCACCAGCTTGGTCCTATCGGACCGAACTAAACGAGTTATCGATGTAAACTAGGCTATTGTCACAGATAATCTGGAGGGCTATCGACTCAAAAAAGTTTTGGGAAATTTTCATTCTTATCCCCAAGACATCGATTTTTAAAAAGATACAATACTAATGTGCTTTTATGTAATTTTTGAATTGCAATTCATTCAGTTTATCACTACTGTTATCTTATTATGTTTATTTTTTTATTTCGTTCCAGCGAAATTAACGGGGAATGGATCAAGGTGAAATGAGGTTATTTGTTTCAGGAATTTTATTTTGTCATTATTGTAGGTTTGTGGAAAAGGTTTGTAATCATACTAATTCTATTGGTCATCAGAATTGTGTTTTTTTTGTTGATTTTCTACTCTGTTATTTACCAGGAAATATAAATCAGGAGATATCCCTCTTGAACGGAGTGATGGAATACAGAAAAACGGTCGAATACCTAGGAGTAACCCTTGACCAGAAACTGTCCTGGAAAGAGCACATCGAAGAGCACCCTGGAAAAGCCATAATATGCTCTTTGTGGGCATGTAGAAGAGCAGAATAGTATACCGGATGTATACTATGGTTATCAGACCTCTGATCACCATAGTATGGTGGCCCTCAACTAAAAAAGCATATATCCCTCGGCAACTAGATAAGATTTAGAGGAAGGGATGCATCAGTATAACAGGCGTACGGAGTACACCAACGAGAGCGTTGGAGGTAATCCTGGACTTATAACAGATATTGTACTCAGGACAGCATACCGTCTGAACTGTCTGGAATATCTTGAACTAAGGAGCAAGGCGGGACTCTCAGTGTACCCCAGCTAAAGGATGATGTGCAATCTTTTTTGCTGGTATTCGCATGATCAGCTAATTATTCCTAGACAAGAAGATTAGATGGATCAGAACAGACGAGGCCAAATACGAGATGAGTCTTGGTGGTTTACTGATGCTCTAAGCATCAGAGAGTTACAGGAGCAGGATTTTGCAAGGGTGGGGGGACAACAAAACGACCTAGCTGAAAATCTATTAGTGCTGTATGGATCCGAATTTTGTAACGGTACGCTGATCGCTTTTAAACAAATTCGGATCCGGGTTTAAATGAGCGATACGGATATCTAGATCCTGAATTCAATATTTAAAAAAGTTACAGGGATATCAAATTGATTGGAATCACTCTTTTGTCGGGGAGTGTATATATTTGGGAAGGCTGCTAATTCTGGAAAAAAATGTTTTTGTTTCTGAAGTGATTCCGGCTTGGCGAATTTTTTTGTAGATAGTTTTTTTACTGTCGTCCATTTTTTAATTCATATTTGTTCCACTTTTTTCATAATCTACATGGAAAGAATATCGAATTTCAACGTTTCGAAAACTATTAATTAAAATAAAAACTGTTTATACAAAATCTTAAAAATTGAACTAGGCAACACCGCAACTACAACGCTACATGTAGCTTTTTCTCATATCACACCCATCTGTAAGGTTTACATTCAATTTTATTTCGTGGAACTGTCAAATTTTGACTTGACAAACGAGAATCATATGTGACCATCCACATTATATTTCCGTTCAAAGTCACGCTTTTGCCAAATTGATTGTGGTGACACCATATGATTCCTATTTAGCAAGCTGAAATTTGACAGTTCCACTTCAAAATAAAATTGAAGGCACTACGCATGCCCCTGACATACGTCATAGCGTCAATCCAAGTCAGCTGATACGGGTCATCTTGTCAAAATAAATTGGTCTCATGAAAAATCATTGATAAATTATTTTGTCCTCGTTTTACAATTTAAAGCCGTTTGAAATTATCTCAAACTAAAATAAATGGTTCCGTGATCAAACATGAATTTGCATCAAATCGTGAGCGGTGCTTGTAATGCGGGCGACAAGTGTTTTGCTGTTGGTTCGGTGGAAGGTGTTCCCTTTACTGTGAGTATTTTACATTTTAAGTGTAAATTACAGTGTTTGTAAGTAATTTAATTACATTTTTGGTGTACCTACTAGAAACTAGAAATTTGATGCAATTTGTCGTGGTTTTCACGTTAATCCGTGCCATAATTCATCTTTTATTTGTTGATATGATTAGCGCGTTATCTCGATGTGAATGTACAATGTTGGTCTATTTATTATCAGAAAAACTTGGGCGTTGATCACGTTCTAATTGTATTAATTAATAATAATTTTAATTCATCACCATTACTTAATTCATTGAGGTTAAACATCATCAAATTTGCACACACCCTGTATACACCAGAGTAACAAAAGTGTACTAGTACTTAGAAGAGTACTTTCAAATTCATCCATTAGTATTTTGAAGTTGATATCCTGCCAGCAGTGATAGATATTGGCTATCAACAAAAGAAATTTCACTGAAAATATGGAAAATCTAATTTGACTTCAACACCCTGTATAAAAGAAAATACAGGGTTTAGCGACATGTTTACTGAAAAATAAATGATGGAAAATTGTTCTGACCTTCCAAAAATCCCATAAAACTATTGAAAAATATACAGGGTGTCCCCAAACATTAATCAAATAAGACATTAAATTACAAGCGTTGACATCAACACCATTTATAGAAGAAACTACAGGGTAAAGCGACATGGTGAATAAAATATAAATGAAAAATTGTCCTGATCTTTCAAAAAATCCCATAAAACTATTGTAAAATATACAGGGTGTCCGCAAACATCGATCAAATAAAACATTAAATTGCAAGCGTTGACTTTAACATCCTGTATAAACGAAACTTCAGGGTTTAGTGGCATGGTTAATAGAAGATAAATGTTGAAAAATTTTCCGGACCTTCCAAATATTCTCATAAAACTATTGGAAAATATACAGGGTGTCCCCAAACATCGATCAAATAAAACAATAAATTACAAGCGCTGACTTTGACACCCCATATAAGAGAAAGTACAGGGTTTAACGATATGGTTCACGGAAGATAAATGATGGAAAATTGTCCTGATTTTTCAAAAAATCCAAAAAACGATTGTAAAATATACAGGGTCTCCGCAAACATCGATCAAATAAAACAATAAATTACAAGCGCTGACTTTGATACCCTATATAAGAGAAAGTACAGGGTTTAACGATATGGTTCATAGGAGATAAATGATGGAAAATTGTCCTGACCTTCCAAATATTCTCATAAAACTATTGGAAAATATACAGGGTGTCCTCAAACATCGATCAAATAAAAGAATAAATTACGAGCGCTGACTTTGACACCCTAAATAAGAGAAAGTACAGGGTTTAACGATATGGTTCATAGGAGATAAATGATGGAAAATTGTCCTCATCTTCCAAATATTCTCATAAAACTATTGGAAAATATACAGGGTGTCCTCAAACATCGATCAAATAAAAGAATAAATTACAAGCGCTGACTTTGACACCCCATATAAGAGACAGTACAGGGTTTAACGATATGGTTCACGGAAGATAAATGATGGAAAATTGTCCTGATTTTTCAAAAAATCCAAAAAACGATTGTAAAATATACAGGGTCTCCGCAAACATCGATCAAATAAAACAATAAATTACAAGCGCTGACTTTGATACCCTATATAAGAGAAACTACAGAGTTTAACGATATGGTTCATAGGAGATAAATGATGGAAAATTGTCCCGACCTTCCAAAAAATCTCATAAAACTATTGGAAAATATATAGGGTGTCCCCAAACATCGATCAAATAAAACAATAAATTACAAGCGCTGACTTTGATACCCTATATAAGAGAAACTACAGAGTTTAACGATATGGTTCATAGGAGATAAATGATGGAAAATTGTCCCGACCTTCCAAAAAATCTCATAAAACTATTGGAAAATATATAGGGTGTCCCCAAACATCGATCAAATAAAACAATAAATTACAAGCGCTGACTTTGATACCCTATATAAGAGAAACTACAGAGTTTAACGATATGGTTCATAGGAGATAAATGATGGAAAATTGTCCCGACCTTCCAAAAAATCTCATAAAACTATTGGAAAATATATAGGGTGTCCCCAAACATCGATCAAATAAAACAATAAATTACAAGCGCTGACTTTGATACCCTATATAAGAGAAACTACAGAGTTTAACGATATGGTTCATAGGAGATAAATGATGGAAAATTGTCCCGACCTTCCAAAAAATCTCATAAAACTATTGGAAAATATATAGGGTGTCCCCAAACATCGATCAAATAAAACAATAAATTACAAGCGCTGACTTTGATACCCTATATAAGAGAAACTACAGAGTTTAACGATATGGTTCATAGGAGATAAATGATGGAAAATTGTCCCGACCTTCCAAAAAATCTCATAAAACTATTGGAAAATATACAGGGTGTCCCTAAACATTTATCAAATAATACATCAAATTACAAGCGTTGACTTCAACACCCTTTATAGAAGAAACTACAGGGTTAAGCGACATGGTAAATAAAAGATAAATGATGGAAAATTGTCCTGATTTTTCAAAAAATCCAAAAAACTATTGTAAAATATACAGGGTGTCCCCAAACATCGATCAAATAAAAGAATGAATTACAGGCGCTGACTTTGACACCCTAAATAAGAGAAAGTACAGGGTTTAACGATATGGTTCATAGGAGATAAATGATGGAAAATTGTCCTCATCTTCCAAATATTCTCATAAAACTATTGGAAAATATACAGGGTGTCCTCAAACATCGATCAAATAAAAGAATAAATTACGAGCGCTGACTTTGACACCCTAAATAAGAGAAAGTACAGGGTTTAACGATATGGTTCATAGGAGATAAATGATGGAAAATTGTCCTCATCTTCCAAATATTCTCATAAAACTATTGGAAAATATACAGGGTGTCCTCAAACATCGATCAAATAAAAGAATAAATTACAAGCGCTGACTTTGACACCCCATATAAGAGACAGTACAGGGTTTAACGATATGGTTCACGGAAGATAAATGATGGAAAATTGTCCTGATTTTTCAAAAAATCCAAAAAACGATTGTAAAATATACAGGGTCTCCGCAAACATCGATCAAATAAAACAATAAATTACAAGCGCTGACTTTGATACCCTATATAAGAGAAACTACAGAGTTTAACGATATGGTTCATAGGAGATAAATGATGGAAAATTGTCCCGACCTTCCAAAAAATCTCATAAAACTATTGGAAAATATATAGGGTGTCCCCAAACATCGATCAAATAAAACAATAAATTACAAGCGCTGACTTTGATACCCTATATAAGAGAAACTACAGAGTTTAACGATATGGTTCATAGGAGATAAATGATGGAAAATTGTCCCGACCTTCCAAAAAATCTCATAAAACTATTGGAAAATATATAGGGTGTCCCCAAACATCGATCAAATAAAACAATAAATTACAAGCGCTGACTTTGATACCCTATATAAGAGAAACTACAGAGTTTAACGATATGGTTCATAGGAGATAAATGATGGAAAATTGTCCCGACCTTCCAAAAAATCTCATAAAACTATTGGAAAATATACAGGGTGTCCCTAAACATTTATCAAATAATACATCAAATTACAAGCGTTGACTTCAACACCCTTTATAGAAGAAACTACAGGGTTAAGCGACATGGTAAATAAAAGATAAATGATGGAAAATTGTCCTGATTTTTCAAAAAATCCAAAAAACTATTGTAAAATATACAGGGTGTCCCCAAACATCGATCAAATAAAAGAATGAATTACAGGCGCTGACTTTGACACCCTAAATAAGAGAAAGTACAGGGTTTAACGATATGGTTCATAGGAGATAAATGATGGAAAATTGTCCTCATCTTCCAAATATTCTCATAAAACTATTGGAAAATATACAGGGTGTCCTCAAACATCGATCAAATAAAAGAATAAATTACAAGCGCTGACTTTGACACCCCATATAAGAGACAGTACAGGGTTTAACGATATGGTTCACGGAAGATAAATGATGGAAAATTGTCCTGATTTTTCAAAAAATCCAAAAAACGATTGTAAAATATACAGGGTCTCCGCAAACATCGATCAAATAAAACAATAAATTACAAGCGCTGACTTTGATACCCTATATAAGAGAAACTACAGAGTTTAACGATATGGTTCATAGGAGATAAATGATGGAAAATTGTCCCGACCTTCCAAAAAATCTCATAAAACTATTGGAAAATATATAGGGTGTCCCCAAACATCGATCAAATAAAACAATAAATTACAAGCGCTGACTTTGATACCCTATATAAGAGAAACTACAGAGTTTAACGATATGGTTCATAGGAGATAAATGATGGAAAATTGTCCCGACCTTCCAAAAAATCTCATAAAACTATTGGAAAATATATAGGGTGTCCCCAAACATCGATCAAATAAAACAATAAATTACAAGCGCTGACTTTGATACCCTATATAAGAGAAACTACAGAGTTTAACGATATGGTTCATAGGAGATAAATGATGGAAAATTGTCCCGACCTTCCAAAAAATCTCATAAAACTATTGGAAAATATATAGGGTGTCCCCAAACATCGATCAAATAAAACAATAAATTACAAGCGCTGACTTTGACACCCCATATAAGAGAAAGTACAGGGTTTAACGATATGGTTCACGGAAGATAAATGATGGAAAATTGTCCTGATTTTTCAAAAAATCCAAAAAACGATTGTAAAATATACAGGGTCTCCGCAAACATCGATCAAATAAAACAATAAATTACAAGCGCTGACTTTGATACCCTATATAAGAGAAACTACAGAGTTTAACGATATGGTTCATAGGAGATAAATGATGGAAAATTGTCCCGACCTTCCAAAAAATCTCATAAAACTATTGGAAAATATATAGGGTGTCCCCAAACATCGATCAAATAAAACAATAAATTACAAGCGCTGACTTTGATACCCTATATAAGAGAAACTACAGAGTTTAACGATATGGTTCATAGGAGATAAATGATGGAAAATTGTCCCGACCTTCCAAAAAATCTCATAAAACTATTGGAAAATATACAGGGTGTCCCTAAACATTTATCAAATAATACATCAAATTACAAGCGTTGACTTCAACACCCTTTATAGAAGAAACTACAGGGTTAAGCGACATGGTAAATAAAAGATAAATGATGGAAAATTGTCCTGATTTTTCAAAAAATCCAAAAAACTATTGTAAAATATACAGGGTGTCCCCAAACATCGATCAAATAAAAGAATGAATTACAGGCGCTGACTTTGATACCCTATATAAGAGAAACTACAGGGCTTAACGAAATGGTTCATAGGAGATAAATGATGGAAAATTGCCCTGACCTTCCAAAAAATCTCATAAAACTATTGGAAAATATACAGGGTGTCCCCAAACATCGATCAAATAAAAGAATGAATTACAGGCGCTGACTTTGACACCCCGTATAAGAGAAAGTACAGGGTTTAACGATATGGTTCACGAAAGATAAATGATGGAAAATTGTCCTGACCTTCCAAAAAATCTCATGAAACTATTGGAATATATACAGGGTTTCCCCAAACATCGATCAAATAAAACAATAAATTACACTCGCTGACTTTGACACCCCATATAAGAGAAACTACAGGGTTTAACGATATGGTTCATAGAAGATAAATGATGGAAAATTGTCCTGACCTTCCGAAAAATCTCATAAAACTATTGGAAAATATACAGGGTGAACCCAAACATCGATCAAATAAAAGAATGAATTACAGGCGCTGACTTTGATACCCTATATAAGAGAAACTACAGGGTTTATCGAAATGGTTCATAGGAGATAAATGATGGAAAATTGCCCTGACCTTCCAAAAAATCTCATAAAACTATTGGAAAATATACAGGGTGTCCCCAAACATCGATCAAATAAAAGAATAAATCACACTCGCTGACTTTGACACCCCATATAAGAGAAAGTACAGGGTTTAACGATATGGTTCACGGGTGATAAATGATGGAAAATTGTCCTGACCTTCCAAATATTCTCATAAAACTATTGGAAAATATACAGGGTGTCCCCAAACATCGATCAAATAAAACAATAAATTACAAGCGCTGACTTTGACACCCTATATAAGAGAAAGTACAGGGTTTAACGATATGGTTCATAGGAGATAAATGATGGAAAATTGTCCTGACCTTCCAAATATTCTCATAAAACTATTGGAAAATATACAGGGTGTCCCCAAACATCAATCAAATAAAACAATAAATTACAAGCGCTGACTTTGACACCCTATATAAGAGAAAGTACAGGGTTTAACGATATGGTTCATAGGAGATAAATGATGGAAAATTGTCCTGACCTTCCAAATATTCTCATAAAACTATTGGAAAATATACAGGGTGTCCCCAAACATCGATCAAATAAAACAATAAATTACAAGCGCTGACTACACCCTATATAAGAGAAAGTACAGGGTTTAACGATATGGTTCATAGGAGATAAATGATGGAAAATTGTCCTGACCTTCCAAATATTCTCATAAAACTATTGGAAAATATACAGGGTGTCCCCAAACATCGATCAAATAAAACAATAAATTACAAGCGCTGACTACACCCTATATAAGAGAAAGTACAGGGTTTAACGATATGGTTCATAGGAGATAAATGATGGAAAATTGTCCTGACCTTCCAAATATTCTCATAAAACTATTGGAAAATATACAGGGTGTCCCCAAACATCGATCAAATAAAACAATAAATTACAAGCGCTGACTACACCCTATATAAGAGAAAGTACAGGGTTTAACGATATGGTTCATAGGAGATAAATGATGGAAAATTGTCCTGACCTTCCAAATATTCTCATAAAACTATTGGAAAATATACAGGGTGTCCCCAAACATCGATCAAATAAAACAATAAATTACAAGCGCTGACTTTGACACCGTATATAAGAGAAAGTACAGGGTTTAACGATATGGTTCATAGGGGATAAATGATGGAAAATTGTCCTGACCTTGCAAATATTCTCATAAAACTATTGGAAAATATACAGGGTGTCCCCAAACATCGATCAAATAAAACAATAAATTACAAGCGCTGACTTTGACACCCTATATAAGAGAAAGTACAGGGTTTAACGATATGGTTCATAGGAGATAAATGATGGAAAATTGTCCTGACCTTCCAAATATTCTCATAAAACTATTGGAAAATATACAGGGTGTCCTCAAACATCGATCAAATAAAAGAATAAATTACAAGCGCTGACTTTGACACCCTAAATAAGAGAAAGTACAGGGTTTAACGATATGGTTCATAGGAGATAAATGATGGAAAATTGTCCTGACCTTCCAAATATTCTCATAAAACTATTGGAAAATATACAGGGTGTCCCCAAACATCGATCAAATAAAACAATAAATTACAAGCGCTGACTTTGACACCCTATATAAGAGAAAGTACAGGGTTTAACGATATGGTTCATAGGAGATAAATGATGGAAAATTGTCCTGACCTTCCAAATATTCTCATAAAACTATTGGAAAATATACAGGGTGTCCTCAAACATCGATCAAATAAAAGAATAAATTACAAGCGCTGACTTTGACACCCTAAATAAGAGAAAGTACAGGGTTTAACGATATGGTTCATAGGAGATAAATGATGGAAAATTGTCCTGACCTTCCAAATATTCTCATAAAACTATTGGAAAATATACAGGGTGTCCCCAAACATCGATCAAATAAAACAATAAATTACAAGCGCTGACTTTGACACCGTATATAAGAGAAAGTACAGGGTTTAACGATATGGTTCATAGAAGATAAATGATGGAAAATTGTCTTGACCTTTCAAAAAATCTCATAAAACTATTGGAAAATATACAGGGTGTCCCCGAACATTTATCAAATAATACATCAAATTACAAGCGTTGACTTCAACACCATTTATAGAAGAAACCACAGGGTAAAGCGACATGGTAAATAAAATATAAATGATGAAAAATTGTCCTGACTTTCCAGGAAATCCCATCAACCTATTGGAAAATATACAGGGTGTTCCCAAACATTAATCCAATAAAACCTTGAATTACAAGACTTTGTCACCCTGTATGGATGATTTATTTTCAGGCTTATGCAGCAGGCTGCAACATAGTAATCCTAGCGTCCACCTTTGAACGTGTACAAATTATACCGGGTGCTGTACACGATTACATCAGAATCAGCTCCATTGACTGTTCCAGTGATACAGGAAAAATAGCTGCAGCTTATGAAAATACTGTTTGTATTTACGAGCCTACGCCGCTTATACACAACAATACTCCACATGTAAGTAAGGGCAGTTACAGGGTGTTTCTAAAAAGTCTCCTATATCATCGAAAAGTTGTTTGATTCTTGCACCAATTAATTTTTAGCAAAACCTGTCAGTGGTCAAAGGAGACTTTCTAGAAACACCCCGTGTACACAAAACTCCACAATTCAAAAATAATTTTCAGAGGCCTGCTAAAAAAGTAAAAGGGGTTAAGGTATAGTGTGTTAGTATTCATTTGCTTCCAAACTATAACAGTTTGTGTGATAAAAAAAAATTAACCGTTTTTGCGTGCATTTTGCCGTAAGTCAGCTTCGCTTGTAACTTTTTACATTTCCCAGGGCTTGGACTATCGATGGGTGCAAACAGGCACCCTCAAAACCGACTCTCCCATCCGCGCGCTATCGTGGAACTTGGAGGGAACACGTTTGTTGACTGCAGGAAACGATGTGCAACTTTGGCATTTGAAACAGTATGTGCAGGAAGAGGTTAATGTTACTTTTACTCTTGGTGGAGGTGGTGAAGAAGGGGAGAGTGTTGAAGATGGTGATAAACCTCAAGGTGAGTTTGTGATAAATATTTTTATTGTCACATTTATAGCACAAATAATAACGTCATAATCCCCGAAAACGTTACCTCTATTTTTAACCTCTTCTGGAAGGAGGAGGAGGAGGTTCAATACCCAAGTAAGAGTAGAACCTCGTTTTCGAAGTTTTTGAGGATTTATAGTCATTTTTTCACTCCTCTTTTCAGTTGCGAAGTTAGTTGACGTAATTCCTCTATTTTAATTTTTATGAGGAGGAGATTTAAAACATACAAGTAAGAGTGGCACCTCGTTTTCGAGGTTTTTACATATGAGGAACTGAAACTCAAATTTGTGGTTATTTTGATCTGCTTTACAGCTTCCTCATTTCCTCCTCATTTTTCCTCCTCCACAAAGAGGAATTGATTGAAAACTATCTCAAACTTTTTTTTTTAGAATATGATAATACACGATTCATGCAACTTAAAAAATCCCCATAACTTTTGAACGGCTGGAACGATTCCGATGATTTTTGCTTCATGAATCTTTGTGATTTTTTATCTCTGAAGATCTTCACGTAATTCAAAATATTTTATCGAAAATTTGAATTTTTCATTTTTTCCACATATGGTCAAATTCGCAGCTCTATTTCTATAAGAAGGATTTATTTTTGACAAACCAAAGAAAAACATGAGACAGTTACATGTTTTGCGATCAAAATGGCGCAGATTTCATCTCGTTATCTCAAAAAATAAAAAAGTTATAAACAGAAACGTGTTACACCTCGTTTTCAGGGTTTAAGGGTATGAGGAATTCAAATTTGATGTTATTTTTCTTATACAGGGTGTCCCAGCAAGGGTGGCCACCGGCCATATCTCGGAAACTACTGGACCTAAAAGTTCAGGAAAAAAATATGATCACTAAAGTGGCTACGAGAAAATGCTGGGAAATATTTATAACTTCGGAATTTTTCCGCTAGGGGGCGCAATCAAAGCTTAAATATCAAAATTCGAAATTTTTCCGGAAATTCTCGAATTGAGGTATATCTTTATCAACATGGTTAGAAAACCTAGACAATTTCACGTCTTTTTGGTACAGGGCTCATTGGCGTACCGATCTTCGTGTGAGTAGGGGAAGGTAGTGAAAGTGTAATTGTTCAAGTGGCTGTAACTTATAAACGACTTGTCCGATTTTGTTGCGTATAGGCTTGTTTGGAAGATAAATGTGAGTACTTTCGTATATCGTATCCAGTGATGCGTGATTGTCTCAAGAAAAGTTGCTAGAAGGGGTAACTTGAATTAAAAAGAGTGTTTTTCATTTTACCGCAAAAATTTAAATGGTATGGTATAATTCTGATAATAATAACTAGTCCAAATTATGTAGAATTTAATGTTTTAAGGTTTTTAAGTTTTTTTTTTTTTTTTTTTTCAAGGTTTTTTTCTTGTAAATTTAATCTTCATTTCGATTCTGTTATCAGAACTATACCGTACCATTTAAATTTTTGCGGTGAAACGAAAATAACAGTTTTTAATTCAAATTACGCCCTCTAGCAACTTTTCTGGAGACAATCACGCATCACTGGATACGATATACGAAAGTACTCACATTTATCTTACAAACAAGCCTATACGCAACAAAATCGAACAAGTCGTTTATAAGTTACAGCCACTTGAACAATTACACTTTCACTACCTTCCCCTACTCACACGAAGATCGGTACGCCAATGAGCCCTGTACCAAAAAGACGTGAAATCGTCTAGGTTTTCTAACCATGTTGATAAAGATATAGCTCAATCTGAGAATTTCCGGAGAAATTTCGAATTTTAATATTTAAGCTTTGATTGCGCCCCCTAGCGGCAAAATTTCGAAGTTATAAATATTTCCCAGCATTTTCTCGTGGCCACTTTAGTGATCATATTTTTTTTCCTGAACTTTTAGGTCCAGTAGTTTCCGAGACATGGCCGGTGGCCACCCTTGCTGGGGTGTATAGTTGCCTGAATTTTATTTGACGAAAAAAATATCAAAATCGTGTGTTTCAACTCAAAAAACCTTGAAAACGATATGTCACTTGTTATGCTATTTTGTGACCTTATTCCCTCCTCCTTCATCCTCCTCCGAAAAGAGGAAGAGGTTGAAAAGTAACTGGAACGTGTGAGTCCTCGTTTTTAGGATTTTTAGATAGGTATGAGGAATCCAAATTTGGTGTTATTTTTCTTATACAGAGTGTCCCGAATTTAGGTTGAAATATTTGAAAAGTATGAAAATTTCCTACCAGTCAATTCTAACCAAGCATAGGCTTGCATTTTAACATGTTGCTATGGCAACGACCTTATTTTATCGGAAATCACCCTACTCATAATCACGTGACTGAAACATTAATAAGTGGAAATCTCACTGGCTTTGCATCTGGATGTAGCTCCCATATGATTACAGTGTTGCCGTCCCCACTCTCCCTAACAATCCCAACCCAACTGGTGCATGGGAGCTACATCCAGCCGCTACTATTAAATCTTCTCAAATAGTTTTGGCATAAAATTTTCTTGCCGAATCTCCCGCGAGCTCGAATTAAAAATCCGGAAATAATTCGAGCTTTAGGGAGATTATAAGTGAAAAAAAAATTAGTTGACTAAATAAAAATTTCTTTGGAAATGTCATGTTTCCGAGATACAGGGTGTCAAAGTTTAATTTCTATTTTTGTTTTATCTAGATAAATCCCATAATAGTTCTGTTATTTTGACAAAAATCGGCATCCGTAGTGTTTTTGACATACAAAATTCAAATTTGATATTAATATGACTCTATTTTGTATGTGGCGCCATCTACAAGTATTTTTACTGTTTCTAATAGTCATAACTTTATCGCCAAACCCTGTATCCTTGTTTTGAGTGAAAAAAATGATTATAACATAGTTTTTAAATAAAAACGATACTCTTGTTGGAAGTTGCTAGGAACAACCGTTTTCGAGATATGTGCACTTGAATTAATGTGGTTTTTAATGACAAATTTTGAAAATTTGATACATTTCATTTATTTTTTCCCTTTTTTTTAAATTTTTTAATTTATATTTTACATTTAAACTATAGTCAAATTCAACACCACCCATGTCTATTTTCAAAATTTGCCATTGAAAACCACATTTTATAAATTAATTAAAGTGCGAATATCTCGAAAAGGGTTCCAACAAGAGAATCGGTTTTATTCAAAAATAATGTTATAATCATTTTTTTTTTACTGAAAACACAGATACAGGGTTAGAAAAAAGATATGACTTTTTGAAACAGTAGAAGTACTTGTAGATGGCGCCACATACAAAATGGTCATGATAATATCAAATTTGAATTTCTTTTGTCAAAAACACTCTGGATACCGATTTTTGTTAGATTATCAACAAAATATAAATTAAACTTTGACACCCTGTATCGCGATAACAAAGCGTTTACTAATAAATTTTTTATAGCAAACTAGTATTTTTTTTCAGTGCAGAACATACTGTTCAAATATTTCAATTTAATTTCGGGACACCCTGTATTATTTTTAGCTGCGTGACTTCACCTATTTTTGCTGCAAAAGAGATATGACAAAAATAATGTCAAAAGAGTTTTCTTAATCCAGAAAACCTCGAAAACTCATTTTCTCCTCATTCATCCTTTTCCGAAAAGAGGAAAAAAGTTACAGGAACGTGTGAAACCTCATTTCAAGGGCGTTTGGGTATGAGAAATCCGAAATTGGTGTTATTTTTTTATAACAATAATTACGACAATAAAAAACATTTTCTGAGCCAACATTTTTATTATTTTTTTCAAAATAAAAACGAAATACATTGAAAAGAAGTGTGGGAGCTATGGAATTAATTTGATAAGATATTCTCTGACAAAATCAAAAACAACAAATCCGATTTTGACAGAACAAGAACAGACTTCCTGGCAGTGTGTTTGGAAAGCAAACACTGCCACACCCGTCCAACACTTGGCTTTCAGTCCTGACGGAACACTTTTTGCCACTTCTGGCGAAAACGATAGACTCGTCAAGATCTGGTATGAAAACAAGCATTGTAAGTAGCACAGAGAAACCTTGCTGCTTTAACTAAAAAAAAAAACACAGTCCTGTTCACCAAAAGCATGGAAGCACCCATAGAACTAGACTATGGTTTTGTCTACATCGCCCATCCTCGTGCAGTTACCCATGTGTCCTGGAGAAATACAAGCAAATACATGCCAAAGTAAGCCTTAGTAAAACGGCCCATACACTATGCAACTGGTTGATTGGATAGTGTATGAGTCGTTTAACTAATCAATTTCTCCAGAGGTTCAGTGTCCAACATGCTGCTGACATCCTGCAAAGACAACATTTGTCGTTTGTGGGTCGAAACTGTTCTTCCTGAAGATGGACTGGTTAATTTGTCGCAATTGGACCCACAAGCCCATCATCCAAAGTTCCGGACCCATCGTCACAAGCATCGGTTTATGCAGAGATTGAAGCATATGAAGTAAGTACCATGAGGAAGGGGTTTTGTTATTATATCTACGCAAGTTAATGCGGGTTTTTGTTCGGTAGCAGATGGTCTGTTTGTTTGTATTGTAAAATAACCAGGATTTATTGTGGGTAAGTGCGAGAGTGGTTTTGTAAGAGTGCAGTGTTTTATGACAGAAAATTTTACTACTGTTTTCATATTTTATATGTTAGCTCTACTGGTGCTCCTGTAAGAGAAAGCAACAGGTTATCAAGCAACCATACCCAGAACGTCCCTTATCTTACTGTCAAATTTCAGGAAAATAAGGAAACAACCTCTGGTTCGCTCTTTGATCCTTTCTTTGTTTGTTTTCTGTTTTTAGCGTATTCTTTTAATTCTTTATTTCTTGTTTGGTACATTTAAAGATTCAAGTGAACAACCAAACAAAAATCCAAGGAATAGAAGAATGGGTTAAATTAAAGAAACAAAGGATCACTTGTTTGCTAATTCATCGACATCTTTAGTTTCTTCATCAGTTGTTCCTTTGCGTTTTTGTTTTTGTCATTCGCTCTTTTTTTCAATTCTTCAATCTTTTCTTTGGTTCTCTCTTTGTTCTATTGACGGATTCTGTTTTCAGCTCCTCCTTCATTTTTTTTTAGTTAAATTTCGTCTATGGTTCTGCCGTTGCTCTATCTTCAGTTTATTGTTTATTGGCGTTTTTGTTTTTTTGATCCACATTTTGCTCAGTTTTTTTTTCGGACTGTTTTTTTTAAGAACCTAAAACAGAACAAATGGAGGAAATCATTATCAGAACCAGAGAACTAATCAAATAACCCTGGAACCAAAGAAACATTCGAAAACCTAAATGAACAACAGCAAACACCAAAAAAAAAAAAAAAAAATGAAGAAAAATGAAAAAAACAAACATACAACGGAAGACCCACAACAACCAAACGACAAAATGGAATAACCCCTAAAGAAAAATTCAAAAAACCAAAATTACAATGACAGAACGAAAAAACATTAACAGCAAATAAAAAAAAACAAGATACCTACATCGATAGAACTACAACAAGCAAAGAAAAAACAAAATAAAAGCACTTGTTTTTTATGACGATGTTTAACGGGGTTGAAAAATTATATTTTCCGAGACTCGGGCGCCACCCTCTGGATTTGTGTGGTTCAGGCGTTCTGTGATGTTCCCGAAAAAAATCGAATTTATTATTTGTATCTCAATAATTCTTTTGCCAATTTTGTTGAGTTTTTCATTGTAACAAGACTGCAAATTAGCACTAACTAGATAGTAATTATGAGTTCCAGTGACGTCCCGAGGAGCAGATTCACGAATAATATTGACAAAAAATGTGTGCCACTGGATTTTTCTGGAAATTTTATATTTTTTCCAGATAAAGCTGCTGAAAATACAACTTTTTTGATATTTTCTCGTATTTTTCTTCGTTTTCGAGGAAAAAAATTGAATCCAGATTATTCTAACAGTTTTTCGACATGCAATAAAGTGGTTTTGATTTGACAGAATTAGAATTTTGCGAAACTATTCATTAGAAACGGAATTTTATTGATGACTATTGATTAGCTTTAGCGCGGTGAATTCTGCTTCAAATGACAGTTTTGACATTCAACAACGTTGCCAAACTATGCACATTACATTGAGGAAGTTACGGATTTTTGAGAATAAAATAATGTTTGATGGGGAATTAAAATTCCTTGATGATCAAATTTTATTGACGTTACCTTTTGCTTAAAATGACAGACTTGACAGTAAACAATGTTGCCAAACTATTCAAAATTCTCTAAAATAGAATATTATTGATATTAGTATTCAATTCAACTAGCGGTGTAAATTTTGCTTCAATTGACAGTTTTGACATATAACAACCTGCCAAATCACGTAAATAACAAGGATTCCGAGTTTTGATTTTTTCAAAATAAAACAATAAATATTTGATAGGCAATCCAAATTCCTTGAGAAATTAATTTTATTCACGTAACATTTTGCTTGAAATGACAGTTTTGACAGTTAACGATGTTGCCAAACTATTCAAAATTCTCTAAAATGGAATTTTAGTGATGACTCAATGTTTAATTTATGAATAAAAAAGTTCTAGCGTTGTGAATTTTGCTTCAGATGACAGTTTTGACATTTAACAACGTTGCCAAACTATGCACATCACATTGATCTATCAAGGACAACGCCGGAAATTACGGATTTTTGAGAATAAAATAATGTTTGATGGGGAATTAAATTTCCTCAATAATTAAATTTTATTGACGTTACCCTTTGCTTGAAATGACAGTCTTGACAGTAAAAAATGTTGTCAAACTATTCAAAATTCTCTAAAACGGAATTTTAGTGATGACTCAATGTTTAATTTATGAATAAAAAAGTTCGTGAATTCTGTTTCAAATGACTGTTTTGACATCTAACAACGTGTTCAAACTATGCACATCACATTGATAATTAAATTTTATTGACTTCACCCTTTGCTTGAAATGACAGTCTTGACAGTAAATAATGTTGCCAAAGTATTCAAAATTTTCTAAAACGGAATTTTAGTGATGATTCAATGTTTAATTTATGGATAAAAAAGTTCTAGTGCAGTGTATTTTGCTTCAAATGACCAGATTTGACGTTTAACAACGAGTTTTGGAAAAAAAATTATTGGCGCTACAGTTTGCTTGAAATAATAATTTTAATAAAGTTGCCAAACCATTTAAAATATCTTCTGAAAAGGAAATTTATTGACTAATCACAATTGAACGAGCTCAAATGACAGCTTTGACATTTAACAATGTTGTCAAATTATGCAAACTACATTGTTTTCTTGAGCAGCGCCCCAAAGTTTAGTTTTAAATTTAAAGAAGATAACTTTAAATTGATTGAAACTGTTTCTCTGGACTCCACTGGAACTCATAACTACCATCTAGTTGGTGCTAATTAGGCAACAAATTTGGATCTTTCCAGAACCTGCTTCCATATAAGAAGAAACGCCAAAAATCACGCCCATGGCCTTATAGGTTCATCCCTACCCATTCCCACGTTACCATCAACTTACAGCGTGCACGATTTTCATTCTTACGGCTATCATGGGACAGGTAAGTTGGATTTTTTTAAAAGGAAAACCAATGTAAGTCAATGTAGGAGTGACTCCAGGCCTCCACTTCCACCTGGCAGCTTCAGTAAACGCCGAAACTGACATCCCTCTAGTCCCAAGTATAAGTTTCTGCAACCCAAAACCAGCTTTTGTCTTGCATTGGCTGGATAATAAGGAAATGCACTTTAGCGTCCAAGCTGAAAGGTTTTTAGAAGAATTTGCCAGGCCTGTTGTGGAAAATCCTGACTATGAAGACAGCATGGATCCGTTGATGGAAACGGCGGCGCCTGATGGGGTGGATGCTAGAATCGAAACGTTTTTACGAGACTGGCACCATAGTCCTGACTTGTTGTTCAGTATCCATCCGGTGGATGGGAGTTTTTTGATTTGGGTGGTGGAGTGGTTGGATGAGTTCCATCCAGGGTCGTTCCGACAGGCGCAAGTGTCGTTTTCCACACGCATTCCTGCGGCTTTTCCTGTCGGAGACTCCATGAGCATGAGTACTACTGTCAGTTTGTACAGTACGGCAGCTGTGATGAAGCATTTGCTCAAAGATGCCATCAACAAAGAGTGTTTCAATAGAAACCTAGCCAGTGTGCGGGAGGATGATTACAATAAGCCCTACACCGAACCTAGAGAGAAGAACGAATCGGGCATTCCAGTTTTTCTAGTGACAAAGCACGATAATGGGACTTTAAATTTGTGGCATGTGACCTTTGCTGATGGCAGCAAGTTCTCGCAGGTGCTCAGTATAGGGCATCGCAGCAGAGCGTCAGGACATCGATTTAGAGTCAATGATATCACGTGTCATCCAGTGTTGCCGTTGTTGCTGACTACAAGCCATCATAACATTGTTGATCAGAAGTGTCCTCAAAAGCAAAACGTGAGTAATAGGCAACTTTCATATTTTTCTGTTTTCCATCATTTTCTATACATTTTGAATTTAATGACGGTTTTGGTGATTTTTGTTACCATTTTCAGGCCTTTGTTTTTTTTGAAGTTTTGTTAAACATTTTTAAAATATAACTCACTTTTATAACCGTTTTGATGGTTTTTTTTGTTGCCATCTTTAGGGCTTTAAAACTTTTTATTTTTAATATTTTTGAACATTTGCAATACGTTTTCCGTGAATCTTTGAATTTCAGGCCTCTTTTTTGATTAAAATCAACTTTATAACGGATTTGGCTTTGTATTAACAAATTAAGCATAAATACGGCTAAATCGAAATTTTGTATTTTTGCGAAAAAGCATAAATTGAGATCAATTGACCCTACTAGTTTGCAGGTTGTAATCAATAATGAGAGATTAATTTATGAACATAAGATCAAGTATTTGGGAGTTATACTAGATTCTGAATTGAGTTTCCGACCACATGCTGACTATATTATGAGAAAATATTCACAAAAAGTCGGATTTATTTCTAGAGTGGGCAAAGATTTATCAATGTACTCAAAATTGTTATTGTATAAAAGCATCGCAGCTCCCCACCTAGAATTTTGCACTACCTTATTATATAGTCTGCCGAGTTTTAAAGTGGGCGAATTTCAAATAATACAGAACAGGGCGATGAGAACAATTTTAAAATGTAATAAGTACACCCCAATTAATCTGATGTTGAATGTTAGTGGTTTGTTGTCCATCAAACAAAAAATTATTTTTAACATAAACCTATTTATATATAAAATTAGAAATAGCCTTGTACCAAACTACATCTGTGATAGAGTTAAATGTTTTAAGAATGTACACACTTATGAAACTAGGAACTGTGATGATTTTATTTTAGTTAATAGTAGTAATTCTAGTCAAATGGTACATAACTCAGTATTAAACAGAGGCCTTTCCGATTTTAATAAAATGCCGAGCAATCTCAAACACTGTGATAATTTAACAAGTTTTAAAAGACTTTTGAGGGAATATGTGTTGTCCAAATTTTAATTGTTTGTTCCACATTTTTGTTCGAATTTTTTATATTTTATTTTACACATTGAAATTTTCATTATAATATCATGTATTTAACATTGTTAATTTAGTTTTTTGTATGTAGCTTTATATGCTAAATAAAGAATATTATTATTATTATTATTTGATGATTTTTGTTGCCATTTTTAGGGCTTTTTTGAATGTTTTCGATAGTTTTTTTTCAATTTTTAGATTTCAGGCATCGTTTCGGTTAAAATCAATCTCATGACATTTTTGATTTTTTTTTCTCATTTTTTGATTCTCTAGACATCTTTTTTTTTTTTTTTTTTAAATCAATTTTATGGCGTTTTTAATGATGATGACAACCATTTTTAGGGCTTCTAATTTTTTCGAAAGCTTTTTTTAAACTTTTTCCAGTACACCTCATTTTAATCTACGGTCTTTTTCATTTAAATTTGAAAAAAAAAAAAATATACATTTTGTTTTCGTTTAAAATCAATTTTATGATGGTTTTGATGATTTTTGTCATCATTCTCAGGCCTTTGTTTTTTTTTAAGCTTTGTTGAACATTTTCAAAACATAACTCACTTTTATAACCGTTTTGATGGTTTTTGTTGCAATTTTCAGGGCTTTGAAATTTCATTTTTGATATTTTTTGGACATTTTCAAAACGTTTTCTGTAAATCTTTGAATCTCTTTTTTGATTAAGATCAACTTTATAACGGGTTTGATGATTTTTGTCGCCATTTTTAGGGCATTTTTGAATGTTTTCGATGATTTTTTTTTCAATTTTTAGATTTCAGGCATAGTTACGGTTAAAATCAATCTCATGACATTTTTGATTTTTTTTCTCAATTTTTGGATCTTAGACATCTTTTTTTTTTGTTTGAAATCAATTTTATGGCGTTTTTGATGATGAAACCCATTTTTAGGGCTTCTAATTTTTTCGAAAGCTTTTTTTAAACTTTTTCCAGTACACCTCATTTTAATCTACGGTCTTTTTCATTTAAATTTGAAAAAAAAAAAATTATACATTTTGTTTTCGTTTAAAATCAATTTTATGATGGTTTTGATGATTTTTGTCATCATTCTCAGGCCTTTGTTTTTTTTTAAGCTTTGTTGAACATTTTCAAAACATAACTCACTTTTATAACCGTTTTGATGGTTTTTGTTGCAATTTTCAGGGCTTTGAAATTTCATTTTTGATATTTTTTGGACATTTTCAAAACGTTTTCTGTAAATCTTTGAATCTCTTTTTTGATTAAAATCAACTTTATAACGGGTTTGATGATTTTTGTTGCCATTCTTAGGGCTTTTTTGAATGTTTTCGATGATTTTTTTTTCAATTTTTAGATTTCAGGCATAGTTACGGTTAAAATCAATCTCATGACATTTTTGATTTATTTTTCTCATTTTTTGATTCTCAGACATCTTTTTTTTTTTTTTTAAATCAATTTTATGGCGTTTTTAATGATGAAAACCATTTTTAGGGCTTCTAATTTTTTCGAAAACTTTTTTTAACTTTTTTGGAAATTTTCAAAACGTTTTCCGTAAATTTTTGAATCTCATGCCTGTTTTTTGATCAAAAAAGCATTTTTCAATTATTGTTTTCAATGATTTTTTTCACAGTTTCTAGATTCCAGGCATCGTTTCGGTTAAAATCAATCTTATGACATTTTCGATTTTTTTTTCTTAATTTTTGGATCTCGGACATTTTTATGGCGTTTTCAATGATGAAAAACCATTTTTAGAGCTTCTAATTTTTTTAAAAGTTGTTTTTAAACTTTTTTCAGTTCACCTCATCTTAATCTACGAAGTTAAGGATTTCTATTTCATTTAAATTCGAAAAAAAATAATTTTTCATACATTTTGTTTTCGTTTAAAATCAATTTTATGACGGTTTTGATGATTTTTATCAACATTTTAAAGCTTTTTTTGAACATTTTCAGCACTGTTGTTTTTCAAGTTTTGGATCTCAGGTATATTTTTTCATTCAAAATCAAATTTATGATGTTTTTGATGTCTTCCAAAACCATTGGTGATCACCAATTTTAAGTATTTTAAGTTTTTTCAAAGTTTTTTGAACATTTTCAACACTTTTATTCTCTCAATTTTTGGATCTCAGGTATGTTTTTTTTATTTAGAATCAATTTTATGATGTTTTTATGTCTTCTAAAACAATTTTCAGGGCCTCAAAGTTATTTTAGAGCATTTTTTGAACACTTCACATCAATCTATAAAGTTTAATACATTTTTTTTCCATTTATAATCGATTTCATCACTTTCCCAATCATTTTCTTCATTTTATACGTTCTGAACATTCATCTTATTTCCATTTTTGGATTTCAATCATCTTTTTTTGTTTAAAATCATTTCTATGACGTTTTTGATGATTTTTTTCCAGCATTTCAAGTTGCAGTACTTTTCCAAAACATTTTTTATGAACATTTTTGGATCTCAGACATCTTTCTTTGTTAAAAATCAATTTCATCACGTTCCTGAGGACTTCTTTCACCATTTTATACTTTTTGAACATTCTATCATCCGCTATACGTCTTATTTTCATTTAAAATCGATTTTATGACGGTTTTGATGATTTTTAGCACCATTATCAGACATTTTAATTTTTTAAGCTTTTTCAAACATTCCCAATTCATGTTTGTCTCTGAGGGATCATTTTTTCATGTTAAAAAAAAATCAATTTTATGGCCGTTTTGATGAAATTCAACGTTTTCAGGACTCTAAAACTTTTTTTGAACTTCTTAAACATTTTTTATACACTTTTTTTCAATTTTCAAATCTCAAACATTTTTTTTTGGTTAAAGTCAACATTTTCAGGGCTTTAAAAGTTTTTTAAAGCTTTTTGAAACATTTTCAATTGAAATTTTTTGATCTTGGACATCTTTTTTGTTCAAAATCAATTTCATGACTTTTGATGATTTTAAAGCTTTTAAAAACATTTTCTATTAAAATGTCAGGCACCTTTTCCCGTTCAAAATCAATCTCATGATGTTTCTGATGACTTTTTCCAACATTTACGGGGTTTAATAACTTCTTTAAAGCTTTTTTAAACATTTTCAATTGAAACTTTTCGACGTTTTTTATGGATGTTTAGCATTTTTTGATTTTTGAAAACCTTTTTCAAGAACACTACTTCAATTCAAAGGTTTAAGAGATTTTTCAATTCAAAAATTTTCAACACTATTACCACTTATTTCTAGGGCTCTAAAAAACATTTTCAATATTTTTTTTTCAAAATTTGAATCGCAGCAATAATTTTACTATTGAAATCAATTCGTTAACGTTTATGATGATTTTTTAAACCAATTCAATTTTTTTCAAAAAATTTTTTGAACACAGTTTTTGTTTAAAGTCAATTTTATCACGTTCTTGAGAATGATAGAAGCCAATCTCTCAAAGCTTTTAATTTTTTAAAATTTATCTTTTTTTTGTTTAACAAGATATTTTTATCTATGAAGTAATATTTAATCAAAATAAAAAAATCTACAACATCAACACATAAATTTTCTAAAAACACAAAAGTGTTGAGACTCTTAATAAACATCCAAAAGCCTCATGTAAACCGATTTTTCGCCCCGCGCAGAAAAAGTTTGGGAAACGGCTTAAGAGGTCCAACCCTTCAAAGGAATTTTGCGAAAATTGAAACTTTATTCTTATAAATTCTCTAAATTTCATTGGAAAAGTCCTCCAGAGTACAGGGTGTATCAAAAATAAGGTGCAATTCAATTAAACTTATGTCCTTAACTTTTGAGTTACATTTTTCAAAAATAATGCGCCCAATGCTTTTATAAATTTTTTTCATCAGACGTAGACAAATTAAAAAATTAAGTTTGTCTCAATGGAGATCTTAGAAATAATTTTTTTTTGCCAAATTTATTTTTTTTTTTCACTAAACCTTGTAAAGTGAAATTCTAATAACATATACGGACACGTGCATCGGTTAAATTTCAGGGCTTCTGCAGCGAACTAATCCTATGGAAAGTAGACGCAGTAGGCCCTCTATCAAAATCAGGCGGAATTTGCGAACTAGCCCGAATCAGCTCGCCTGAACCATCAGCCTTCAGCAACGTTGCCTGGATTCCCACATTGTTGCCGTCCAGCACTTTGGGCAATCTGTCCAACTCGCCCAGTGCCTGTTTTGTCGCTTCGGACGGACAATGTTTGCGGGTTTATCAGGCTGTCATTGACGCTCGGACACTTTTGGCGGACTTATCGTTCAAGGAAACAAGACAGAAGCATGCTGATCATGAGTCGATGAGTGAAGTCAGCGATATGTCGTCGTTTAATGAGGATGCTTTGCTGGATAATATCAATATTGGTGAGTTTATTCATGATGTGATTGGTTGATAGACAACAGATAGTTTCACCTATGTTGCCAATTCATTCATGCAAATTGTCCATTTATTCTTGCAAAGTTACATTTTTCGGTGGTACAAAAAGTACAAGTGGCTCCTTTAAACTCCAAATATTCACTACAAGGATTGTGTTTGTTTAGTGAACAATCCCGAATTCCCATGGATTGAAATCGGGCTATAACGCAGGCTCCGTCGCATTCTATGAGATATTGCTCGTCTGGTTGACATTCGTCTGGATGGCCAAAGCAATCGTAACATTTTACAGCTGAACATCCATCTAAAAAAATGCTGATGGGTGTCTGATTAACCATAGAAAACATACCAAAGCAAATTGTGAATAGCACAAGTATTGTAACAGCTGTTGGTTTAGTCATCACTGCGGTTGACTGATTATGTTTCTCTTATTTATATTCACCATAATCCAATTGGGAAATAATCACAGATAAACTTTGTTTTTATTTAAAATAGCATTAACTTTATTATGACAAATTGGGATTGTCAACCTTCGGTATTGTTTTGATTTGTTATTAATGTTGCTTTTGATTTGCTTTATCTATTTATTCGATAAAGTGATTGAATTTTTGTTAAACATCCGGAAAATACTGTACTCAAAATTGAATGGAATATTCGATAACTCATGAGCAACAACTTGAATTTTCCAAAAAAAAAAATCCACCACTATTTAAGAAGTTTTGTTGGGTTAATCTGTTGGTTGTTTCTGTTTTTTTTAAATGTTCCTGGAAAAAATGGATGAGAATTTCAATATCTTTAATTGCGAAAGTATTCTCACCTGCACAGATAATTCGTTTCTCAATATAGCCTAAACGGCTTGGAAAATTAAACCGCGTCTTGGGTCATCAGCCGCGTCTAAAATTCGATACTTATTCGCTTCATCGATCCTACTTGATCGATCGATACTTTGGGGTCAATATCGATGGTCGATAGTAAAAATAATTAAAGTTGGGTTTGGGGAATTGTAACTGCCTCAAGTTACTGCCTGGAATTGAAAAGAGATTCATTTATTTTTATTTATTTATCGCCAATATAAATTTCATATTTGTTTCACAAAATTCTTTATGCTATCAAATTATTTTATAACAAAGTATTATTTTCATTTACCTGGCATTTACAAACTAACTTATGGTTCCAAAATAAAAATAAAGAACGACACATTTGTGATACTCCCCTACACTCCCTATTTCTGTTTAAAAAAAAAGGAAAAAAAAAGTAATTTCCCCTAAAGTTACTGCCGGAAATTGATGTTTTGAGAGATGAAAATAGATTTTTTTAGTCGCCATTGCTTCATTAACTAGAAGCAAAAATAAGTGTGGTAGTGCCGGTATCCAAAGTCCAACAAGGCCAAAAAAATTCCAGATCGATTAATTTGATCCCAGTGGTTGATAACAATAGACATTAGCGAAGGTTATGTTGTGTTTAGTGTTTTTGTAGACCTGCAGAGGGCATTTGAGACTATCAATTGAATAAATATGGGGTGACACCATTGACTTTAAATACTTTAGACTGGGCATCCCATTCATAAAATGGTATAAGTCTTGACGCCAACATCACAATAAGTGCGAAAGAGACAACACTATGAGTGGAAAGAGATGAAACGAGGAATCCGAACCCATCGGGCAACACCGCATGAGAACATGTGATTCTTATAATACGTACGTCCGAACTCGATTTTCATCTGGAACAGCGGCGGCACATTTCGAGTTTCTACCGTTTTGCATGAAAAATATAAATGAATATTAATTCGGGTAGGCACCTATGTCGTTATTGTTATATGACAGTATATCACATTTTTGACTTTCTGAATCAATAAAAATTGAAATTTTCATAATTAAAAATTAAATCTCCTGCTGTTCTTCCGACAATAATGAATTACGGTTCCGAATAAAATGACAACCAAAATACAAAATATATTTCGCCTTTCTTACATAACTCTAAGGCCATTTCACTCAATTTGTCATATGATTTTTGTTTTTGGAGACGGGAAACTGTATGGTCTGCCGGTGAGTCATGATTGGCAAGCTTCCCGGTTTTAAATATTTGATTCCATCAATGTCACGTAAATAGTCTTGTGGGTTAAAATGGGCCGAACACAAAAAGGGAGGTTTGATTCGAAGTCGGTCCTCGTCAATCCTCACCAAAGAACACCAAATATTTCGCAGCTCTTCATTTTTTGGAAATCTAAAATTGGATAACAAGGAAAAAATATAAAAAATAGGAAACAGCAACGTTTTACTTTTCTTGTTTCTAATACATAAGTATAAGTACAGGCGAAAAGTATAATAAATAAATGGCCGAAAAACTATTTTTAACTATACCAAAATGATTATCAGTGCTGGAAAGTGAGTGGAGATAAATTCAAAGAAATATGGTGCAGGAGTCATACTAAACAAAGACCGCAAATATTGGTATACCTGCAAATTGAAGCAGGTAAGCAATATTGTTTATTGGTCTATTCTTCTTTAAATTAATGTCTAGACATAAATTAAATTTTGTATGTTTAGACATAAATTTGGCCCAAAAACATTTATGTCTAGATATACATTCAAAGAAGTATGGGCAAATAAACAATACATAATGCGTAGGTACCCTGCTTCAATTTGCAAGTACCAATATTTGCAGTTTCTATTCACTTTTCGCATTCTCCAGAAAATTAAACATTTTTTATATATCCTATACCTACCTTAAAAATAAAATTGCCATTTTTTCTGGCACGTTTGATGTAAAGGTTTATTCGGAAGCCTTGGGAACAGGGTAAATATCTATTTTCAACCATTGAACTTTTATTTAAAACTTCTTTCCAAACGTCAAATTAAAAAGTGAATTGCGGGGTCCATTTAGCTGTGCCCTGTACAAGGTTTTTTTATATATTAATTTAGACCCCCTTTATCTTTTTTATTTGACGTTTCTGACAAAAATGTCCCTTCATAAAAGTCTATTGATTGGTTTCGAGCAAATTGTTGGAAAAACTATATTTCGCTTTTACAGGAAGAAAGACTGGGCGTCGTCAAAATTTTTCATTCCAATTGAAAGGTACAGGCAAAGAGGGCGATATGTCAAAAAGTTAATTTCGAGATAAACGCGAGGTTTTAAGAGCTCTAAAAAGTGATTATAATAATAATAATGGTAAAAGTAAGCATTCTTACTGAAGACTTCAACCTTATTGTAATAAAAAAAACGAAAATAAGACAGTTGAGGAAGTATCCAATAAATAATTCATCTTGACTGTGTATGAAATAATCGAGGAAATAATGGAATAGGTATTCAAGTAATATGAATATCCTTTCTTATTTGAGAACAATCGGTTCCTATTGCATAGAACACTACCATTCAGGCTTTTTTTCCAAATCAGTTTCATTTTTTCGTTGTTACCTATTCACGAATAAAAACAAACATTTAAACTTCCTGAAGATTGAAAAATCCTCATTTTCATGAATGAAATATGATGATGCCTACACTCTACACCACTGGATCCCTTTCCAGTCAATGCTCAATGCAAATTGGACACTTACCTGTGAATGGTGATTTCTGGATCCGAATGGTCCAGTTTTTGACACAGCAAGCGCAATCTTACCATTTTTCACAAATAAAGTCACAATACAACTCTTCACAAGCACGAAAGTAGAAGTTTTCAAGTTGAAACCCCATGGCATCACCGCACTACCTTCAAAATCGAAACCAGCTGTTTAAAGGCAGCGTTGCCGTGTACTAGGACTAATATTTACTATGTATCGCCTGTATCCAATGCACAAAAAATCATTATTTAATGAATGTTAGTAATTAATCTTTGAGTAGCACAAAAATGTTTCACATTATTTATGATATGAAATAATATCATCATTAGACACTATCACCGTTGTTCAACATTGAGTTGATTCACACGAAATCATGGTTGTAAATGTGTCTGATTATGCGATAATCTAGAATAGTGAACCTTGATGCACCTTCTTGAAAAATGAACAACACTCAATCCTCCTTAATTTTCATTGTATCATGTCTTATCAATCAATTTCGTACACAGAGGAATTTTCATTGATGAAGATTTGCCCAAATCGGCAACCGCGTCCAAAGCAGGTCAGTTTTCGGCGACGCAGATAGATATAACTCGACAAGGATAGCGATACAGTGAATTTCTCAAGACATACGTCCAAAATTGGATGATGGTGCCATTATTTTTGAAGGTTTCCTTCTCTAAAGCCTTATAAAACTCAATGGGTGACACATATGCACTTGGATGGTCAGACAGTTACTTTATTGAGGGATTTCTTAACACTAAAGTTCATGGAGTTCTATCAGGATCAATAAAAAATGACAAAATTTTTCCCCAGGGCAAAATATTAAGGTCGCTGTTATTTATATGGTTGATGAATGATTGCCATTCATCAAAAATACCAAAGTAAAAAAAATCAAGAATAAGCACACTTCAGAACGGCAGTCTTAGTTTGTTGATCAATCGTAAATTTCTTCTCCACTGTGTATAGGTGGTTGTATAATATTTTATTTCATACTGTACCGTGAAGTATCATTTACCGGACTCAAAACCAGTCCGGTAAATGACACTTTACATCAACAGAGACTGTGAAATTGCATTGGTAGCATGTTTTGGCTGGCGCCATCTCATGATTTTAATTGATAACTTGACATAGAATGTTGGCAATATATAATTATTAACCTATCTATTACCCAAGTGGTGACATGATTTGGCATGGTAAAAATGTGCCACCCTAAGTGTATGATTTGACAAGAAAGCACTTTAAACCAATCAAAAAAAATTTATTACAGTATGAAACAAAACAATGTACGATACACAGCCGTTAAATGTCATTCAACTACTCGTCTAGAAATTCCAGACTCGGCTCCTTCGTCGCCTCGTCCATAAACATCCCGACTCGTGGTTTAAAAACTCATTTACCGCCTTAGTAACGTGAAAACTATTGGGTTCCCCTACATACAGTGCATGTAGAGGAAGGTATTCATGGATTTTTGTGTTCAATAACTCATGAAACTACAATTTCCAAAAAATAACAGATTTGCCTAAATTTTGACCCAGACAAATTTTTTTTTGCTTGATCTACCGACATTTGATGTATTGTATTGTCATTTTTTATGGAATATAAACTCCTCGTCAAAATAAGAAACATTTTTTTTGCCCATATGTTCATTTATACAGGGTGTTTCATTAATATTGCGAAAAAATTCAGGGTGAGTTTCCCCACTTAAAAATAATAAGAAAACTTCATATAAAGGTGTGTCCGGAAATGCTTCGTTACAGAGCTACAGGGTGTTGAAGTTTTATTTTTATTTTTGTTTTTTCTAAATGATATTTGAACCAATGTCTATATTTCCATAAAAATTGGTCTTTGAGGGTTTCTTTTTATGCGGAATTTGAATTTTATCTCAGTTTGGGTCTAACTTGTAGAGGGCGCCACCTACACTCATTTGTCCTGACATGCACAGCCATAACTTTTTTGGACGTAACCGTATGACATATTTGAGTGAAAAAACATATTTCGCCTTTATTTTTATGCAAAAAAGGCATACCTGTTAGAAGTCGCTACGTGGAACCAGAAATAATATTTTTGAGTTGAATATTTTTTCATGAAATTTGGTACAGATCCATTTCAGGGGATGGAAAATACAAGGTATTACAAAACGTGAATATGAAATTTTTAGGAGAATTTTCACGTAATTGGTTCAAGTTTAGGGTTTTTTGACCTAGGCTTTGGGGAGAAATATTTTTGAGAGTTGGCAACCCTGGTTATGGCAACTTTAAATCTTTAATATTTCTTTTCGGTTAAAACGTTATTTTTTCGCTGTTTTTTTTTTGGTGATAAATCACGTTATAGGGATTGTAGTCTCCTATGAAAAAAAAATATTCCTGCAGTGTTTCACTAGATTTTGCGAAAATCTACCTTTCAAGTCTCGTTTGAAGTTGTTAAGAAAATGCGGTGATTTTGTTAATTTTTTCTAAATAAAGTGAAAATACCGCAACTTTTTTTTTTATCAAAATATGTCTTAGATAGTCTTCTATCAATCCATAAAAAAAGTGTGAAATGTGTGGATCGCTAAATGACAAAAAACCCCTCTTTTTATACAGAGTGACCCATTTGAAAGCGGGCCACCCCCATAACATTTTTATGTATGGAGCGATTTTGACGAATTTTTTTTTTATATGTGAAGAGTGAAAAGGTTTATTTTGAGGCCAGACGGCGTCAAGTTTTTTCAAAATTCAAGGTCTGCTAGAACATATTTTAGAGGCTGAAAAATCCAGAATCCATTTTAGAGATTTTTTTAGAAAAAATCTGTCTTTGCCACTGGATCCGTCATACCCTCAAATGAATCTTTACCAAATTTCATGAAAAAATATTGAAAATTAACGATTAATTTTTTCATACACAAAGAAGTATTTTACCTCAAAACTCTTGCGATAGTAAATCTATCAGAAAAAAAAAATTGAATATAAACATTTAATAGATATTCTCATGTCAAAATACAATGAAAACAAACGAGACTGTTAAAAAAAAACAAAAAAAAAATTTACACAGAAATAATATTTTTGAATTGACTATTTTTTCATGAAATTTGGTACAGACCCATTTAAGGGGATGAGAAATCCAGTGGCGTAGGCAGATTTTCTCTAAAAATCGCTAATATGTTTTCTGGATTTTTCAGCCTTTAAATATGCTCTAGTAGGCCTTGGTATTTGGAAAAAAACTGGGGACGTATTCCTTTCCTCTATCTACATTAAAAAAAAAAAAATCGTCAAAATCGATCAATAAATTAAAAAGTTATGAGGATGGCCCGCTTTCAAATGGGTCACTCTGTATACAGTGTGTGCAACATATGGGATTTTTTTTTATCAACTGCAGAACCAAAATACAAATATTGCCGAAAGTTGGTTCATGTTCGATAATCATTATAGGTGCAAGTCAAACAGCATACAGGGTAGGCCAAAAAATATGAAAATTGTACAAGAGTAAAGTACCCTTATTTCAAAAAATCCGGCAAAATTTCATAAAGAAAAGTTGTTTATGATTAAAAGTTATGTCTAAATACCAAATCTTAGAAAAAAAAAAATTAATTTTGTTTAAACATCCAATTATTTCCCAAAAAAAAATTTCTTTTAGATTCACCCAAAACAGTTTCATAAATTATTCAAGAACAAATCAATTTCGCAGAACTTAGTTCAAATTTAAGCGTATTTAGAAAATTTACATAAATTTTAAGTTTTTTAGGGAATCACAGAATTCACTTAAAAAAAAAATCACTCTACAGGGTGTCCCAGCAAGGGTGGCCACCGGCCATATCTCAGAAACTACTGGACCTAAAAGTTCAGGAAAAAAAAAATTATCACTAAAGTGGCCACGAGAAAATGCTGGGAAATATTTATAACTTCGAAATTTTACCGCTAGGGGGCGCAATCAAAGCTTAAATATTAAAATTCGAAATTTCTCCGGAAATTCTCATATTGAGGTATATCTTTATCAACATGGTTAGAAAACCTAGACAATTTCACGTCTTTTTGGTACAGGGCTCATTGGCGTACCGATTTTCGTGTGAGTAGGGGAAGGTAGTGAAAGTGTAATTGTTCAAGTGGCTGTAACTTATAAACGACTTGTCCGATTTTGTTGCGTATAGGCTTGTTTGGAAGATAAATGTGAGTACTTTCGTATATCGTATCCAGTGATGCGTGATTGTCTCCAGAAAAGTTGCTAGAAGGCGTAATTTGAATTAAAAACTGTTATTTTCGTTTCACCGCAAAAATTTAAATGGTACGGTATAATTCTGATAACAGAATCGAAATGAAGATCAAATTTACAAGAAAAAACATCCAAACCGCAGGTTGATATCTTTTCTCGTTTTCGAGTTACGGCCGAGAAAATAATTTTTGACACTCGAAAAGTTGTTTGTTGTGTAGTTTTATTTAACTTTATAAATGGTCAAATTGTCCTCCATCTTGTAAAATACATTTCTCAATTCTGTGCCTACAAATAGAAACAGCTGTTTCTATTTCAATTGGTGCAATGGAATGTATAGCATTCTCAATCCGCTCAATCATATTTTCTCTTGTGGTGGGACGAGTTTTGTAAACGATGTCCTTGATTCGTCCCCACAAGTAATAGTCCAACACAGTTAAATCGGGGAATCTCGGTGGCCATGGGAACAAACTGCCCCTTCCAATCCAGCGATCTGGATAACGGTTGTTTAAAAAATCACGAACTCTCCGTGCATAATGAGCTGGGCAACCGTCATGTTGGTACCACATGGACATCCTAAGACCAATGGGAACATCTTCTAAAAGTATTTGCAAGTCATTTTCTAAAAAGTTTAAATATGATTCACCATTTAAATGGCCATCAATAATATACGGCCCAATAATTTTGTTTCCTAACACTCCGCACCAGACGTTTACACTCCACATGTTTTGATGATCCACTTCCCGCATCCAGTGTGGGTTTTCCCGCGACCAAAAGTGCATGTTATGCAAATTAACATTTCCAGAACTAGAGAAACGGGCTTCATCGGTCCATAAAATTTGGGAGAGGAATTGAGGATGTTCGTTGCACATTTCTCGAAGCCAATAGCAATGGTCTAGTCGCCTGTTGAAATCATCTTCTGATAGAGCTTGGTGTAAGGAAAGATGGTATGGACGAAGTTTGAAGTCTCTTAAAATTCGGAGCACTGAAGAACGACTTAATCCTAGATGGTGGGAAATTTCTCTTGTGCTCAAATGCGGTGAAGCTTCCACGTAAGCGAGAACGTTTATAATATTGTCTTCATGGTTTCCTACCGTACGTCTTCTGATTGGAACTGGATTGAGCTGTACACTTCCCGTTGTTCTTAAACGTATTGCCATTCGCCGAAATACCTTTCTGCTGTAGTGCCTTCGTTCAGGATACCTTGCAGCGTATTCACGTGCCGCAATCGGAGCATTTCCAAAACATTGAAAATATACGGCGAGCATATCAAAAGCCTCGGCATTGGTGTAAGACATTTTAACAGAGAATGTTAAAATGATAATTGAGATATTGTTATGATTGCAATATCTGTTTCAATCATCTCCATGACAACCCGCCGAGGTTTTTCCACAGCTACCTAGATTTTTTTTCAACCCATCATTGCAATATTTAATACATAATTAGATTGGGATTTATGCTCATCAAAATATTTTTCATTTATTATGAGTTTTGTTCTATTGAAATAACAAATGAAAACATTAAATTTTACATAATTTGGACTAGTTATTATTATTGAAGCCAAAAAAAAAGCAGGTTGCAATAGAACTACACAACAAACAACTTTTCGAGTGTCAAAAACTCTTTTCTCGGCAATAACTCGAAAACGAAAAAAGATATTCACCTGCGTTTCAAAGGTTTTTTCTTGTAAATTTGATGTACCTTTCGATGCTCTTATCAGAATTATACCATACCATTTAAATTTTTGCGGTAAAATGAAAAGCACTGTTTTTAATTCAAGTTACCCCTTCTAGCAATTTTGCTGGAGACAATCACGCACTACTGGATACGATGTTCGAAAGTACTCACATTTATCTTCTAAACAAGCCTATACGCAACAAAATCGGACAAGTCGTTAATAGGTTACAGCTACTTGAACAATTACACTTTCACTACCTTCCCCTACTCACACGAAGATCGGTACGCCAATGAGCCCTGTACCAAAAAGACGTGAAATTGTCTAGGTTTTCTAACCATGTTGATAAAGATATACCTCAATCTGAGAATTTCCGGAGAAATTTCGAATTTTAATATTTAAGCTTTGATTGCGCCCCCTAGCGGAAAAATTTCGAAGTTATAAATATTTCCCAGCATTTTCTCGTGGCCACTTTAGTGATAATTTTTTTTTTCCTGAACTTTTAGGTCCAGTAGTTTCTGAGATATGGCCGGTGGCCACCCTTGCTGGGACACCCTGTATATGCGAGTTTTTTAATATGCATATTATCATTAATAATGATTTACCTTATAAAAAAGAATGTTTGCGATATTTTAAAGTTGTGTTTAATATCGTTGCAACAAACATGAAGCTTGTTATTCTCTAAAAAATTTAAAATTTAGATAAAATTTGAACTAAGTTATGCGAAATTGATTTGTTTTTGAATAATTCATGAAACTGTTTAGGGTGAATATAAAAGAAAAAAATTTTTTTGGAAGATAAATAGATGTCTAAAAAATATATTTTTTTTCTTAGGAGGCCATGATTTGGTATTTAGGCATAAAATTTAATTCTAAACAATTTTTTTTTATAACATTTTGTCGAATTTTGTGAATTAAGGGTACTTTACTCTTGTACGATTTTCATATTTTTTGGCCTACCCTGTATGCTGTTTGACTTGCAACCATTTTTAGTGCACCTAATATGATTATCGAACATGCACCAACTTTCGGCAATATCTGTATTTTGGTTGTGCAGTTAATAAAAAAAAATCCCATATGGTTTGTCTCGAGCGGTAATATACAGGGTCACTCAAAAATACGACAAACGATAATAATTTTTATCGAGTCCATTTTTTTTTGATATTGGAGAAATCAATTACTGATAAACCTAAAGGAGTAAACTTTTTCATCGAAAAGATAATCTGTAGATAGGTATGTCAGTCATCAATTTCGCGATACCAAAAAAAAATTGTTTGTCCTATTTTTGAGAGTCCCTGTTTATTTCCGCCTCAGTTAAATCATCTTTTTCGTTTTGATTTGAGTCAAAAATATAGTTTATCCTAAAATTTTGGTTGATTAGGCAAATCTCAAAAAACATCGCAAAATACGAATTGGATTAAAAAATGATTATCTCTTGTTTCAAAAGAGCTATCCGAAAAATACCAAATACGACTTTATCTTAGCTATACCCCTTTGTCCAATATACGACCTTAAAAAAAAAACTAATTTGACGAGCAGTTCAGATTATACACTGTGGGCCAAATTAAGTTAGAACCTAGTTTGATCCTTAATAACTTTTTTGTTTGTTTATGGATTTAGATGAATTTTGGATATGATATTGGTCAATATGTTCTGGATGTTCTTCCAAAATTGAGTTTTCGAATTTTGGACAGGACCGGACTTACGACGTTTTTATAAAATTGGTGCATTTGAGCTCGTTGCAAAAACGAACTGCGCTACGTACAGACCAACTGATATATTTTTTGAGAAGGTCATTAGTGGGAAAAGGTATAATATCAATATTTTAGAACCATAACCTAAGAAACTATGATTTTTTCTATATGATGATGCTTGTCGGCATAAAAACTATTTCACTTCATTTTGATCAAAGTTTCTTAAAATGTCATAGCAGCGTGGATTGTTTGTTAGAGATTTGTCGATTTTTTCACATTTTAGATTTTTTAATTTGGAAAAAAAATAATACCCAATTATTATTATTTTTTTTCGTTTTTGAACTTTGTTCAATTTCACTCAATAATTTGAAAGGGGCCGTGCATAAATGTTCTTTTCCATTAATCGTTTGATCGAGATTTTATCTTTCATAGATAGAACCATGTCTACGTATTCAAAATCAAACAGGCAAACACTGGAATCTCAAAAATGTTAACAATTTTCAACAAACAATCCATGTTGCAATGGAATTTCAAGAAATTTTGATCAAAACGAAGTGAAATAGTTTTAATGCCGACAAGCACCATCATATACAAAAAATCGTAGTTTCTTAGGTTATGGTTCTAAAATATTGATATTATCAGGATACCTTTTCCCACTAATGTCCTTCTCAAAAAATACATCAGTTGGTCTGTACGTAGCGCAGTTCGTTATTGCAACGAGCTTAAATGCACCAATTTTATAAAAAAGTCGTAGGTCCGGTCCTGTCCAAAATTCGAAAACTCAATTTTGGAGGAACATCCAGAACATATTGACCAATATCATATCCAAAATTCATCTAAATCCATAAACAAACAAAAAAGTTATTAAGGATATTTGGCGCTTTTTTCCAGTATCTCAACAAAGCACATCTAGGCCTGGCTGTATTATCCAATTGGAAACAATCGCCGAAGCGATTCAATGGCAAAATACCACATTTTTGCACGTCTATCAAGAACAATTAATAACTGGTCAAAGAACATCAGCCAAGGCGGCCAACCAGGACGCCATGGTCGATCTGCAACAATCCACCGTGTTCGAAGAACCATTCTACATTGTCCTACTAGATTGTACCGATCAGAACGTCATTGTCCACACTTGGAAACTCACCATTGCGTCCCAGGACACAGATTTATCCCTCACAGCCAGCCAAATGTATGTGCCAGATTGCAATTTGGTGCAGGACGAAAACGACCTATCCAGACGAAACAGTCTGGAATCGTTACACCTGAAACAATCCAAAGTCACGCCTCATATAACCTTGACAGTTAAGCGGGAGATCAAGCAAATCCTGCCGTTACCAGATGCTGTGGAGGTTGTTCATGCTACTGCAGCTGCAGGACATCTAAGCTCAGCTTCAATTTATCCAGCTTGTTTGGCGCCATATTGTTTTGCCACAGCTTGCAGCGATGGAGTTATAAGATTCTGGGCAGTTTCCAGTTTTTCCCATCAAGTTAATGAAATGAAACATTTGATGCTGGAAGAGGATGGGGTTTTGGTCGATTGCAACAAAGTCTGGATTGAATGGAACATGGTCAAAGAGTCAGCTATTGAAATTGATGGACAGGTGAGTGGTTGACTAACGCTGCTTTGGTTGAGGATTTTGTGATGGCTTTTGCATGTGTGCTATTGTTTATTATAGTTTATGTGCACTTGTAAGCCTCACATAGTTGTCAGAGCTTCTAGAAATCTGAAAATTCACCTCTAAAAGTAGTTGATCTATAAAAATGATTAGTTTGACTATAAAATGTGCTTTTTTTCCGAATGTCATGTCAAGATTTTCAAGTCACTACTCACTAATTGAAGACCAAGAATGATAAACACGCGCTGTGTTGTCAAGTGGATCCTGTGAGAAAGGTTTTCCATATTTTTGTCTGTAGCGGATGAAGGGTTAGTTTTTGTTAGTTTGAGTCAGTCTTGGTTGGATTGAGTTAGTTTGGCTTAGTTCTGGTTAGATTGGGTTAGATTGGGTTCGTTTTGGTCAGATTGGGTTAGTTTGGGTTAGTTTTGGTTATATTGGGTGAGTTCTGGTTAGTTTTCGTGAGTTCTGGTTAAATGTGGTAAGTTTTGGTCAGATTGGGTTTGTTTGATTTGGGTTAGTTTTGGTGAGGACTGGGTCAATTCTGGTTAGTTTGGGTCACCGTCTGAGAGATTCAGAAACTTGATTGATCAGATAAGCCAAGGATATAATTTTTGAAACTTTTACATTTTTCATTTCATATTATCAAAATATACAGGCTTTTGCAGTCATGGTTTTTGAGAAGTTTGGATACGTTTGGCAACATTGCATGTTGATTCTAATATGTAGCTTGTAACGATATTTTCGTCTATGGTCTATGGTAACAATGTGAGGAAACTGTCATTTTGGGGAGCTGTTGCATTGAAATCTGAAAAAAAATTAGTTTATTCTTGTTAAAAGTTGTTCATCCAGCATTTTTTTTCAGTTGAAATTGTTCTATAAACTCAAAACTATGGTTAAAAATTGGAAAAATGCATTATTGTATGGATGCCTAATCTTTACAAGACCCTCAGGATTCTGTTACGGTTAAAAGTATGTTAAGAATCTACTGTGTTTATATACAGGGTGTTACAAATTCGAGTGTATGCATGGGTATCTCGTAAACCGTAAGAGATACAAGGTCGGTTAAATTGAGGCAAAGTTGCGTATTTTGATGCTTAACAAAATGCCGTTTTAAAAGCCAAGAAATTCCGACTACGTCCGAAATTATCCGAAAAAAACAGAAATTTTTCAAAATCGTTTTATTTTTTTTCTGACAACATTTTAAAATAAATGGGACTTTTCCATTGCCACTTTATGCCCTTTAGAAGATAGCGTTGATATATTGACGAACCGTACGGAAGCAACCCTCATCAACTTTGTTTTTTTAAATACGGCCCTGGATTTTTTATTACGGATTTTATGTTCCTAAACCAATGTATTGCAATTATTCAAAACATTTATATAAATGGATTTTTCCATAAGAATTCATGAGTTAGAGAGAGACAAAACATGTATTTTTAATAGGATCAAAAACAAACACCTTTTTTTAAATAAGTGCGATACAGGAACATAAGAGGCTCTAAAAAAAAAACCGTAATAAAAAATCCACGAGAAAAAATAAAGTTGATGATGGCTGCTCATAGACGAAACGTCGGTTCTTCAATTTATTAACGCTATCTTGTAAAGGGCAAAAAGTTGCAATGGAAAAGTCCCATTCATTTTGAAATATCTCTTCAAATGTGGTCAGAAAAAAATGAAAACGATTTTTAAAAATTCTGGTTTTTTTCCGGATAATTTCGGACGTAGTCGGAATTTCTTGGCTTTCAAAACGGCATTTTGTTAAACATCAAAATACGCAACTTCAACCGACCTTGTATCTTTTACGGTTTACGAAATTCCCAAGCATACACTCGAATTTGTAACACCCTGTAAATATATTCTTTCCTCTGAAATGGAATTTTATTGACTAATCCCAATGAAACGAGCTCAAATGACAGTTTTGACATCAAACAATGTTGCCAAACTAATCAAAATATTTCAAATACCTCTTAATAAAACTTTATTGATGACTTGACTATTGATACATTTTTGCACAGCGGATTCTGCTTCCAATGACAATTTTGACATTGAACAATGTTGCCGAATTACCTAAATCACATTGTCCTCTCAAATACTGCCAAAATTAAAAAAATAGAACAATCAATTTTTGGATGCAAAATTCAAATTTCTCAAAAATGAAATTTGATCGACGATTTTGCTTAAAATGACAGTTGACAGTGTTGCCAAACTATTAAAAATATTTCTAATTCATCTGAAAAGGAATTCGATTGATGACAATCAACAAGCTTGGATAGTTATGAATCTTGTTTCATCAAAATGACAGTTCTGACGTACAACACCGTTGCCAAATTACGTTGAGTTTTGGAAAAAAAGTATTGGCGCTACAGTTTGCTTGAAATAATAGTTTTAATAAACCATTTAAAATACAGAGTGTTACAAATTCGAGCGTATGCATGGGGATGTCGTAAACCGTAAGAGATACAAGGTCGTATTTTGATGCTTAACAAAATGCCGTTTTGAAAGCGAAGAAATTCCGACTACGTCCGAAATTTTCAAAAAAAAAACAAATTTTTCAAAATTGTTCTCTGACCACATTTGAAGAGATATTTTAAAATGGATGGAACTTTTTCATTGCCACCTTTTGCCCTTTACAAGATAGCGTTATCAAATTAAAGAACCGACGTTTCGTCAATGAGCAGCCATCATCAACTTTGTTTTTTAAATACGGTTTTGAATTTTTTGTTACGGATTTTAAGAGCCTCTTATGCCATTCAACCTCTAACATTTAACGCGATATCTCATCTTCAAATATGAAAAAAATCGAAGGAAAGCAATTAAATAATTGAAATAAATCGTACTGAGCGCAAAAAAGTAAAAAGCACCTGTATAAAGACTTGGCAATTTTTAAAAACTCACCTATTCATAAAATGTAGTCTAGAATCATTCATCGAGTCATTTCTCTTAATAGAATGTTCAAACACTCATGAAATTGACTTGAATTCGAAGCGTTTCTCAAATGTCAAATCATCTCTGTTTTTTAAATTCAAAATTTTACACACAACACAACGATCCGACATTTTAAAAACAAAATTACCGATGTTATGTAAACAATCCGCCCTCAAAATAAAATCAAGTGAAATCTATCAGCATCAGCTTGACTTGACATTACTCGACAACCCCTCAAAATGTGTGACGAAGAAGGAAGACGTTCGAAAACGGGACATATTTTTTCTCATTCTAACACACTGATTTAACGTCAATCACTTTTCTCTCTCTCTAGATACGAGGGAGATCAAATCATGGCAAAGTTGGGCATTAAAATGCCGATTAGAAAGTTTCAGAGTGAACGGAGATAACCGAAAAAAATCGAAATTTGACATTTTGAATTTTATTCATTCGAAGCGGTATTGATAGACAGAAGATACTTTCTCGTGACAGTTTTCTCTCCTCTACAAGAAAGTCATCAAAATTTTAATCCGACGTTTCGTCACTCAAGGACCATTATCAAATTTGATTTTTCAAATACGGACCTGGTTTTTTTCCAACTTTTTGGAGAGCATCGTATTTCTCCGTTAATACTTGGGATTTGAAAACTCTCTAACCGGCATCAAAATGCACATCTTTGACCTCCCTAGTATCTCTTACCGTTTCTAATATCCCAAAAGTAATCTTTATAAAAAATTGAACATGTCACCAAATTGAAAATTGACGGGACCTGGCAACGCCGCTCAACAAAAGTAAACATTTCCGTGAATTAAAATGAAGATGTTTTATTATTTTAAGTCACATGCTTTCATCACACCTGTCAAAAGTCCCCATACATCTCCCCTCCGTCCACCCCCACTCCATTTATACACCTGATAGATAAGAACCTTTCAGGTGCTCAACATCAGCGTAGCCTACTCGGGCCGTCTGGCATGCGCGTACAAATATGGCAAAAGTTTCACTCGGCCCAGTCAAAAGGACCAGGACTCGCGCTACATCAACTTGTGCGTGGCGATCTACGAGTGCGAGTCCACCGGCGGCACCGAGTGGATACTCGAGGATGTAATCCACTTGAAAAACATACATTTACCCCGAATTGACATTAATCGCCATTTGGATTTGAGCTATTTGTACGACTCTAGAACGTTGAAGAAGAAACAGAGGTTAAACGAGGTGTTGCACACGTTTTCCGATGACCGGCAAGGAAATACCTTGTCGGCTGAGATTAAGCCGACGCTATTGGCTGTGCCTAGTTTTACAACGTTGCAATCGTTGCGCAAAAGTATATCGGAAATGGGGAATATTTGTCCGCTTACGCAGAAGCATATTGTGCAGTTGGATTGGGTGAGCAATGAGGATGGGTCGCATGTGCTGACTGTGGCTTGTGGCAGCAGGATTTTGCTCTATACGCCGTTGTCGACGGATTTGGCGCAGGCTAATGTCAAGGCTATGAAGGAGTCGATGAATAATTTCCGGCCTATTTTAAGGAAGGCCAGTTCGTTGGCGCAGCCTATGTTTGTGGGTAAGTTTATTGGTTGAAAATTGGTGCCCTTAGAATATTTTTTGCACGATACACTCACAATGGTATGTTCTTTCCAAACTAACCCAAACACAATGATTTAGTCATTCCAGTCATTGTTTTATCAATAAAACATTAAATAGCGCAATTTGGAATAGTTTTTTCTTGAGAAATTGGGAAATAAACTAACCTCACAAAACGGTTGTTTGTAAATAATAGCGTCACAGGCCTCAAGTCAGGGTTTTGCGACCTGATGTTGCCATGTTTCAACATTAAACGTAAACTTCAATACAAATTTTCACCTTTAAAAATGTCATTTGATGACAGAAAAGAATTTCTGATGTGACTCGTTACACATAACAGTGACTTTCTATTTATTACTCAATTGATTTCAACCAATGAAAAGATCTAATCTCATCACTCCACTGGTAAAGAGCCAATCAGAAAATCCATCGTTCTGAAAAAGCCCATTTGACCGTCCATAATAACCTAACCTCATTCTAAGTACAGTTGTCATAAAGTGCCGTGCAAATGAAATTGGATATTGCATAGTTCGCTTCAATTATGGAATAATCATAGAAAAAGTATAGTATTCTTCTCGCGGAAAATGGCTATAACTCACTCAGATGATTACGCAAACTACATCCTCGTGTGTAATAGTCACCATTTTCCACTCGTTGAATAATATACTATTTTCCGATAATTGGAACATTCAGGATATATGACAACATCGCTGAAAAAAAAGTAAATATGTTTGAGTTGGTGATATTTGTTTTGTTACTTGTCTTGTTTTTCGAAGTCTACAAGCACTGCTGGCAGTGTTGCCAGGTCGCATGCATCAGGCATGCATGAACATACCGTTATGAGTGTATCGTGATTATTTGCATGTTTATCGATTATTTTTTGTTTTTATGAAAAATGGAGATTCAATGATACTTTTCCATAAACTTTTTAAATTTTTTATCCCCACATTTTTAAATAATGTTGAATTTCGCGTTATTTTGTAGTAGATTTATTTTACTTTCGTCATTGATTTTTATGATTTTCTTATCTCTACAAATTTTGTCAAAATCTAGAATACGTATTGAATTTTTCAACATTTTTAATTTTTTCAAATTTGCATATAATTTTCCACTGGTTTGTCCAATAATGTTGAATTTTGAGTTATTTTGTAAAAAAAATGTAATTTTTCCATGAATGTTTGTGATTTTTTATTTCTTCAAAATCCAGAATATTCCATTTTTCAAAACAATTATACATGGTGACAATTTGAAAAAAAAAAACATATCTTAGGAACGAAAAACTGAATCAAAAAACGCTCAAAACTGATTTTATAAAACGAAGGGGGAACAAAAAAAAGCCTATAAACTCACCCTTATACAGGGTGTCCAAGCAAGGGTGGCCACCGGCCATATCTCAGAAACTACTGGACCTAAAAGTTCAGGAAAAAAAAAATTATCACTAAAGTGGCCACGAGAAAATGCTGGGAAATATTTATAACTTCGAAATTTTTCCGCTAGGGGGCGCAATCAAAGCTTAAATATTAAAATTCGAAATTTCTCCGGAAATTCTCAGATTGAGGTATATCTTTATCAACATGGTTAGAAAACCTAGACAATTTCACGTCTTTTTGGTACAGGGCTCATTGGCGTACCGATCTTCGTGTGAGTAGGGGAAGGTAGTGAAAGTGTAATTGTTCAAGTGGCTGTAACTTATTAACGACTTGTCCGATTTTGTTGCGTATAGGCTTGTTTGGAAGATAAATGTGAGTACTTTCGTATATCGTATCCAGTGATGCGTGATTGTCTTCAGAAAAGTTGCTAGAAGGCGTAATTTGAATTAAAAACTGTTATTTTCGTTTCACCGCAAAAATTTAAATGGTACGGTATAATTCTGATAACAGAATCGAAATGAAGATTAAATTTACAAGAAAAAACCTTAGAAAAAAAAAAAAAAAAAAAAAGAAAAAACCTTAAAAACCTTAAAACAATAAATTTTACATAATTTGGACTAGTTATTATTATCAGAATTATACCATACCATTTAAATTTTTGCGGTAAAATGAAAAACACTGTTTTTAATTCAAGTTACCCCTTCTAGCAACTTTTCTGGAGACAATCACGCATCACTGGATACGATATACGAAAGTACTCACATTTATCTTCCAAACAAGCCTATACGCAACAAAATCGGACAAGTCGTTTATAAGTTACAGCCACTTGAACAATTACACTTTCACTACCTTCCCCTACTCACACGAAGATCGGTACGCCAATGAGCCCTGTACCAAAAAGACGTGAAATTGTCTAGGTTTTCTAACCATGTTGATAAAGATATACCTCAATCTGAGAATTTCCGGAGAAATTTCGAATTTTAATATTTAAGCTTTGATTGCGCCCCCTAGCGGAAAAATTTCGAAGTCATAAATATTTCCCAGCATTTTCTCGTGGCCACTTTAGTGATAATTTTTTTTTTCCTGAACTTTTAGGTCCAGTAGTTTCTGAGATATGGCCGGTGGCCACCCTTGCTGGGACACCCTGTATATCTGTAACCCCTAACTCAGGGTGAGATACACCCATGAAATCTTGAATGGAAAGGGGGTTGAATGATGCCTCATTTTGAAGGCACTTCGACCCTGACTACAACTGCCGAGTTTCAAGCCTCTGCTGTCAATCCTGTTGATATAAGACAAAATTTTATTTTTTTATTTTATTTTATTCAATAGATAATTTCCCTCAAGAGTTAACTTCTCTATACGGAGGAGATATGATGAGGGGCTGAATACCTCCAAAACGAGGTATACTATTACTCAAAAAAATTAATAAAAAAAAAAAAAAATGGGTGAAAGAAATCCTCGTCAAAAAGCCTGACTGATTTTGAAATTTGAATAAAATAAAATGAAAAAATAAAATTTTGACTAGCTTTCATATCAACAGGAATGACAGCAGAGACTTGAAATTCAGCAGTTGTAATCAGATCGAAAACCCTTCAAAATAAGGTATCACTCGTCCCCCCTTTCTATTCAAGATTTAAGTGGTGTATCTCACCCTGTCTTAGGGGTTACTGATAATAATAATAATAATGTCTCTTTATTATTATCATCATTGTGATCAGTAAAAAGAAATTTTGGAAAAACTGATTTAATGTTTATTTTTGTCAATCTGTCCATCTACTGTCTTTATCTACAATTCTGTGATGTCATTGGTTGATGTCAAAAGTTTTCTCAAATCATTAAACTTGAAAACTCAACACCAATGATAAGGAAACTTTAGATTCCAGAGGATTATTGAATGTACCCATGTATAGTATGTAGATTGTCAAAAATACTTATCTTATCTATAAATAGAGAGTTTGACTGAACCATTATGACATTGGTGACATATGTCACATTCACTCATTAACACAAGTTGGCAACGTTGCCATCTGTCACAGCGTACCGGCGTTTTGTTAAGTATCTCAAATTCTTTGAAATGCTAGGTATACTTTTTTTTGTAGAATGTTGAGTAATTTTATAGGAAATTCAATGTACTTTTCCAAGAATGTTTGTTATTTTTGATTCTTACAAATTTTGGCAAACTCCAGATAATCGATTTTTCAATTTTCCCGAATTCTTTAAAACGGTATAACTTCTTACTGGATTAACTAGTCTAGATGAATTTAATTTTTTCCGTGAATTTTTGTGACTTCTAAAAGTTTTGGCAAAATCCAGTATATTTGATTTTTTAACATTTTTAATTTTCGTATAATCTTCTAAACGGTATAACTTTTTGATTGATTGGCCGATTTTTATGAATCTTGCGTTATTTTGTAGGGAATTCAAAATTATTGTTGTCTCAGTGTCCCAACATTTGATACCAACTTATGGATCCGATAAGGTGACATAATATCGTTAAGATTGGTTGTATATCCAATCAATAGACTTATCGAATGTTCAGAAACTGAGTGTAGAAAAAATAAACAACCAGAAAACTGAAAATAAAAATAAATTAATAATTTTCACTTATAATCTCCCTAGAGCTCGAATTATTTCCGCAAATTTTGTCAAAGAAAATTCGCAACGAGAACAAATTTCCGGATATTTAATTCGAGCTCGCGGGAGATTCGGCAAGAAAATTTCATGCCAAAACTATTTGAGAAGATTTAATAGTAGCGGCTGGATGTAGCTCCCATGCACCAACCACAGTGTGGGATTGTTAGGGAGAGTGGGGACGGCAACACTGTAATCATATGGGAGCTACATTCAGATGCAAAGCCAGGGAGATTTCCACTTATTAATCTTTCAGTCACGTGATTATGAGTAGGGTGATTTCCGATAAAATTAGGTCGTTGCCATAGCAACATGTTAAAATGCAAGCCTATGATTGGTTAGAATTGACTGGTAGGAAATTTTCTTGAAAAATTCGCAACGAGAACAAATTTCCGGATTTTTAATTCGAACTCGCGGGAGATTCGGCAAAAAAATTTCATGCCAAATCATTTATCAAAAATATTTGTCATTATTTTTATTAGCTGTCAACGCAGTAAGCACTCGCGGCTGGATGTAGCTCCCATGCACCAACTACAGTGTTGCCGTTTGCCTTATCTCTGTCTGTAAAAGTTGGGTTGGGTTGGGATTGTTAGGGAGAGTGGGGACGGCAACACTGTAATCATATGGGAGCTACATCCAGATGCTAAGCCAGGGAGATTTCCGCTTATTAATCTTTCAGTCACGTGATTATGAGTAGGGTGATTTCCGATAAAATTAGGTCGTTGCCATAGCAACATGTTAAAATTGGTTAGAATTGACTGGTATGAAATTTTCAATAAAAAAATATCAATAATTATTGTGATCCATAAAAACAAATTTTGCAACAACTCTCTATGAGGTCATCGTCGGGACGATATACATTGACCATTAAAAGGTATCAAGCTTAAGAACATTATGAATAAAGAGATAAGTGGAAAAAACATACTGAAGATGACCTCATAGAGGTCGAAACGTCGATGTTCCATATTGTTGTTATTAACCATAACCTCACCAAAAAAACAACTCATAATAATTATTATTTATTTTGGTCACCAACTACCCTCACAACTGATCTAATGTCAATATTTGTGGATTTGTGTAGCTGCATTTATACAGTGCGGCTCAAAAAGGTCTCACCCCTTCTAACTTTTGAACTGTTTGATATATTAGAACGAAATTTGGACAAATCGTATATGACAACGTTCTGCATTTTTTTTTTTGACATAGTGGTAAAAGTGTCAAAATGACAGCTGGGCGCCATTTTGAAGTTCTTTTTATCCATATTACACCCTGAAAGTTTGAAGTCGCTGTCACGTTATAATTTTTCAATTTTAAGCTAGATTTTTTTCTTGAAAATGACGCTCTGTCTAAGGGATGCTTAACGCTAATAAAACGCTAACTTCACTGTTTTGCATGAAATTTGTCAATGGAGCTCACCGTTGTCAAGCTAAAATATCAAATTCATTAATTTTGGCAACGTTGCCATCTGTCATTCCATCAATGCCTGCAACGAACTGACCTATAATGGATCAGTTTATTGGGCACCATCAAATTTGTGTCCCACCATGTTAATGGTAACGTATTTTCTTTTACCAAAGACGACTTCAAATGGATGACTCTAAGAAAAATCGAGTTGCACACCGCCGATGGTCTGCCCGCTTTACCCATGCAAATCAGCTGGGTCCGAGATGGTATTCTGGTTGTGGGTATGGATTCGGAAATGCACGTGTACACCCAGTGGAAACCGGAGCAGCCTGGACCAAAGCAAACTGACGGTATTAGTGAAACTGACAATAGCCGCGAGATGGACTTCAGAACGTTAACGCAAGAAAACCAAAGAAAATTGGCAGCTGTGCCGACTTTGGGACGCATCAGCTCGGTAAATCTACAAATTTTGGACAGGAAGCGAAATAAGGAACAAAATATTGATTATATGCCCGATTATGGACTGTTTGAGGCTTCCAGGATAGCTTGTCCAGTGTTGCCGCAGTATCATCCGAAACAACTCATGGAGCTGTTGAATTCTGGCAAAATCCGCTGGGTTAAGTCGATCTTGGCACACCTGGTGAAGAGAATCGGAGGAAATCAGGAGCCGATTGAGGATATACAGGGTTGGGCCCGGTCTAGGACGTTGTCCGTGAGCTATCCAGCAGGAAGTCCGGAACATCGGGCTAGTATTAGTGAAATTACGTTGGACTATGATGAAATCAGCAACATTCCTCCATTGCCTTTGTTTACGTTGTTGGCAGCTGATAAGGAGAAACCGCTGACTACTGAGGAAAAGAAGGACTATGATGAGCTGTTCGACAACAACATTACCGAAGAATCTCTGGATAATATTCTAGATGAAGATGATTCGATGGGCAGACGGGAACGGAGACCGTCAGAGAAAAACGTGGGTTTGACACATTTTACTCCCAAGCAGGGCCGGATTTTGAGCAGGTTGTTGACGCACATGCACCTGCCAGGTTTGTCCAGTTTGGATCAAATGCACTTGTTGGCCTTGGCCGATACTGTTGCTACATGCAACACGGACTTGGCTGAACGATTTGCTATAGATGCAGCCAAATCGGCAATGGCCAAAGAAAACCTTACGAGCCAGAACGATGAAGTGATGACGGAGAATTTAGATGATTGTGGGTTGCGGTTTCTACTGTCAATGAAGCACTACAGTTATCTGCTCAGATGTCTTCCCTTGGCGCAGCGTTCACAGTTTCAGAAGAACGGTGTTGGCAACAATAATTTGGCGTGGGCGTTTCATTCGGAAAGCCAGGATGAGCTGCTGATGCTCATTCCTAGTTATGCCAAAGGCGAACCTACGTGGGCCCAGCTGAGAGAACTGGGTGAGTACTTTATATTGTAGAATCGCACGGAATGATGATGCGTACACTGGAAATAAACCATTTCTCACTTAGTCTAATTATGTATCAGAAAGAAGAGAAAAAAACGATCAACTTCTATTATATTTGATGGATAGCTACAGTTAATATAGAATCGTTAAAAAAATGAATCCCATGATCGGGGACGCAAGTGGGCGCAGCTGAATGGTCATTTTTAATAAAGTATAATATTCCTATTATTCGAAAAATATAAACTGATGACGTCATTTGCAGTCATTCCATAGATACAATGATCTAAAGAGAAATTTAAAGGAATTCGTTTAATTTTTTTTTAGGTATTTTTATAAAATATTCTATAGTATTTCCAAAAAATTAACGTGATTTGTTTTAAACCTTACTGTTGACAGTACATACCTTGATTAACATTATCCATTGCAGAAAAAAAGTATCACGTTTCACTCGATTGTTTAAACCACGTCCACGTTCGAAGTCTCACTGAAGAATAACTTTCACGACACTACCTGACTCTACTATGTTCCTTAGCCGATTCCATAAGTAGGCGTCGTGAAAAATTTTAATCTTTGGTCTGTGCAGCGGAGGAAAAGTAAAACTTTGCGGCCGATACTCAGTCGAACAATGTCCGTTTTACTGAGGTTTGAAGAAAAAGGTTTATTGATCTCTCCTGTCACCTAGTTTTTGAGTTTTCTTCGTCTTCCATCGTTTTGAATTTTGTTTCACGTCTTCAAATTATTGTACAAATTTCTTCATACCGTCATATGGTCGTTGTCCCTCTCTCTTCATCATCACCATACTTCATTATACAGGGTGATTCATTCAGGGTGACGAGGTAGCATATCTCAGGAAGTTATCATCATTGTCGTAAGAGTTTAATAAGAAATCGGTCAAGGTAAATTGCTGGAAATATTAATTAAATCGATATATCCACCTCTAGGGGGGTAATTGTTTTGGCCGATTCAAAAAAAAAAAAAAAATCGAAAATGTTCTACATGGTGTTTCCCAACCTCTGTGACAAAATGAAAGGGGTGATTCTTCGCTTAATTGTAAGACGAAAATGTGGTATAATTTTTTTCGAATTTCGCTTTGTTTCCAAAATACAGGGTGTTTAATTTTTTTTTTATTAGTTTTTTATTTTTAATTAATTTATCTTTCACTCGATTTTGTTGAAGTTTGGTAACGGTAATTATAGTGATAACGGGCTCATTTTGCCATGAACAAATAAAAATTATCGAATACAGTGGCGTCCCGAGCGGCACTTCAACCAATATTATTGGGAAAAAAATGTACGCCACTGACTTTTTGTGTCATTTTCATTTTTTTCTCAGGTTATTCAACTAAAAACGCAACTTTTTGATCTCTTGAATTTTTAGCGTATCTTGCCTAATTTTTGAGATAAAAAATTAAATCTAGTTGAGTGAGTTTTGACGCAAAAAGTAATTTTATCGCTGATGTTGAATTTTCCAACAAATACAGCAATCAATTATAATCATTTTAATGAAGAATTCAAAAACACTAAATAAATAAAAAAAAAGTTAAATAAAAAAAATAAAAATAAAAAACTAATCAAAAAAAAAATTAAATACCCTGTATTTTGGAAACAAAGCGAAATTCGAAAAAAAGTTATACCACATTTTCGTCTTCAAATTAAGCGAAGAATCACCCCTTTCATTTTGTCACAGAGGTTAGGAAACACCCTGTATTATAAGTTTAAAAATGAATATGCTCACGTTAAAGTCACAACAATGATCCATCTTTTTGAACTTTATCTTTTTATCGTCAGACATAGAATAAGGGGGAAGGTAAGACTAAACTTTGTGGACTGTAAGTTACAATAACTTGGGTTTGACTTCAAGGATCGTTGTAAACAAGGTCTAGTGTAAAAGAGAAGGTTTGCTAAATGAAATAAAAATACATTAATGGCTTTCTGGTTCTTGCCGCCTTCGCTAGGTGGCGTGTTTTACAAAGTTGACAGTTTTTTACATTTTTCTCCGAAATTTTGAAAAGAATGGTTTGATTATTTGATCAAATTTGCTAAAAAATATGTGTCGATATCTTCAGTCGTTGGAAAGTTAACCCTTCAAGAATATTTTAATAACATTTTCAAGGAAACAAAATAGATAATTGAAATACTGAAAAAGTGAATTTATTCATGCTAGTAAGATACAGGATTTTTTATAGTCGTCAAAAAAAAATAACATTATACAATGACTAAAATAACTACAACAGTAATGTGGACGAACAATATTTTCATTATACAGGGTGATGTTTAGGTTGGTATTTTTCTTTTAATAGTGTATAGAATGCAAGAAAACAAGAACATTTTTCAAATAAAATCATGTCCGAAAATGCTTTGTTACCGAGATACAGGGTGTTGAAGGTTTAAGCAAAAAATGCCTTTTCTATCATAACTTGCCTACAACTCCAGATATTTCCAAAAAATTTGGTACACTTGTTTTGACCATTAAATCACATTTTTTGATGTAAAAGTTTTTAAAAAATCTCCACCAGTGGCGTTCGAACCAAATTTGTATTGATTTTTTTTATTAAAAAAAAATAGTACGCCACTGCTTTTTCTTAAAATCAATATTATTTTTCATTCACTTTGGAGTTAATCTGGTCTCTTGGTATTTTTTCGTACGACGAGAGGTTTTTGTTTAAAAAAATAAAAGCCATTTTGATGCAAGGCAAAAACGCTAAAATCTGATATGGTTTTTTGTATGTAAAATTTGTTTTTGTCTTATTTGTATTCAAGTAAGGTCAATAACTTACATTACTACAATTGAAATGAAATGAGAAAAATGTGTCATTAGGTATTTTTCATTCTTGATTGTATTTATTTTTTTCTACAAACTTCAACAAACGAAACAGTTTCGGACAAAATTTCACTTGAAAAAATTTGTTATTTTTTTGCATTCTATACAGTGTTAAAAGGAATATATCAACTTAAAAATCACCCTGTATAATATAAGATTATAAAATAATGAGTTTTCAATATTTTTAAAGTTTTTTAGTCAATCATGCCACGAACAAATAAAAAAAATCAGTTAAAAATTTCATTCTTATTTTAATTTAAAACAATAATAATAATAAACTCGCTTATGTTAGACCATATTCCTATACCTCATAAAATTGTTATCAAATTTAATTATTTTTTCTTATATTCCTAGGTACATCTTAGGCACATTTTATCGAAAGATGAGATTTGATATCTCGTTTTTATTTTATTTAATTTTGTTATCGTGTAATTAAAAATTTTAATAATTTCTTCTGCTAAAATTAAAGTTCACATCTGAAGAAGTCAATAATTTATGCATGGCCAATAACGGTGGACAGGTTAAATTTTTCTGGTAATAAAGTTTGTTTAATAATAGTTGATGTTGTAATTGTTGTTTTCGTGTTGATATATTATATCATTATTGTTGTTTTCAATTGAAATGAGAATTAAGTTTCAAACTGTTTTTATTTGTCCATGGCATGCTTGACCGCGAAAGATAGCTGATAACTTTTTTTTAATAAATCAATTGATAAAATATTCTTTTAACGATAACTTTTTACCGAATGAATATATCGAATCGAATCATACCATTCCATTTAAGATTTCGAAAAAAAAATAAAAAACTGTCGATTTTGTAAAACACGCCCCTAACGAGTGCGGCAAGAACTAGATTGACATGAGTGTATTCTTATTTTGTTTGGCAAACATTCTTATTTTACAACATTCCGTGAAGTCATTCTTGAGTTATTTACACTTATAGTCCAAGAAGTTTAGTCTCCCCTCCCGCCCTTATTTTACATCATACGATAAAAATTCATTAATCAAGAAGATTGTGGTGGCACGTGAGCGTTATTATTTGTAAACCTATATTACAAAATTTTCAAGAACAATCCGTTTTTTAATCGACTAAAGCAGTCACGCCCCTAGCGGTGGATATATGAATTTAAAAAATATTCACTCATAATCTCCCTAGAGGTCGAATTATTTCCGGATTTTTAATTCGAGCTCGCGGGAGATTCGGCAAGAAAATTGCATGCCAAAACTATTTGAGAAGATTTGATAGTAGCGGCTGGATGTAGCTCCCATGCACCAACCACAGTGTGGGATTGTTAGGGAGAGTGGGGACGGCAACACTGTTATCATATGGGAGCTACATTCAGATGCAAAGCCAGGGAGATTTCCACTTATTAATCTTTCAGTCACGTGATTATGAGTAGGGTGATTTCCGATAAAATTAGGTCGTTGCCATAGCAACATAATAAAATGCAAGCCTATGATTGGTTAAAATTGACTGGTAGGAAATTTTCACAGCAATTTCTCTTGGGCAATTTTCTATGAAGGATTTTTTTCCCAAAATGCTATGACTATTTCTTCCTCTTCACCCTTAATGAATCACCCTGTACACAGTTAGGTTCAAAATTTTCAAGTTAGCTTCTATCTCAATAAATAAACTTTTTTTTTTGTGAAATTTGGTATAGGCCCATTTTGAAGAAAGCCGAATCCAGTGGTGTGCATAGATTTTTTCTAAAAAAATTGCTAATGTGGTTGTTGTTGGAAGAAACAGTTTGTCAAGCTCTACAATTGAAAGAAAAATCTGGTCAAATTGGTCATCCAATTTTGATTTTATTGTAGTGTTATTGGTCTGGTCTGACAACGTTGCAATTTTTAAACCAAACGGGCACTCACATTGCGCACACATACCGTATAAATTCCAGAATACATCTTTTTTATGTCGGTGTGATGTGATTTATCGCACGCCCCATTTATCAACAGGTATTGGTTGGTGGATCAGAAACTTAAATCTTCTGAGACAAAGCGTGCAAGTTCTGGCTAAGGCAGCGTTCCAAGCTAACCAGGACCCCATGGATGCTGCCCTGTACTATCTGGCAATGAATAAAAAAAGCTTGCTGTGGGGGTTATACAGGTGGGTCAATTTATTTGTAGGTCCGCGTCTGACGAGGTAGTTACAGATCGAAACGCGACCAAAGAATGACGGACTTTTTCTCCAACAACTTCACCGAGGAACGCTGGCGCAAAGCCGCATTAAAAAACGCCTACGCCCTTCTGGGCAAGCAAAGATTCGAGCATGCTGCCGCCTTTTTCCTGTTAGCAGGAAACCTCAAAGATGCTGTGGAAGTTTGTATTCATAAAATCGAAGACATACAAATGGCCATTATCATTACACGTTTATACGAAGGAGACGGTGACGGACTTAAACGACTATTATACAGTGAAATCCTAGGTTGTGACGAAGATGGTCTCAATCAAGATTTAACCAAAGCCCATCCTGATCCGTTCCTGCGTTCGATGGCGTTATGGACGCTCAAGGAGTATCAACCTTCGCTCCAGACGTTGTTGATTGGCAACGCTGGAACGCAGCATTATGCGCATGATGACGAAGCGCGCGAAACCAAAGAGGCTGATCCGAATGTGTTCAATTTTTATGTTTATCTGCGCACGCATCCGTTGTTGGTAAGGCAACATTTGGCAACATGTGGGCAGAAGAATTCGATTACGCCGTTGGAGAAGCAACTTTATTTTGCAACAGCGCATGGACATTTTAGAGCTGGGTGTCCGGCTTTGGCGCTGGAGGTGTTGTCAAAGTTGCCCAGTGTGGTGGATGATAAAAATAAAACAACGCCGTGTGAGTTTTTGATTTATTTGTATTTTTTTGTAGGTTAGAGTTTCAAAAAAATTTTGCTGACATTTTTCATGGTTAAGTGGATTTTATTTGCATTTTTTTATGATTTCTTATTTTTATTCAGTTATTTTTTCAGTTTTTGATTTTTCTTCTTGTTTTAAAACAATGCTTGTTTTTTTTATTATTTGCATGATTTAAAAATATAATAATAAGAAACTAAAGGTAAAAAGCTAAAAAATTTGCGTTGAATCTTGTTTTATAATTTAAAGGATTCTTACTTGGATTTTTTTCCATTTTAAAAACATTTTTGGCATGCCTTTTCTGATTTTTTAGAAGCTTTTCTTCATTTTCAGTGAATTTTAATGGCATTATTTTTATTGTCTAAATTTTTTTTTAAGTCGTCCAGTAAAATTTGAAGTCCTACAATTTTGAAAAAAAATCACTTAAAATTTTGGCAGGATGAAGAATTATGTCTATTTGATGTGTACGAATGTTAGGACAGTGTGGAATCAGGAAATGTATTTTTTTTTGGGGACAGTTGCAGTAGACTTTTATGAAAACTAGCTCTCCTCCAGTAAAAAATTCATAATTCCCACAATTTTTGAAAAAAAACACTTGAAATTTGGACAGGACAATTAAAAAGGTCTATTTTATCATATACGAGGGTTTGGACAGTGTGGAATCAGAAAATGTATTTTTCTGGGACAGTTAAAGTGGGCTTTTATGAAAATTAAAAATCGTCAAGTAAAAAAATTCATAATTCCCACAACTTTTGAAAAAATCAATTGAAATTTGGACAGGACAATTTAAAATGTCCATTTTATCATATACGAGGGTTTGGACAGTGTGGAATCAGGAAATGTATTTTTCTAGGACAGCGGAAATCGCCTTTTATGAAAATTAGTACTCGTCCAGTGAAAAATTAATAATTCCTACAATTTTTGAAAAAAACACTGGAAATTTGGACAGGACAATTAAAAATGTCCATTTTAGCATATACGAGTGCTTGGACAGTGTGGAATTAGGAAATGTATTTTTCTGGGACAGTTAAAGTGGGCTTTTATGAAAATAAACAATCGTCCAGTAAAAAAATTCATAATTCTCACAACTTTTGAAAAAATCAATTGAAATTTGGACAGGACAATTAAAAAGGTCCATTTTATCATATATGAGGGTTTGGACAGTGTGGAATTAGGAAATGTATTTTTCTGGGACAGTTAAAGTGGGCTTTTATGAAAATTAAAAATCGTCCAGTAAAAAAATTCATAATTCCCACAACTTTTGAAAACATCAATTGAAATTTGGACAGGACAATTTAAAATGTCCATTTTATCATATACGAGGGTTTGGACAGTGTGGAATCAGGAAATGTATTTTTCTGGGACAGTTAAAGTGGGCTTTTATGAAAATTAAAAATCGTCCAGTAAAAAAATTCATAATTCCCACAACTTTTGAAAAAATCAATTGAAATTTGGACAGGACAATCAAAAAGGTCCATTTTATCATATACGAGGATTTGGACAGTGTGGAATCAGGAAATGTATTTTTCTGGGACAATTAAAGTGGGCTTTTATGAAAATTAAAAATCGTCCAGTAAAAAAATTCATAATTCCCACAACTTTTGAAAAAATCAATTGAAATTTGGACAGGACAATTAAAAAGGTCCATTTTATCATATACGAGGATTTGGACAGTGTGGAATCAGGAAATGTATTTTTCTGGGACAATTAAAGTGGGCTTTTATGAAAATTAAAAATCGTCCAGTAAAAAAATTCATAATTCCCACAACTTTTGAAAAAATCAATTGAAATTTGGACAGGACAATTAAAAAGGTCCATTTTATCATATACGAGGATTTGGACAGTGTGGAATCAGGAAATGTATTTTTCTGGGACAATTAAAGTGGGCTTTTATGAAAATTAAAAATCGTCCAGTAAAAAAATTCATAATTCCCACAACTTTTGAAAAAATCAATTGAAATTTGGACAGGACAATTAAAAAGGTCCATTTTATCATATACGAGGATTTGGACAGTGTGGAATCAGGAAATGTATTTTTCTGGGACAATTAAAGTGGGCTTTTATGAAAATTAAAAATCGTCCAGTAAAAAAATTCATAATTCCCACAACTTTTGAAAAAATCAATTGAAATTTGGACAGGACAATTAAAAAGGTCCATTTTATCATATACGAGGGTTTGGACAGTGTGGAATTAGAAAATGTATTTTTCTGGGACAGTTAAAGTGGGCTTTTATGAAAATTAACAAACATCCAGTAAAAAAAATCATAATTCCCACAACTTTTGAAAAAATCAATTGAAATTTGGACAGGACAATTTAAAATGTCCATTTTATCATAAACGAGGGTTCGGACAGTGTGGAATTAGAAAATGTATTTTTCTAGGACAGCGGAAATCGCCTTTTATGAAAATTAGTACTCGTCCAGTGAAAAATTAATAATTCCTACAATTTTTGAAAAAAACACTGGAAATTTGAACAGGACAATTAAAAATGTCCATTTTATCATATACGAGGGTTTGGACAGTATGGAATCAGGAAATGTATTTTTCGGGGACAATTAAAGTGGGCTTTTATGAAAATTAAAAATCGTCCAGTAAAAAAATTCATAATTCCCACAACTTTTGAAAAAATCAATTGAAATTTGGACAGGACAATTAAAAAGGTCCATTTAATCATATACGAGGATTTGGACAGTGTGGAATCAGGAAATGTATTTTTCTGGGACAATTAAAGTGGGCTTTTATGAAAATTAAAAATCGTCCAGTAAAAAAATTCATAATTCCCACAACTTTTGAAAACATCAATTGAAATTTGGACAGGACAATTTAAAATGTCCATTTTATCATATACGAGGGTTTGGACAGTGTGGAATCAGGAAATGTATTTTTCTGGGACAGTTAAAGTGGGCTTTTATGAAAATTAAAAATCGTCCAGTAAAAAAATTCATAATTCCCACAACTTTTGAAAAAATCAATTGAAATTTGGACAGGACAATCAAAAAGGTCCATTTTATCATATACGAGGATTTGGACAGTGTGGAATCAGGAAATGTATTTTTCTGGGACAATTAAAGTGGGCTTTTATGAAAATTAAAAATCGTCCAGTAAAAAAATTCATAATTCCCACAACTTTTGAAAAAATCAATTGAAATTTGGACAGGACAATTAAAAAGGTCCATTTTATCATATACGAGGATTTGGACAGTGTGGAATCAGGAAATGTATTTTTCTGGGACAATTAAAGTGGGCTTTTATGAAAATTAAAAATCGTCCAGTAAAAAAATTCATAATTCCCACAACTTTTGAAAAAATCAATTGAAATTTGGACAGGACAATTAAAAAGGTCCATTTTATCATATACGAGGATTTGGACAGTGTGGAATCAGGAAATGTATTTTTCTGGGACAATTAAAGTGGGCTTTTATGAAAATTAAAAATCGTCCAGTAAAAAAATTCATAATTCCCACAACTTTTGAAAAAATCAATTGAAATTTGGACAGGACAATTAAAAAGGTCCATTTTATCATATACGAGGATTTGGACAGTGTGGAATCAGGAAATGTATTTTTCTGGGACAATTAAAGTGGGCTTTTATGAAAATTAAAAATCGTCCAGTAAAAAAATTCATAATTCCCACAACTTTTGAAAAAATCAATTGAAATTTGGACAGGACAATTAAAAAGGTCCATTTTATCATATACGAGGGTTTGGACAGTGTGGAATTAGAAAATGTATTTTTCTGGGACAGTTAAAGTGGGCTTTTATGAAAATTAACAAACATCCAGTAAAAAAAATCATAATTCCCACAACTTTTGAAAAAATCAATTGAAATTTGGACAGGACAATTTAAAATGTCCATTTTATCATAAACGAGGGTTCGGACAGTGTGGAATTAGAAAATGTATTTTTCTAGGACAGCGGAAATCGCCTTTTATGAAAATTAGTACTCGTCCAGTGAAAAATTAATAATTCCTACAATTTTTGAAAAAAACACTGGAAATTTGAACAGGACAATTAAAAATGTCCATTTTATCATATACGAGGGTTTGGACAGTATGGAATCAGGAAATGTATTTTTCGGGGACAATTAAAGTGGGCTTTTATGAAAATTAAAAATCGTCCAGTAAAAAAATTCATAATTCCCACAACTTTTGAAAAAATCAATTGAAATTTGGACAGGACAATTAAAAAGGTCCATTTAATCATATACGAGGATTTGGACAGTGTGGAATCAGGAAATGTATTTTTCTGGGACAGTTAAAGTGGGCTTTTATGAAAATTAACAAACATCCAGTAAAAAAATTCATAATTCCCACAACTTTTGAAAAAATCAATTGAAATTTGGACAGGACAATTAAAAAGGTCCATTTTATCATATACGAGGATTTGGACAGTGTGGAATCAGAAAATGTATTTTTCTGGGACAATTAAAGTGGGCTTTTATGAAAATTAAAAATCGTCCAGTAAAAAAATTCATAATTCCCACAACTTTTGAAAAAATCAATTGAAATTTGGACAGGACAATTAAAAAGGTCCATTTTATCATATACGAGGGTTTGGACAGTGTGGAATTAGAAAATGTATTTTTCTGGGACAGTTAAAGTGGGCTTTTATGAAAATTAACAAACATCCAGTAAAAAAATTCATAATTCCCACAACTTTTGAAAAAATCAATTGAAATTTGGACAGGACAATTAAAAAGGTCCATTTTATCATATACGAGGATTTGGACAGTGTGGAATCAGAAAATGTATTTTTCTGGGACAATTAAAGTGGGCTTTTATGAAAATTAAAAATCGTCCAGTAAAAAAATTCATAATTCCCACAACTTTTGAAAAAATCAATTGAAATTTGGACAGGACAATTAGAAAGGTCCATTTTATCATATACGAGGGTTTGGACAGTGTGGAATTAGAAAATGTATTTTTCTGGGACAGTTAAAGTGGGCTTTTATGAAAATTAACAAACATCCAGTAAAAAAAATCATAATTCCCACAACTTTTGAAAAAATCAATTGAAATTTGGACAGGACAATTTAAAATGTCCATTTTATCATAAACGAGGGTTCGGACAGTGTGGAATTAGAAAATGTATTTTTCTAGGACAGCGGAAATCGCCTTTTATGAAAATTAGTACTCGTCCAGTGAAAAATTAATAATTCCTACAATTTTTGAAAAAAACACTGGAAATTTGAACAGGACAATTAAAAATGTCCATTTTATCATATACGAGGGTTTGGACAGTATGGAATCAGGAAATGTATTTTTCGGGGACAATTAAAGTGGGCTTTTATGAAAATTAAAAATCGTCCAGTAAAAAAATTCATAATTCCCACAACTTTTGAAAAAATCAATTGAAATTTGGACAGGACAATTAAAAAGGTCCATTTAATCATATACGAGGATTTGGACAGTGTGGAATCAGGAAATGTATTTTTCTGGGACAATTAAAGTGGGCTTTTATGAAAATTAAAAATCGTCCAGTAAAAAAATTCATAATTCCCACAACTTTTGAAAAAATCAATTGAAATTTGGACAGGACAATTAAAAAGGTCTATTTTATCATATACGAGGGTTTGGACAGTGTGGAATCAGAAAATGTATTTTTCTGGGACAGTTAAAGTGGGCTTTTATGAAAATTAAAAATCGTCAAGTAAAAAAATTCATAATTCCCACAACTTTTGAAAAAATCAATTGAAATTTGGACAGGACAATTTAAAATGTCCATTTTATCATATACGAGGGTTTGGACAGTGTGGAATCAGGAAATGTATTTTTCTAGGACAGCGGGAATCGCCTTTTATGGAAATTAGTACTCGTCCAGTGAAAAATTAATAATTCCCACAATATTTGAAAAAAACACTGGAAATGTGGACAGGACAATTAAAACAATCCATTCTATCATATACGAGGGTTTGGACAGTGTGGAATTAGAAAATGTATTTTTCTAGGACAGCGGAAATCGCCTCTTATGGAAACTAGTACTCGTCCAGTGGAAAATTAATAATTCCTACAATTTTTGAAAAAAACACTGGAAATTTGGACAGGACAATTAAAAATGTCCATTATAGCATATACGAGGGCTTGGACAGTGTGGACAGTTAAAGTGGGCTTTTATGAAAATAAACAATCGTCCAGTTAAAAAATTCATGATTCCCACAACTTTTGAAAAAATCAATTGAAATTTGGACAGGACAATTAAAAATGTCCATTTTAGCATATACGAGGGCTTGGACAGTGTGGAATTAGGAAATGTATTTTTCTGGGACAGTTAAAGTGGGCTTTTATGAAAACAAACAATCGTCCAGTGAAAAAATTCATAATTCCCACAACTTTTAAAAAAATCAATTGAAATTTGGACAGGACAATAAAAAAGGTCCATTTTATCATATACGAGGATTTGGACAGTGTGGAATTAGAAAATGTATTCTTCTGGGACAATTAAAGTGGGCTTTTATGAAAATTAAATATCGTCCAGTAAAAAAATTCATAATTCCCACAACTTTTGAAAAAATCAATTGAAATTTGGACAGGACAATTAAAAAGGTCCATTTTATCATATACGAGGATTTGGACAGTGTGGAATTAGAAAATGTATTTTTCTGGGACAATTAAAGTGGGCTTTTATGAAAATTAAAAATCGTCCAGTAAAAAAATTCATAATTCCCACAACTTTTGAAAAAATCAATTGAAATTTGGACAGGACAATTAAAAATGTCCATTTTAGCATATACGAGGGCTTGGACAGTGTGGAATTAGGAAATGTATTTTTCTGGGACAGTTAAAGTGGGCTTTTATGAAAACAAACAATCGTCCAGTGAAAAAATTCATAATTTCCACAACTTTTAAAAAAATCAATTGAAATTTGGACAGGACAATAAAAAAGGTCCATTTTATCATATACGAGGATTTGGACAGTGTGGAATTAGAAAATGTATTCTTCTGGGACAATTAAAGTGGGCTTTTATGAAAATTAAATATCGTCCAGTAAAAAAATTCATAATTCCCACAACTTTTGAAAAAATCAATTGAAATTTGGACAGGACAATTAAAAAGGTCCATTTTATCATATACGAGGATTTGGACAGTGTGGAATTAGAAAATGTATTTTTCTGGGACAATTAAAGTGGCTTTTATGAAAATTAAATATCGTCCAGTAAAAAAATTCATAATTCCCACAACTTTTGAAAAAATCAATTGAAATTTGGACAGGACAATAAAAAAGGTCTATTTTATCATATACGAGGGTTTGGACAGTGTGGAATCAGGAAATGTATTTTTCTGGGACAGTTAAAGTGGGCTTTTATGAAAATTAAAAATCGTCCAGTAAAAAAATTCATAATTCCCACAACTTTTGAAAAAATCAATTGAAATTTGGACAGGACAATTAAAAAGGTCCATTTTATCATATACGAGGGTTTGGACAGTGTGGAATTAGAAAATGTATTTTTCTGGGACAGTTAAAGTGGGCTTTTATGAAAATTAAAAATCGTCCAGTAAAAAAATTCATAATTCCCACAACTTTTGAAAACATCAATTGAAATTTGGACAGGACAATTTAAAATGTCCATTTTATCATATGCGAGGGTTTGGACAGTGTGGAATCAGGAAATGTATTTTTCTAGGACAGCGGAAATCGCCTTTTATGAAAATTAGTACTCGTCCAGTGAAAAATTAATAATTCCTACAATTTTTGAAAAAAACACTGGAAATTTGGACAGGACAATTAAAAATGTCCATTTTAGCATATACGAGTGCTTGGACAGTGTGGAATCAGGAAATGTATTTTTCTGGGACAATTAAAGTGGGCTTTTATGAAAATTAAAAATCGTCCAGTAAAAAAATTCATAATTCCCACAACTTTTGAAAAAATCAATTGAAATTTGGACAGGACAATTAAAAAGGTCCATTTTATCATATACGAGGATTTGGACAGTGTGGAATTAGAAAATTTATTTTTCTGGGACAGTTAAAGTGGGCTTTTATGAAAATTAACAAACATCCAGTAAAAAAAATCATAATTCCCACAACTTTTGAAAAAATCAATTGAAATTTGGAGAGGACAATTTAAAATGTCCATTTTATCATAAACGAGGGTTCGGACAGTGTGGAAATAGAAAATGTATTTTTCTAGGACAGCGGAAATCGCCTTTTATGAAAATTAGTACTCGTCCTGTGAAAAATTGATAATTCCTACAATTTTTGAAAAAAACACTGGAAATTTGAACAGGACAATTAAAAATGTCCATTTTATCATATACGAGGGTTTGAACAGTATGGAATCAGGAAATGTATTTTTCGGGGACAATTGATCGGCTTTTATGAAAATTAACAATCGTCCAGTAAATCATTCATAATTTCTACAATTTTGGAAAAAGATTTGGACAGTAAGGTAAATTAATTTCAATTGAATAATTATAGTTAACATAATTTCCAATTCATGAAGATTTATTTCATATTCAAACATTTGAAAAAAAAACATGAGATCTGCATTGGATTTTGTTCTAAAATAAAAAAAAAGTAAAAAAGTAATTTTTTCTTGAGCTTTTTAACTTTGAAAACATTTTTGTTATGTAATTTTTAATTTTTATAACCTTTTTTTCATTATATTCTTGCATTTTTTGCTTGTTTTCACTGTTTATAGTTTCTTTGACTCAAATGACGACTGTTATTTGTCAAGTGAAATGCTTCAGCATTACAATTGAAAATATAAAAGTGCAATAAAAAAATTGTAGATGACTTTTTTCACTTTTTATAATTTTTTTACACAAATGTTAACATTACAACCAAAGTAAAAAATATTGACTAAACCCAATGAATCCAGTGATATCACCCAAGACGAAATCCGGCAACACCGTAGACCAAATAGCCACAGGAATCATATCCTGGGACAGCAAACCACAAATCAACCAAGACTTCGACTGGAGTGGCCCGGTAAACAACTCTGTAAAAACAGACGATTTGGACCTAAAATGGAGCGACGACGAAGGTACCTCCTCCTTCTCCTCTTCCCCCACCTCAAAATCCACCATTACAGGTGCAGAGTCTGACGACTCTGGCGGCCTAGCCATGAAACCCCCTGAACCTGGCATAACCCAGCAAACCATAGAGGAAGAAAAAGAAGATCAAGCCCAAAGCAAAGTGGACATAATGGCCCAGCAACTGAAGTTTGTGGCCTGTTTGAAAATTTTAATGGAAGAACTGTCAACTTTGGCGACTGGTTTTGAAGTTGACGGCGGACAGTTGCGATATCAACTGTATCTTTGGCTGGAACGCGAGGTTGAAGCTTTGCGCGAGCTATGCAACTACACCTCTTCGGATGTGGTGGAAAGTGAAGAGGCTCCAGAGCCGGACTTGTCTGTTGAAAGTAACCCCAAGCCCACTCTGCATGAGATTTTAATTCAAGAAAAATTGGACTTTGAGGCCAAAGTACAACGAGCTGCCAAAAGGAAGAGGTGGTTGAGGGCCAATGAGACGTTGTTGCGCACTCTGTTGAGTTACTGTTCGCTGCACGGCGCCACTGGCGGTCTTGCTTCGGTGCGGATGGAATTAATGCTTCTTCTACAGGAGTTGCAGCAGGAGAAAACTCATCAGCAGCTGCTCAGTCCGCTGCCTTTCCCTACTAGTTTGCCGTTGCTTGCTGCTACAGTGGCCAGCAGTAAGACTGTTATTTCTGATCCTATCAGATATCTGCAGGGGTTGACTCATGATATGTTGCACACGGTAAGGTTTCAGCTAATGTTGAGTGTATGGTTGGAGTTGGTTGTAGATGGTGGAGCTGCGCAAACCACACACCAACCAAAGTCAGCTGCTGGTTTTGAGGGATTTGGCCATTGCTTTGTCTGCGTGTATTTATCAGTCGTTGTGCGATTCTGATACTTTTAAGGCGCAGGCGCAGGAGTCTCAGGTGAGGTTATCTTTTGAATTGATGCTCTGCAGTGTTGCCACATTTCATTAAACATTCTCAAGTTGTGTTTTTTTTGTCGGTAATGGACTTGGTTTCTTGGTTGTCGACTTGAAATTCATTCCAGTGATTTTAGGCAGTTTGAAGTATTATTGAGCCAAATTTCAAGTCTCCCACTCACGTTGTTTTAAAATGGCGGCTCCACAAATAAAAAATTGACAATTTCAATTTTTTAAATCAATAGTTTTGACATTTTATAATCCATGTTTGAAATTTTTGTGGACCTTGAAATTTATTTCAAGTATTCTAGATAGTTTGAAATATAATTGAGCCAGTTTTCAAGTCTTTGACTCAAGCCGTTCTGAAATGGCGACTCCGTAGTAAAAATTTGACAATTTCAAATTTTTAAATAATTTTCTTATCCATGTTTGAAATTTTTGTGGAGACTTGAGAATAATTCAAGTGATTCTAGATAGTTTGAAATATGATTGAGCCAATTTTCAAGTCTTTGACTAAAGTCGTTTTAAAATGGCGGTTCTGCAAATAAAAATTTGACAATTTCAAATTTTCAAGTCAATATTTTCTAATCCATGTTTGAAATTCTTGTGGAGACTTGAAATTTATGCCAGAGATTCTAGATAGTTTGAAATATAATTGAGCCAATTTTCAAGTCTTTGACTCAAGCCGTTCTAAAATGGCGACCCCGTAAATAAAAATTTGACAATTTCAAATTTTCAAGTCAATATTTTCTAATCCATGTTTGAAATTCTTGTGGAGACTTGAAATTTATTCCAGAGATTCTAGATAGTTTGAAATATAATTGAGCCAATTTTCAAGTCTTTGACTCAAGCCGTTTTAAAATGGCGGCTCCGCAAATAAAAAATTGACAATTTCGATTTTTTAAATCAATAGTTTTGACATTTTCTAATCCATGTTTGAGGTTTTTGTGGAGACTTGAAATTTATTCCAGGGATTATTCATGGTTCAAAATATAATTGAGCCAATTTTCAAGTCTTTGACTCAAGCCGTTTTAAAATGGCGGCTTCGCAAATAGAAAATTGACAATTTCAAATTTTTAAATCAAATTTTTGTGGAGGCTTGAAATTTATTCCAGGGATTCAAGATAGTTTGAAATATAATTGAGCCAATTTTTAAGTCTCTGATTCAAGCCGTTTGAAAATGGTGGCTCCATAAATAAAATCTTGACAATTTCAAATTTTCGAAATAAATAATTCCGAATTGTTCCAAACGATGTTTGAGATTTTTATGAAGATTTTAAATTTATTCCAAGGATTTCAGACAGTTTGATATATAATTGAGCCGAGTTTTAAGTCTCCAACTCAAGTCGTTTCAAAATGGCGGCTTTTAAAGTAAAATCCTGACAATTTCAATTTTTCGAAATCAATAGTTTTGAAATTTTTCAAATCATGTTTGAAATTTTTATGAAGCTTTGAAATTTATTTCAAAGATTTAAGACAGTTTGACAGTATAATATCGCCAAATTTCAAGTCTCTAACTTAAAAATGGCGGCTCCACATATTAAAAAAACAATTTGAAATCAATAGGACATCATCTCCACCTACTTGGTGGGCCGCAAACGCAAAATCTCCATGAACGAGGGCCTACAAATCGTCACCCTTCCCTCAAAATGGCCGGGAGTGACCAGCTTAAGATCACTTTTAGCGCGGGAAAAGGACGAAGACACTCCCAGACTCACCGTTCTGCTGTGCGAATCATTTACTGCCACGTATTTGGCTTTGTTACTCTACGGAATGGTCACCTGCGACTGCGTCATACTGTTCCACGTCACTGCGCATGCTCTGGACTCGGACGTATGGGGAAAACTGTTTGGCGGCGGCGTTAAGAAGCTGCTGCGCACCGCCAGTGTGACCAGCCAGCCCCACCCCCATTTACAAAGTCAATCCAGCGTGCAAACTCCTAGTGAAGAGGGCGGTAGTGGGCCAGCCAACTGGCTTAATAAACAACGTTTCAAGTTAAACACGAAACTATTGGGCCAGCAAACTAGTGTGATGAAGGAGGATAAACCTACTTATAGAGAACAATTTGTGCCTCCTGAAATGAGCATTTTGGCATTTTTGCTGCAAAAGCCGCAAAGCAACTACGATGTTGATGAGGTTGAGAGTGAAAATGAGGAGGAGGATGAGGATGAAGATGTGTTTGATAACCCCACCACCACCAAAATCACCAAAGTTGTCAATAACGAACATGCTGATCCAGATTCGTATTCCTGGCTTGTGCTGAAGCTGGCTACTTTGAGAATAGCCCAGAGCAGGTTGTCGGAGTTTTTGGCAGTAGCAGGATTGGAAACTTCAGAACTTCCTGTGGCCAGTCCGTTGATTCATAGTGCGCTGAGGAGTTTGACCAAATGGCAGGATAATTTGAAGCGGGAGTTGGAGTTGAGGCAATCACCTCCCGAATATATTCCTGGTTGTTTTGTGGAAAGTACTACGAATGGGCCTCCGATCCAGAAATACAGGTACAGCAACAGCCTAAAATATGATTAAACTTTGATCCTGCAACAGTGGCGTAGCAATTTTCACAAAATTTTCATTCATAGAGGGAAAATTTGATGTTTTCGTTATTTTTAAAGATAACCCCATGGTGTGGCACATCATTCCACCCAAATCGGGGTTAACTAAGACAGTGGCGTAGCAATTTTTCCAAAATTTTCATTTATAGAGGGAAAATTTGAGGTTCTCGTTATTTTTAAAGATAACCTCATGGTGTGGCACATCATTTCACATAAATCGGGGTTAACTAAGACAGTGGCGTAGCAATTTTTCCAAGATTTTCATTTATAGAGAGAAAATTTGATGTTTTTGTTATTTTTAAAGATAACCCCATGGTGTGGCACATCATTTCACATAAATCGGGGATGACCAAGACAGTGACGTAGCAATTTTTCCAAAATTTTCATTTATAGAGGAAAAATTTGATGTTTTCGTTATTTTAAAAGATAACCTCATGGAGTGGCACATCATTTTGCATAAATCGGGAATAACTAAGAGAGTGGCGTAGCAATTTTTTAAAAATTTTTATTCATAGAGGAAAAATTTGATGTTTTCGTTATTTTTAAAGATAACCCCATGGTGTGGCACATAATTTTACATAAATCGGGGTTAACTAAGACAGTGGCGTAGCAATTTTTCCAAAATTTTTATTCATAGAGGAAAAATTTGATGTTTTCGTTATTTTTGAAGATAACCCCATGGTGTGGCACATCATTTCACATAAATCGGGGTTAACTAAGACAGTGGTGTAGCAATTTTTCCAAAAATTTCATTCATAGAAGGAAAATTTGATGTTTTCGTCATTTTTAAAAATAATCTCATGGTGTGGCACATCATTTCACATAAATCGGGGTTAACTAAGACAGTGGCGTAGCAATTTTTCCAAAATTTTTATTCATAGAGGAAAAATTTGATGTTTCCGTTATTTTTAAAGATAACCTCATGGTGTGGCACATCATTTCACGTAGATTGGGGTTAACTAAGACAGTGGCGTAGCAATTTTTCCAAAATTTTCATTTATAGAGGGAAAATCTCATGTTTTCGTTATTTTTGAAGATAACCCCATGGTGTGGCACATCATTCCACCTAAATCGGGGTTAACTAAGACAGTGGCGTAGCAATTTTTCCAAAATTTTCATTTATAGAGGGAAAATTTGATGTTTTTGTTATTTTTAAAGATAACCTCATGGTGTGGCACATCATTTCACATAAATCGGGGTCAACTAAGACAGTGGTGTAGCAATTTTTCCAAAAATTTCATTCATAGAAGGAAAATTTGATGTTTTCGTTATTTTTAAAAATAATCTCATGGTGTGGCACATCATTTTACATAAATCGGGGTTAACTAAGACAGTGGCGTAGCAATTTTTCCAAAATTTTTATTCATAGAGGAAAAATTTGATGTTTTCGTTATTTTAAAAGATAACCTCATGGAGTGGCACATCATTTCGCATAAATCGGGAATAACTAAGAGAGTGGCGTAGCAATTTTTTAAAAATTTTTATTCATAGAGGAAAAATTTGATGTTTTCGTTATTTTTAAAGATAACCCCATGGTGTGGCACATCATTTCACATAAATCGGGGATGACTAAGACAGTGACGTAGCAATTTTTCCAAAATTTTCATTTATAGAGGAAAAATTTGATGTTTTCGTTATTTTAAAAGATAACCTCATGGAGTGGCACATCATTTCGCATAAATCGGGGTTGACTGAGACAGTGGCGTAGCAATTTTTCCAAAATGTTCATTTATAGAGGGATAGTACCAATTTTTCCAAGATTTTCATTTATAGAGGGAAAATTTGATGTTTTCGTTATTTTAAAAGATAACCCCATGGTGTGGCACATCATTTCACATAAATCGGGGTTAACTAAGACAGTGGCGTAGCAATTTTTCCAAGATTTTCATTTATAGAGAGAAAATTTGATGTTTTCGTTATTTTAAAAGATAACCTCATGGTGTGGCACATAATTTCACATAAATCGGGGTCAACTAAGACAGTGGTGTAGCAATTTTTCCAAAAATTTCATTCATAGACGGAAAATTTGATGTTTTCGTTATTTTTAAAAATAATCTCATGGTGTGGCACATCATTTTACATAAATCGGGGTTAACTAAGACAGTGGCGTAGCAATTTTTCCAAAATTTTTATTCATAGAGGAAAAATTTGATGTTTTCGTTATTTTTGAAGATAACCCCATGGTGTGGCACATCATTTCACATAAATTGGGGTTAACTAAGACAGTGGTGTAGCAATTTTTCCAAAAATTTCATTCATAGAAGGAAAATTTGATGTTTTCGTCATTTTTAAAAATAATCTCATGGTGTGGCACATCATTTCACATAAATCGGGGTTAACTAAGACAGTGGCGTAGCAATTTTTCCAAAATTTTTATTCATAGAGGAAAAATTTGATGTTTTCGTTATTTTTAAAGATAACCTCATGGTGTGGCACATCATTTCACGTAGATTGGGGTTAACTAAGACAGTGGCGTAGCAATTTTTCCAAAATTTTCATTTATAGAGGGAAAATCTCATGTTTTCGTTATTTTTGAAGATAACCCCATGGTGTGGCACATCATTCCACCTAAATCGGGGTTAACTAAGACAGTGGCGTAGCAATTTTTCCAAAATTTTCATTTATAGAGGGAAAATTTGATGTTTTTGTTATTTTTAAAGATAACCTCATGGTGTGGCACATCATTTCACATAAATCGGGGTCAACTAAGACAGTGGCGTAGCAATTTTTCCAAAATTTTCATTTATAGAGGGAGAATTTGATGTTTTCGTTATTTTAAAAGATAACCTCATGGTGTGGCACATCATTTCACATTAATCGGGGTCAACTAAGACAGTGGTGTAGCAATTTTTCCAAAAATTTCATTCATAGAAGGAAAATTTGATGTTTTCGTTATTTTTAAAAATAATCTCATGGTGTGGCACATCATTTTACATAAATCGGGGTTAACTAAGACAGTGGCGTAGCAATTTTTCCAAAATTATTATTCATAGAGGAAAAATTTGATGTTTTCGTTATTTTTAAAGATAACCTCATGGTGTGGCACATCATTTCACATAAATCGGGGTTAACTAAGACAGTGGCGTAGCAATTTTTCCAAAATTTTTATTCATAGAGGAAAAATTTGATGTTTTCGTTATTTTTAAAGATAACCCCATGGTGTGGCACATCATTTCACATAAATCGGGGTTAACTAAGACAGTGGTGTAGCAATTTTTCCAAAAATTTCATTCATAGAAGGAAAATTTGATGTTTTCGTCATTTTTAAAAATAATCTCATGGTGTGGCACATCATTTCACATAAATCGGGGTTAACTAAGACAGTGGCGTAGCAATTTTTCCAAAATTTTTATTCATAGAGGAAAAATTTGATGTTTTCGTTATTTTTAAAGATAACCTCATGGTGTGGCACATCATTTCACGTGGATTGGGGTTAACTAAGACAGTGGCGTAGCAATTTTTCCAAAATTTTCATTTATAGAGAGAAAATCTCATGTTTTCGTTATTTTTGAAGATAACCCCATGGTTTGGCACATCATTCCACCTAAATCGGGGTTAACTAAGACAGTGGCGTAGCAATTTTTCCAAAATTTTCATTTATAGAGGGAAAATTTGAGGTTCTCGTTATTTTTAAAGATAACCTCATGGTACGGCACATCATTTCACGTAGATTGGGGTTAACTAAGACAGTGGCGTAGCAATTTTTTCAAAATTTTCATTCATAGAGAAAAAAATTTGAGGTTCTCGTTATTTTTAAAGATAACCTCATGGTACGGCACATCATTTCACGTAGATTGGGGTTAACTAAGACAGTGGCGTAGCAATTTTTCCAAAATTTTCATTCATGGAGAAAAAAATTTGATGTTTTCGTTATTCTCAAAGATAACCGCATGGTGTGGCACATCATTTCACATAAATCGGGGTTAACTAAGACAGTGGCGTAGCAATTTTTTCAAAATTTTTATTCATAGAGGAAAAATTTGATGTTTTCGTTATTTTTAAAGATAACCCCATGATGTGGCACATCATTTCACATAAATCGGGGCTAACTAAGACAGTGGCGTAGCAATTTTTCCAAGATTTTCATTTATAGAGGGAAAATTTGATGTTTTTGTTATTTTTAAAGATAACCCCATGGTGTGGCACATCATTTCACATAAATCGGGAATAACTAAGACAGTGGCGTAGCAATTTTTTAAAAATTTTTATTCATAGAGGAAAAATTTGATGTTTTCGTTATATTTAAAGATAACCCCATGATGTGGCACATCATTTCACATAAATCGGGGCTAACTAAGACAGTGGCGTAGCAATTTTTCCAAGATTTTCATTTATAGAGGGAAAATTTGATGTTTTTGTTATTTTTAAAGATAACCCCATGGTGTGGCACATCATTTCACATAAATCGGGAATAACTAAGACAGTGGCGTAGCAATTTTTTAAAAATTTTTATTCATAGAGGAAAAATTTGATGTTTTCGTTATTTTTCAAGATAACCCCATGGTGTGGCACATCATTTCACATAAATCGGGGATGACTAAGACAGTGACGTAGCAATTTTTCCAAAATTTTCATTTATAGAGGAAAAATTTGATGTTTTCGTTATTTTAAAAGATAACCTCATGGAGTGGCACATCATTTCGCATAAATCGGGGTTGACTGAGACAGTGGCGTAGCAATTTTTCCAAAATGTTCATTTATAGAGGGATAATTTGATGTTTTTGTTATTTTTAAAGATAACACCATGGTGTGGCACATCATTTCACATAAATCGGGGTTAACTAAGACAGTGGTGTAGCAATTTTTCCAAAAATTTCATTCATAGAAGGAAAATTTGATGTTTTCGTCATTTTTAAAAATAATCTCATGGTGTGGCACATCATTTTACATAAATCGGGGTTGACTAAGACAGTGGCGTAGCAATTTTTCCAAAATTTTCATTTATAGAGGGAGAATTTGATGTTTTCGTTATTTTAAAAGATAACCTCATGGTGTGGCACATCATTTCACATAAATCGGGGTTGACTGAGACAGTGGCGTAGCAATTTTTTCAACATTTTTATTCATAGAGGAAAAATTTGATGTTTTCGTTATTTTTGAAGATAACCCCATGGTGTGGCACATCATTTCACATAAATCGGGGTTAACTAAGACAGTGGCTTAGCAATTTTTTCAAAATTTTTATTCATAGAGGAAAAATTTGATGTTTTCGTTATTTTTAAAGATAACCCCATGATGTGGCACATCATTTCACATAAATCGGGGTTAACTAAGACAGTGGCGTAGCAATTTTTCCAAGATTTTCATTTATAGAGGGAAAATTTGATGTTTTTGTTATTTTTAAAGATAACCCCATGGTGTGGCACATCATTTCACATAAATCGGGAATAACCAAGACAGTGGCGTAGCAATTTTTTCAAAATTTTTATTCATGGAGGAAAAATTTGATGTTTTCGTTATTTTTAAAAATAACCCCATTACCCGAGTCAAGATAGGATTTAACCTAGACAAAAATAATATAAAGCTAATTTTTGGTACAGATCATCTTTGAGGGCTAAATAATAATATACTAAAAGTCCCGGAGAATCCTCCTTCCGCAACCCCCCCTTTCCCCCCTCTAAACCCCCCTTTTTAGATATTTTGGTGATTTTCTCGAAAACCATCCACTTTACAAAAAAATGTCAAGAGAGCATTTTTGAAGCTGACAAAATTTCCTTTCCAATGATGTATCACAGTCTATATCTAGTAGCTCATGGTACCCACCAGTGGCGTATCAAAAGAAGGGTTACTATTAGAAAATACTTTTTGATCTTTTTTCTCAGTTTTTTTTTTATCCAAGTAACAATTCCTTAGAAAATATATTTTTTTTTTTAATCGGCTATTAAAATGTTGTCTACTCGGATTTGTTCCCCACCAGGACAATATGGCCGCCCCGTCAATGACGCGATTGACAAAGAGTGGATACTCTACTTTTGGTTATTTATCTAAGGCGTACGTCATCATGTCAATTATGTTTGTTAGGTGGCAGCACGGTCTTTTCTGCATGTATTTTATGTATTGTTCAACAATAATATTATATTGAAAATGGAGAAATGTGTTTTGTGTAAACTGCCACTAAGTGAGTTATTACTAAAGTTGGTGAAAAAGGACTGAAAACATTATTGAGTGCTAGTGAAAAGCGTTGTGATGGTTTGAGTGACATTTTTAAGAACGTGAGATCAATCGAAGTACATCTGGAATGCAGGTGGGTAACAAATTTTAAATATTCATACTTCAATGCGGACTATGAAAGTGAAAATTGGTTTCTGTTTATAGAAAATCCTATACGAGAAATAATACAATTTTGAAACATATTCGAGATCAAAGTGAAAAAGCCGGACCATCGCAGAAATCATGCTCAACTTTAGCACCCACCATTCGTTCTACACTTCCAGATTATAACATCAAAGAGATTTGCTTATTTTGCGGTAACCCGGCGTCTACTAGATTAGAAAAAAATAAGAAGTTTTACAACCACAAAACAATTATACAAGTATCCACAATTTTGATTAAAGAAAAAATTATGTCTGAAGCAGTCGCCAGAACGGACAAGTGGGGGGAAGAAGTTCTGATCCGCATTGGAACTTGTGGAGATCTGGTTGCTGCTGAAGCCAGATATCACAAGGACTGCCGTCTTCTATTCTCTTCCGGAGGAAAGCTACAGAAACTTGGCGATTCGCGGGGTCGGCCGAACGATAAACAGAGATATCAGGCATTTTTGAAAGTGTGTGAGTCTGTTGAGAATTCTGATGAGTGCCAATTTTCCATAAACGACTTGGAGGTGGAAATGGAAAAAATATTTCAAGACATGGACTGCGAGCCTTACTCTCGAAAACAGTTTTTGAGGAAGCTGGTGGATCACTCTGGACAACGAATATGTATCACCGAAATTGCTGGAAAAAAAACAATATTGAATTATAGAGATAATGTAGATTCAATATTGTTTGAATCCTGGTATTCTCAGAAAGCCGAAAACAGTGACCAAGATGAAAGATTGAGGATTGTTCAGAAAGCTGCAGAAATCATTAGAGAAGATATACGTGCTACCGTATATGATTACAGGGTATATCCACCAGCAGAAAAATCCTCAGTTTTAGGCAATATTCCGAAAACTTTAGACGCGCTACTGAAAACAATTATGAAAATGAAACATGTCGAAAATGAACGCATGGATACGAAAAAGGAAGCTATAGGTCAGGCAATAATAAGCGCATGTCGACCAAGGTCATTAATATCTCCAATTTTACTTGGGATTGGCGTGTATGTCCATAGAGAATTTGGCTCCAGGCAGATTGTAGATTTCCTGAGTAATTGGGGTTTTTCGGTGACATACAACGAAACATATCGATATGAAAATTGCATTATAAAACACAATGCCGAGACGGTCGCCAACGAAAGTAGTCTTGTTCAGTACTGCTTTGATAACGCAGATTTTAATATCCAAACTCAAACTGGCCATGGCACATTTCACAGTTCAGGAGGTATTCGATTGACTTCTCCTTCGATACATGCAACACCAAAATCGATTGCTCGACAAATTGACAACACCTCTTCTACCGCAGCAGCAGAGAAAGATGACATTTCCATCAGTTGGTACAAAGCACCCAAGACACCTGCATTGAAAAATGTTATATCCAGAGACATGAATGACTGGGAAACAGGCTACCTCCTATTTAAAGGGGGTTGGAAGTCAGTCGAAGGACAATTGTTGCCTGTCAAAACTGCGCTACCTCCAGCACCTGAATCACTTCTCTCTCTGGTGTACTGCCATTGCAAAACCAATTGTGCTGGTAGATGCTCGTGTAGACACTCAGGCCAAAAATGTAGCACATTTTGTTCCCCTTGTAATGGCGAAACATGCAGTAATATTGAGAAACCTTTCACAGAAGATTCTACTCTTGAGGAAAATTATTAAGCTATTGTTATCATTTATCAATTTATTATTGTTATTATTCTTGTTTTCAATCAGTAAATTAGACGTGTTCTTTGAGAAATTTCAATTAATAATGTCGGAGCAGATTTGTTTTTGATACGCCACTGGTGTATTCCGAGGTGTGTATCACGTGGTACTATGAGGTTTTGCAATAAGATATATATTTTTTCTAAGAAAATATTACTTAGATAAAAAAAAGATCAAAAAGTATATTTTCTAATAGTAACCCTTCTTTTGATACGCCACTGGTGGGTACCATGAGCTACTAGATATAGACTGTGATACATCATTGGAAAGAAAATTTTGTCAGCTTCAAAAATGCTCTCTTGACATTTTTTTGTAAAGTGGATGGTTTTCGAGAAAATCACCAAAATATCTAAAACGGGGGGTTTGGAGGGGGGAAAAGGGGGGTTGCGGAAGGAGGATTCTCCGGGACTTTTAGTATATTACTATTTAGCCTTCAATGATGATCTGTACCAAAAATTAGCTTTATATTATTTTTGTCTAGGTTCACCTAAAATTTGAACTATCTTGACTCGGGTACATGGTGTGGCACATCATTTCACATAAATCGGGGTTAACTAACACAGTGGCGTAGCAATTTTTCAAAAATTTTCATTCATAGAGGAGGAATTTGATAACGTCGTTATTTTTAAAGAGCTGATAGAGGGTCACAGTTTTATCCAAATTTTGGGCTATAATTTTGTCCAGCAGTAGTAGAGTAGATGTCCAGAAGCCAAACATTTTTTTCCAGACAACTCTTAGAACCCCACAACACACCGTTTTCAATGAAAAGTGCTGCCAGTCCAGCTCGGCTGCTCTGGATGTATTTGGTGCATCAGGAAGCGGTCCAGGATATTTTCATTAGAGCTGTTTTCGGAGGAAAACGGAAGTAAGTTTTCTCTTATCCCGGAAGTGGAAATTTAAGAAAATTTATAGATCGACAGCAGCACTGGATGAGGTGCTGCCGCACCCGGAACCCAGTCTGGAGCCTGTGAGAATCATCCATAAGGAACAGGAGTCGATTTCTGCGTTTTCTTTGAATCATGTGAGTTTTTAAATTGGGAAATAACTCAATTAAATAATGATTTTTAATAAACGAAAATGTATTAAAAATTCCCCCCAAACAGCGTCAATTTTTCCAACAGCTAAACGGCGGCATGATAGTAATAGCAACACCAAGAGAACTTCAAGAAATGGACATCTCCCTCCTGCTAGAACTGCCATCTTGGCTCGAGGACGAATGCGAATTGGACATTCTCACCCTAACAAAAGACTGTCCAGACAGCAATGTCCCGCCATTTTTGGTTATAGCGCAAAATGGGGACAAATCTAGGGACACACAACCTAGTAGTCCACAACCGGGATTGGGTGGTCAAAGCGGTAGAGGCGCTAGTGTGGTGAGTTTTATCTAAGCGTTGTTTTGATAAAGCTATTTTGAAAATTTTGCCAAGTGGGCTAGATTAAATTTTCAAAATAGCTGCAAAAAAAAATTATTATCGATTTTCGTACTAAATTATCAATTAATTGAGGTTTGTAATTATTGTACGATAGGTAAAGGGATTAAACTTCCCGGGGTGTCACGATGCCAATTTTGTCCACCTCATGTTTCTACGTTCGCGACACATGCTTCGACCGGTGTGTGATTTTAACACTGCTAGCTTCAAGTTTAAACGTGTTTTTCCGTAGATTAGTTGGTAGACTGGATTGTGCATGTTTGTGATCATAGACTTACAATAACCCTACTTTGTTCTTGTTTACTTACCTGTAAAATGACGAAACATTGCTTTCAATTTGGAATTAAAAAATAATTCACTCACTACTATCGCACCAACGTCACAAAACGGCTGTTTGTAAACAATAGCGTCCAGGCCTCGAGTCAGGGTTTAGCGACCATGTTGCCATGTTTCAACACGAAACGTAAACCTCAATACAAATTTTTACAAGGATGAATGGAATTATGGGTATCTAGGATTGGTGATTTAGAAGATTGGCAGTATTTTTTCATAAAGTTTTAGGACATTCAAGGCAAATGGCAACATCGTCACACGAGAGATGTTTGGGTTAATGAAATTATTTGTTTTGTTATTATAGGTCTGTGTTATTGATAGTGACTTTTCAGCAGTTTCTCCACTTTTGTTGGGTTTCTCTCCATTCTTTCAACAAGATCTCTTCTTTTCGTTTCTCTACTGGGTGTTTTCCAAACAATGGTTAAATATTAGTCTGAGGTGTTTCATGAAATAACTTTTCCATAAACAAGCAAAACTCAAAATCTTGCTCTATAGATTTTTTGGACATTTTTTACATTGTACAGGGTGTCTATTATTTAAAAACCCAGAGACTTGCTGAAAAAAAATCACTGGGTAATATGGATTAGAGAAAATGCTGGAAATACAGGGTGTCCCAGCAAGGGTGGCCACCGGCCATATCTCAGAAACTACCGGACCTAAAAGTTCAGGAAAAAAAAAATTATCACTAAAGTGGCCACGAGAAAATGCTGGGAAATATTATAACTTCGAATTTTTTCCGCTAGCTTAAAAATTAAAATTCGAAATTTCTCCGGAAATTCTCAGATTGAGGTATATCTTTATCAACATGGTTAGAAAACCTAGACAATTTCACGTCTTTTTGGTACAGGGCTCATTGGCGTACCGATCTTCGTGTGAGTAGGGGAAGGTAGTGAAAGTGTAATTGTTCAAGTGGCTGTAACTTATAAACGACTTGTCCGATTTTGTTGCGTATAGGCTTGTTTGGAAGATAAATGTGAGTACTTTCGTATATCGTATCCAGTGATGCGTGATTGTCTCCAGAAAAGTTGCTAGAAGGCGTAATTTGAATTAAAAACTGTTATCTTCGTTTCACCGCAAAAATTTAAATGGTACGGTATAATTCTGATAACAGAATCGAAATGAAGATTAAATTTACAAAAAAAAAACCTTAAAACATTAAATTTTACATAATTTGGACTAGTTATTATTATCAGAATTATACCATACCATTTAAATGTTTGCGGTAAAATGAAAAACACTGTTTTTAATTTAAATTACGCCTTCTAGCAACTTTTCTGGAGACAATCACGCATCACTGGATACGATACGAAAGTACTCACATTTATCTTCCAAACAAGCCTATACGCAACAAAATCGGACAAGTCGTTTATAAGTTACAGCCACTTGAACAATTACACTTTCACTACCTTCCCCTACTCACACGAAGATCGGTACGCCAATGAGCCCTGTACCAAAAAGACGTGAAATTGTCTACGTTTTCTAACCATGTTGATAAATATATACCTCAATCTGAGAATTTCCGGAGAAATTTCGAATTTTAATATTTACGCTTTGATTGCGCCCCCTAGCGGCAAAATTTCGAAGTTAAAAATATTTTCCAGCATTTTCTCGTGGCCACTTTAGTGATCATATTTTTTTTCCTGAACTTTTAGGTCCAGTAGTTTCCGAGATATGGCCGGTGGCCACCCTTGCTGGGACACCCTGTATATCAGAAGTTCCCAAAATTATGTGCTATTAAAACACAAAATTGCTGCTTTTTCTTGATTTTTAAATAGAAACAAATATAAATGAGTACCGCTATGGATTCGTTGAGGAATTTCCTTCAAATTTGTTTTTTTGATTTTTTTTTCTAGCATGTCAAATTAGACAGGTATCAGCTGTCAAACCTTACAACGCCAGAATGATCATAACTTTGGAACAATCCAACCGATTGACGCGATCTTGGTCTCATTTTGAAGAGGAGGTTCTCCTCTTCCTCAATTTTGGGATTTTAAATGATTCTGATCAGAAGAGACGATTTTATTCAATATAATATGCGGACGACCAACATTTTTCACATTTATTCGACATTTTTAAATACAAAGGCGTAGTGAAAATAGTTCGTCTGGAATGTCGACTAAATTTCGCACATCTTTCATGCATTACACTTTTTTCTAGCTCTCGAAATAAATAAGCTAAACTCTTTTTTGTAATTATTTAATGCTCAAAGTCTCACTATTTAAGATATAATTTGTTTGAAATAAAACAGTGACTGAGTGGTAACTAGGTAACTCAAAAATGTGTTAATATCTCCTTTACGAGGGCATCTTGAATAGTATCACTATTTCACATCAAATTACAGAAAAACGTATAGGTAGCTTTTTTATTTCGAAATTTAAAAACAAGTGTAATTCATGAAAGTTGTCCTCTTCAAAATGAGACCAAGATCGCGTCAATCGGTTGGATTGTTCCAAAGTTATGATCATTCTGACGTTGTATGGTTTGACAGCTGATACCTGTCTTATTTGACATGTTAGGAAAAAAAATCAAAAAAACAAATTTGAAGGAAATCTCTCAATGAATCCATAGCGGTACTCATTTGTATTTGTTTGTATTTAAAAATCACGAAAAAACAGCAATTTTGTGTTTTGATAGCACCGTTACGCCATCTTGTGGCTATCTTGGGAACTTCTGATATATTTCCAGCATTTTCTCTATTCCATATTACCCATTTTTTTTTTCGCAAGTTTCTGAGATCTGACCTTGACATATGACTGAATTATAGTTCGTCAAACATCACAAACGACATAGGCGCCACCTAACAGTGTTGTATTTCACTCTGTAGTAACCTGCATGAAATTCCATAATAGTAAAGAATGCCAGTGAAATTCATATTTTTCATTTTATAAGTGGTTACAATAATTATGATAGATTGAATTTAGCATGTTGTGTTTTATCATTGCAGTTTGAGCTCTAAAATGCGTTGAAGTAGAGTAAATAGAGAATTGAGCGCTTACAACGGTATGTTTCTCAATCGTCACAATTTTATTCTTTTCGCACATAAACATACCGTTGTGAGTATATAATCGTGATTTTATGGTAGTTTCATCAATCACTGTACATGTTGTTATCATTAGTTGGACTCAATTGGTCATAATTTTCATCAAAATGAGCTGATTGTTGTGGAATTGATTGAAAAATTGAGTTTTTCTCAGGTGGTGAAACACAAGCAAGATGGAGTTCGCCGGATAACGTCGCATCCTTTGTTACCTCTATGTAAGTTTGAAATGTGTCAATTCTAATTTTTTTATATCGACTTCAATCTATGACCAATAATGTACACCGTGGCCAAAAATCATATTTTTCTACTTGGTGTTGGTTGTTACGCCCCCTAGCGACCATTTCAGAAACTTGAGAATATTTTCCAGGTTTTTCTCTTGGCCGTTTTAGTGATAAAATTTTTTGCCGCAAGCCTCTACGATGTATAGTTTCCGAGATACAGTACCTCGCATTCTTAGTTGGCCACCCTGTATACAGGGTGTTTCAGAATAACATGCTAATAATAAAGGGGGTGATTCTTGGGCTCATTTTAAGAAAAAAAATTCATATGAACGTATGTCCTAAACGCCTTAACTTTTGAGATACAGGGTGTCAAAGTTTTAAAAAATAGATACTTTTTTTACAATAACTTTGTCATTACTGTAGATATCTTTATGAAATTTGAGTCATGTATTTTAGGCATTAATACTCATTCTTTGATGCATCAACAATTTGATTATTCTGACCAGTGCCGTCCATGCGGGTTTTGGTTTGCATATTTTTTGGGAAAAAAGTTAAGGCGTTTAGGACATACGTTCATATGATTTTTTTTTCTTAAAATGAGCCCAAGAATCACCCCCTTTATTATTAGCATGTTATTCTGAAACACCCTGTATACAGTAGAATAACTTTTTTCATAAATTAAACATTCAAACGAATAAGAGGAAAAAACTATCCAAATCGTAATTTTTTTATACAGGGTGATCGGGTATGTCAGGAAACTTATGTATGTGGTAAAATAATAAATCATAAAATTCAAAATATTATTATTTTTGCTTCTCTCCTAAAATCTTTTAAAACGATAGCTTTTGAACAAATGATCCGATTCTTTTGAGTTTTATGTCATTTTGAAGAGAATTTGAACTAGTTTCTTCATTAATTTTTGACATTTCGTATTTCTTCAAATATCGACGAAATTCAAAATTTTCCAATTATTTTTACTTCTCTTTTCAAATTTTTTAACACGCTATAGCTTTTGAACAAATGGGTTTATTTGGAACCAACGCCATTTTGAAGGTGATTCGATCTAGTTGCTACAGGAATTTTTGTGATTTCTTATTTCTTTAAATATTGACGAAATCCAAAATAATCAAAGATCAATTTCTTTTTTCAAGTTATTGATTTATTTCGGACATTTCATATCGAATCATAATAGTACAAAGTTTCAGCTTGTTTATCTCTAACGTTATATGGAGAAAATGGTTCTCTTCTTTGCCCCTAGGGGGCGTTTTACCTGAAATTCAAATTTCGTATTTTGTTCCGACAGATTTTAACCGGGGAAACCGGGGGAGATAGGATAACAAGTTCCCGAAAACTTTTTTCCTAGAGGCCCTCTCTACGGAGATACCGGCCCCGAAAGGACGCCACTGGAAATCAATTTTTTTTGAATAACTTTTTAGCCACTCAATATGTTTTGGTTTTGATGAAAATTTAATATGATAAACAGCAAACTTAACCTCTTAAAATAATTAAAAAAACATAATTAGCTTTTTTAGTTTACCAGGGGCGGACTAGGTTGTACATTTTAATGCTTACATTTTCAACACCCTGTTACCCTGTATGATAAATACTTGAACCTTAGGCGGTTTCCGAGAAAAAAACATATTTTTATCGAAAATAGTCATAATGCAGTGCTGTCCTTGACGATTTTTTTTTTAAGATTAAACCTATATTTTCTTCGAGATGTTGATGAAAATTAATCTGAAAAAACAATGCAAAATTCGAAAAAATATAGGTTCACATTTTTTTAAATAAATTTTTTCGATGTTTTTTTCAATAGAAATATGTTTTTTTATCGAAAACGGTTCATTTTATCGATAATGAATAAGAGTACCTTTTTTGTAGCCCAAGGTTCAGGCTATCCAAATTTATTTTTTTCAAGTCTTTATCATACAGAGTGTTGAAAATTTAAGCAATAAAATGTACAACCTACTCCGCCCCTGGTAAACTAAACAAGCTAATTATGTTTTAAGGGCAGTATTATTTACAGTTTATCATATTAAATTTTCATCAAATTATATTAAGTGGTTAAAAATTCATTAAAAAAAAATGGATTTCCAGTGGCGTCCTTTCGGGGCCCGTATCTCCGTCTAGGAAAAAAGTTTACGGGCACATTTGCTCAAACACCATGTATACGGAATTATTATTATTCAGATCTGACCGGAGGCACAGATGGCTCAGTCCATCTCTGGGAATGGGGTCACCAACAACCTGTGGCAACACCAAGACCACCAGGAACCTACGCCAAAGTCACCAGACTCAGATTTTCGCAGCATGGCAACAAATTTGGTGTTGCTGACTCAGATGGAAATCTGAGTCTTTTCCAAGTGGGTTTGACCGCCAATGCTACATGGCCCTTCTTTGTAAGTCACCAGGTTGAGTTTAAGGGGGTCATGTTGATTTGTGGGCTTTTCCAGACGCACAATTGCCATAATAAAGGGATAGCGGACTTTGTGTTTCTAGGATCGTGTAGTTTGTTGGCAACTGGTAAGGGTTTTTTATATTTTACAAAGAGAGGTTCAATTGGAAAAAAATGTTTTTTTTTTGTTTTTATCAATCTACAGCAGGCCACAGTTCCGAAAACAAAAACGTCTGTATATGGGACTCTATTTTGCCCCACAACAAAGCATTGGTTATGGCATTCACTTGCCATGACCAGGGAGCAAGTAGCTTGGTTTTTGCTCCTCAACATCAGGTAAATTATTATTATTTTTAGCATCCAAATATGTATTTTTCATTCTGGCACGATTTATTTAACAATAACTTATCATCTGGCAACAAGATCAGGTTTCTTGTACCTGCGATCTACCACTCGCTTATACTACGTATCGATTTTACGTTCAAGCGTAAAAAATATTCATTCATTTTTTATGAGGGGTTTATGCGGTGTTGATTTCACATTGTCCGTGTTAAATTTGCCTTGTTTTTGTGTGATTTTTACACTATTTGTGATTTGACGATATTATTTGTACATTGACATGGTGCGAAAGTGTCAAGTTTGTGGTTCCATCAGTAAATATACTGCCATCTTGATTTCAAAATGAATTCCAGGACCTCCTACCTTCTCACTTCAGTGGCGTACAGAGAAAAATATATTAACACAAAAATCAAAGTAATAACAAACTTTGCTCATAAACATCAAGGACATTCCTGCTTCCATGATACTATGTAACTACAAATTTTGAGAATTTTGAAATATCACTGAAAAGTAGGTAACTACCCTTTTTATTGGTAATTTTTGAAAAAAAAGAGGGGGCCAATAGTTTTTGAATAAGACATGCTTTCATAATATTAGTAAGTATACATTATACAGGGTGTTTCCTTATTGCAAATTCATATTTAGTTATAACCAAAAACTTGTGTGTGATGTCATACATTTTTTTCAAAATCAACCCTCCTACTCTCATTAAAGATAAAAACAATGAATAAAAAAAAAATCAAATAATTTGAAACATTCTCAACCTCCCGACAGCCGCCCATGAACATCATTTATCGATTCGCCTTGCTCCGCCTATTATATCCTCGCGCTGTTGCCTTGACCATGTATGTTAAAAGAGATGGAATAGAGATTATTGTCTCACACTTCTTATAGATTATGTATAGATCTTTTTCTTGAGCTGGCAACATTGGGTAATGTCAAATATGACAGTTGTCTATGATATACAATGTGATATCTGTGCCAGAACAGTTAGGTAACTTTTGATTTTTAAAATAGTTTTCGATTAAGAATATTTCAATGAATTTCCTTTCAGGTGTTGATATCAGCAGGTAAAAAAGGTGACGTGTGTTTGATTGATGTGCGATCAAAGGCTATACGTCATAAATTTAATGCGCACGAAAGTGCGGTTAAATGTATAGCGATTGATCCGCATGAAGACTATTTTGCTACGGGATCTGCGGATGGAGATATAAAGGTTTGTTAACATTTTTAAAAATGTTGTAACCACATTTTTATCAATTTTTTTTAACAAAAATATCAGATTTGGGGAGTAGCAGTGCCGAACGTGCTTCTCTCGTTACCAGCCGAGCATGCGCGTGGCAGTTTTTTCAAAAACATCGGCCAAGGAGTCACGCAATTGCAAATCGATGCGCATGCGCGACTTTTTTCTTGCGGCGCTGATGGCAGCATGAAAGTGCGACAGTTGCCCGATAGAGAAGCATTGGTGAATCACCATTGAACGGTCAGTTTAGACTTAAGTCAAATTTGAAAAAATTTAATAACCGAGTTTGCGCATTTATATTCTTTATGTCTATTGTGTATCATGTATTTTATCTTTAAGCTAAATAAATTTCAATTGTAGATAGTTTTCAAAATTTGATAAGTTAGAAGACTTATTTTATCCCCAATGTTGAATAATTGTGATTTATTTTTATTAGGAAATTATTCTCATCCATGGGCGTACCATGTTTTCTGTTCCCTTTTAATCAATTTTCGAGATTTTGCCGTAATTAGGTGTTTATCTAGTCATACCGGTGTAGCAATTCATTGTGGTACGTCGCTGGTTTTTTAATTCATTATATTGTAATTTTATCTATAGTGAGTAATTTCAGGATATATCAGAATAAACTTATATTACATGTTAATCGTGTTTTACTGTTGTATTTTTTGCAGGATATCAGTTCTGCTGATTTTTTCCTTATTTCATAAGCTCAAGAGGTAAGTATGAATATTATTTTGAATTAATTCATCGAAACATGAATAAAATACAAAAATCATTGAATCATTGAATAAATTTTTAATTTTTTTTTGATAAACTCAATCCAGTTTTGATTAGCAAGACAACTTTTTTGTTTTTATATTTAGGTTTTTTTGCAGTGTTAAGATTTTCTACTTTATCTTTAGAAATCTTTATCTGCGTAAAAATATTCCTTCAAGGAAAGATTATTCTTTTCCCATTTTTTTATTTATTTAATCAGGTGATATGATAAAAGAAATCAATCAAGTGTTTTATTTTGATCAGATTTATAATTATTAAAATCAAGGTGGTGAACAAGGATTAAATTGTTTATTTATTTGATAAAATTGTTGCTCAACAGACTTATCAATTTTGGTTGTAATAGTGATTAAAATTATTGAAATTTTGTTTACTACAACTTATCTGTTTGATGTCTATTAAAATTTATTGGACTTTTGTAGTCAAAAAAAAAATTGACAATAATAATAATTGAAATGATTATTAATTGTAAACACCATAGATTTTCAGCAAAGAGTTTCAACATACCAAAACTAATTATCTAACTGAACCCAGTCTGTCGCTGTCTGTCAACATTTTGACGTTGAAATCAAAATTTTCAGTTTCATTATATCTTCATAAATTCATATCCAGCAGTACAAAATTGACCATGGCTAAGGATAATCTTACTGCGGTTTTGTATGGTATCGGAGATTTGAGATTGGTAAGACGAATTTTACTTTCCCTTTTTCGATCTACCTTGGTAAGTAAGAGACAGTGAGGGTAGGAATTTCTCACTATTTTGAGCGCTAAGTTGAATTAGAACAATAAAAATATATTTTTTTTTTGTATTAATATAGAAGATTTTAAATGAATTTCTGGGTCTGGTCACGAAAATTATTGATATATTTTGGTTTTAGTGAAGAGAGCGGTCCAATAAAAAACAAGTAGTATTAAACATCATGTCTGAGCTACATTCAATTTCACTTTGAGGTGGTACTATCAAATTTTCGCTTGGCAAACGGGAGTCATATGCAACCATCCACATATAATTTAGTGTAAGTGTGACGTTGAGCACAAATTCAATGTAGATGGTGGCTTATAATTCTCGTTTCGCAAGCGGAAATCTGTCCACTTCCACTCCGAAGTGAAGTTATAGAAGAGCTTGTCCTGACTGACTCATCAACTCATATTTCAAGGTGTGCTAAGAAAAGATTAAGGGGGTGAAAAAAGTGGGGATAGGAAAAATTATGTATTTTTGGTCACATCAACTTGAAACTTCATACAAATAATCTTGAATGAAATTGATTAAACACATGTTTCGTTATTTTTTGAAATTCAACCCCTAAGGGGGTCAAATTCGGACTCAAAGGAGTGGGTGGAAAAAATCGTCAATTGATGAAAGATTACGTATTATTGTCAAAATCTTTTTGAAACTTCATATGAACAATCTTGAATGAAATCGATTGAACACATGTATCGTGGTTTTTCAAAATTCAACCCCTAGGGGGGACAAAGTCGGGCTCAAAGGAGATGGGGTGGGAAACAATATTTGTTGACCTCGTATTTCAGAACAAATTCGAGGGCAAGGTAAAATTACGTATTTTTGGTCACATCCTTATTGGGGTGGGGGTGTGGAGAATCATAAATAAATAAAAAAATGTATTTTTGGTCACATCGACTTCAAACTTCATCATGATGATCTTGAATAAAATTAATTGAACACGTGTTTCGTCGTTTTCCAAGTTTATCAGTGTAGCTTTCAACGTTATTTGATAACATTGAAACAATTTCGGGCGACATAAAATTTAATTTTTTATTTTAAATTTTGTTAACAATCGAATTCAATGCTAAAACTCCTTTACGTGACATCGGAAAAAATTCAACATCAAAGTTTCATAAATGTACCCAACGATATTGACAGATGGCAACGTTGCCAAATCGTTCATGTTTATAGAAAATTATCTAAATTACTTTGAAATGCATCAATTTTGTATTTTATTGGCGGATAGCAGCATTGCCAAATTGGTTATTTTGTACAAAGGATGAACCAATGAGTAGTCAAGAAGATCACCATCAACCCTCATTAATATAAAATTTGGAATAAGAAACCAAAAAGGATTTTACCCAAGAAAAGATATTTAAACAAACTTTCCTTAGATGAAAAAAAAAACTAAAAATACTGTAATTTTGGAGTTTTTTTATGGATTTCAATGGTTTTTGCGACATTTTACTAGTTATTTTCTATAAAATAGCAGAGTTTGGCGCCCGAGGAAGGTTTTAATTGATTGAAAAATTGGTGTTTTCTTTCGAATCTTGTTCATTCATGCGTCATTTCATGATGAAACTGTTATTAATTGACTGACTACCTATTAACAAAATATATTTATTCTCAACAAAACAAAACGATTGGCACCCGAGGCAAGTTTCAATTGGTGTAGTGTTGATGCTTTTTCAAGGATTTTTGCCTTAGTTTGCAAAGTGTCTCATTAGTTGGATTGTGAATTAAGAAATGTCATCAAGTTTCTACAAATTGGAGTTTGGCGCCCGAGGCAAGTTTCAATTCGTCGTAACTTGAGTGTTTTTGAGCGAATTTTGTTGATTTCTGCGTCCATTATAAAGAAACTAATGTAGTTTGACTGTCGATTATTAAAACATATTCATTTCCATCAAATCGGATTGTTGAGCACCCGAGGCAAGATTCAATTGCTTGTAATTGTGGTGTTTTTTGAAGGATTTTGATAATTTTTGCCTCAGTTTGCAGAGTATGTGATGAAGTTCGATTGCCAATCAAAAAAACTCATTAACTTGTAACAAATCCGAGAGCTTGGCGCCCGAGGCAAGTCTCAATTCGTCGTAACTTGGGTGTTTTTGAGCGAATTTTGTTGATTTCTGCGTCCATTATAAAGAAACTAATGTAGTTTGAGTGTCTATTATTAAAACATATTCATTTCCATCAAATCGGATTGTTCAGCACCCGAGGCAAGATTCAATTGCTTGTGATTGTGGTGTTTTTTGAAGGATTTTGATAATTTTTGCCTCAGTTTGCAAAGTATGTGATGAAGTTTGATTGCCAATCAAAAAAACTCATTAACTTGTCACAAATCCAAGAGCTTGGCGCCCGAGGCAAGTCTCAATTCGTCGTAACTTGGGTGTTTTTGAGCGAATTTTGTTGATTTCTGCGTCCATTATGAAGAAACTAATGTAGGTTGACTGTCTATCATTAAAACATATTCATTTCCATCAAATCGGATTGTTCAGCACCCGAGGCAAGATTTGTTGTATTTTCCAATATTGAAGATGCGTAACAAGTTCTGTTCCTTATTGATTATTGTGGAGCCGAAAAACACCTTTTCGTCCAAGCAGGTTTTCTTGTTTGGTTTCGTGCCATGCGGAAGGTTGTATTTCTATTTTAGTTAAGTCGTTTGTAATATTCTGAACTGAATAGACGTTGCGTTGAATATAAGATTGTTTATTTCTAATCACTCATTCCCTGCATAATCAACTTCTAATAGGTTATGGGCCCAGAGCTCGTGGGAGTGATTAGATAACGCGTTTTTTTTTCGTTTATTAGTTCGGTAGTACATACGGGGTTGTGCATTCGTCGTCGTGATAAAGATAGAATGGCGGTTAACGAAAGTTCAAACATTGGGGCGGCTGTTGACAAGCTCAAAGGTCGTGCAAATTACAGCGACTGGAAGTTCCAGATGGGTGCGTTATTGAAATTAGACGGACTTTGGAACTGCATAACTGAGGAGTGGCCGTCTACAGTGGATAGTGCTACAAAAGCTCGTCGTGAGGAGAAGGCTCTCTCAAAAATAATTCTTTCTCTGGATAAGTCGACGTATCCTCATGTGACCCAAGCAAAAACAGCCAGCGAAGCGTGGAAGTCCCTTGAAAATGCATTTGAAGACAAAGGACTTCATAGGCGACTAGGATTATTAAGAAATCTATGTTCCATCAAACTGGAAAATTTTGGCACTATGGAGGAGTATGTTAATGAAGTCCTGGCTCTGTCCCAACAACTTGGATCCATGGGAAAACCGCTAGATGATGAATTCCTAGGTGTTATTATGCTGCAGGGACTCACAGCGGATTATGAGCCAATGGTTATGGCACTTGAAAATTCAGGAGTTGACATAACATCGGACTTTGTGAAAACTAAATTGCTGCAGGACCAAAAATGGCAGAATAGTAAACATACTGGTGACTGTGCACTAGTCACGAAGAAAATTGAAAAATCTCCATGGTGTTGGAATTGCAAACAAAAAGGCCATTACAAAAATCAGTGTTCTCAAAATAAAAACAGTTCTTTAAACAACTATGAAACTCCGAATAAAAATAAATGTAGTGGAAATGGACGGAAAGCTTTGTTTGCTGCAGCTTTAAGTGTGAATAATGTACGTGATACAGTCTGGTACATTGACAGCGGGGCCTCCTCCCATATGACTGGAAACAGAGAACTTCTTTTGGAGCTAACAGATGAAGACTCAGGGCAGCATGTGTTTGTGGCAGATAACGCAAAACTCTCCGCCAGTGGAACCGGAAACAGTGTTGTGAAATTGAAACCGAATAGAACTGAACAGATCATATCAAAAATTAAATATGTTCCAAATCTGTCAGTAAATCTATTGTCAGTGAGTGAGATTGTTTCAAAAGGACACTGTGTACATTTTGACTCACAAGGATGCAAAATAATTGATGATGGTGATTGTCGGATTAAGGGAGAACCCATAGCTACTGCAGCGAATGTCGATGGTTTTTACAAACTGGATGTCATGGCGGAGTCTGTGAATGTGGCAAAACTCCTTGATTCTCAGATGGTATGGCACAGACGCCTTGGTCACCTCAATCATTATAGCATGGCTTTGTTGAAAAATGGCTTGGCAACGGGTGTGTTATATAATGAAAGTACAAATCAAAAATATTGTGAGAGTTGCATCAAAGGCAAACAGGCTAGAAAACCTTACCCTTTTAAAAAGGATAAAGAAGTCGCACCAAACAAACTGGACTTGATACATTCAGACCTTGCAGGTCCTATGGAGGTGAAATCATGGGGTGGCAAAAAATATTTGTTTACCCTGATTGATGACAACACCAGAAAAGTATTTTGTTATTTTCTGGAAAATAAAAGTGAAGTTCCAGAAGTTTTCAAGGAGTTCTGCTGTATGGTAGAAAATCAAACAGAACGAAAAATCAAAGTTCTGAGGACCGACAATGGGGGAGAATATTGTAATGAGCGTTTGAGGAAGTTCCTGAAAAATCGTGGAATAAAACATGAAAAAACAGTACCTTACACACCACAGCAAAATGGAGTAGCTGAACGCTACAATCGGACCATATTTGAAAAGGTACGTTCAATGCTTGTCGACTCAAACAGTGAAAAGCAAATGTGGGCAGAAGCTGCCAATACCGCAGTCTATCTTCTGAACCGTTCACCAACGAAGAAAATACGTGGTAAAACCCCAGAAGAAAAATGGACAGGCAAAAAGGTTGATTTGAGCCATCTCAGAATATTTGGATGCCGTGGTTATGTTCACATTCCCGATGTTAAACGAAAAAAGCTTGATGATAAAAGCAGGGAATACATATTTGTCGGGTATTCCGAGACGAGTGTTGGATACAGGCTTTTAGACCCAATTGATCACAGTCTAAAAATAGCCAGGGATGTCGTTTTCTTAGAAGACCAGCTTTCAGACAGCACAACATCAACGATTCCAGTTGAACCGGCTACAAAAGAAGCTGTTCCCTTGATGGTGCAAGACAGTGAAGATGATGATGTTGGCCAAGAAGATACGCCAGCTGCGACTCCTCATCTTCAAGAGGAAAATCCAGAAGAGGACAGTGAAGTGCTAGTGAGTGCAGACGAAAATCAAACAAGTGAAAGTGAACCGGAAAATCATGAATCTAGGTATCCTCTACGTGTAAAAAGACAACCACAAAGGTATGGTGATTGTATTACTGATTACGATTCAGATGTTGCCATGTTAACTATATCTGACAATTTAGAACCAACTACTCTTTCTGAAGCATTGTCAAGCGCGAGAAGTGCAGAATGGCACAAAGCTATCAAAAATGAACTCGAGGCGTTCAAGGCAAACAATGCTTGGGAATTAGTTGACAAACCTGGCAACAAAAATATTGTTAAAAATAAGTGGGTTTTCAAAATTAAAAGGGATCATAATGGAGATATAGTAACATATAAAGCCAGACTTGTAGCAAAGGGGTTTACTCAAAAGTATGGGGTAGATTACTCAGAAACTTTTTCACCCGTTATAAGATTTAGCAATTTAAGGTTATTATTGGCAATGACAGCTGAATTAGACTTAGAAGCAGTCCATTTAGATGTAGAAACTGCTTTCTTGAATGGTGACATTGATGAGGAAATTTTTATGTGTCAACCCGGAGGGTTTATAGAGCCGGGGTCAGAAAGTAAAGTTTGTCGACTTAAAAAGGCCATATACGGCCTCAAACAATCAGCCAAATTGTGGTATGAGAAAGCAAATAATGTGTTATTGGATTTGAATTTCGTGCAATCAAAAATAGAGCCATGCATTTTCTTTAAGCATTTGGCAGATTCAATTATAATTATAGCGCTTTACGTTGACGATTTCTTTGTTTTCTATAATGACCACAAAGAGGCAGAACGTTTGAAAATTGAACTAAATAAACATTTCCACATCAAAGATCTTGGACCGATATCAAATATTCTCGGCATGAAGGTTAACAGAAATCGTTCGAAGGGCGAATTAAAAATTAGCCAAGAACAATATATTGAAAAGGTACTTGATAGATTTGAAATGTCAAACTGCAATACGGTAGGCACTCCGTTAGAGCAAAATCAAAAATTTGTGACTGCTGGAGAATTTATTGACGTTCCATATCAACAGTTGATAGGATCTATCATGTATCTTGCAGTTTGCACAAGACCGGACATTTCTTTTTCTGTGTCCTTTCTGAGCCAGTTCAATAATGTTCATAATAAAGATCATTGGCTGAGTGCAAAACGAGTGCTCAAATATTTGAAAGGAACAAAGGATATAGGAATTACTTTCAAAAAATCATGTAACCCTATAAATGGTTTTGTGGACGCTGATTGGGCCAACAATGAAATTGATAGAAAATCGTTCTATGGTTACATTTTCATGTTGGCGGAAGGGCCAGTATCATGGGAATGTCAAAAACAAAAAACAATAGCTTTAAGTTCCACAGAGGCTGAGTACATTGGGATTTGTGAGGCAGCAAAGGAGTCGCTGTATTTAAAATCACTATGTGTAGAAATATTTGGTGCATGTGACTCTTGTAGTTTTTTTAATGTAAATAAGCTTTTAACTATTTTCAACGACAACCAAAGTGCGATAAAATTGTCAGAAAATCAAGTTTTCCACAAGCGCACAAAGCATATACATGTCAAATATCACTTCATTCGAGACAAAATAAAAGGAAATGATATTGAGTTCTCATACATGTCAACAACGGAGATGGTCGCGGATATGCTGACAAAGTCTTTGGGTTTCAAAAAACACAAATTCATTTGTGATAAACTAAATTTAAAATGAGTAAGGTTTATACAATGAAATCTGTGACCATATCTGGGAAGTATTAAGTTAAGTTTTTTTGAGTGTGTTCAAGGAAAGATTATTGAATATTTTATTCTTTGAAAGCACCTTTAATATTGAGGGAGAATGTTGTATTTTCCAATATTGAAGATGCGTAACAAGTTCTGTTCCTTATTGATTATTGTGGAGCCGAAAAACACCTTTTCGTCCAAGCAGGTTTTCTTGTTTGGTTTCGTGCCATGCGGAAGGTTGTATTTCTATTTTAGTTAAGTCGTTTGTAATATTCTGAACTGAATAGACGTTGCGTTGAATATAAGATTGTTTATTTCTAATCACTCATTCCCTGCATAATCAACTTCTAATAAGATTCAATTGCTTGTGATTGTGGTGTTTTTTGAAGGATTTTGATAATTTTTGTCTCAGTTTGCAAAGTATGTGATGAAGTTTGATTGCCAATCAAAAAAACTCATTAACTTGTCACAAATCCAAGAGCTTGGCGCCCGAGGCAAGTCTCAATTCGTCGTAACTTGGGTGTTTTTGAGCGAATTTTGTTGATTTCTGCGTCCATTATAAAGAAACTAATGTAGTTTGAGTGTCTATTATTAAAACATATTCATTTCCAACAAATCGGATTGTTCAGCACCCGAGGCAAGATTCAATTGCTTGTAATTGTGGTGTTTTTAGATGGATTTTGATAATTTTGGTCTCAGTTTGCAGAGTATGTGATGTAGTTCGATTGCTAATTAAAAAAACTCATTAACTTGTAACAAATCCGAGAGCTTGGCGCCCGAGGCAAGTTTCAATTCGTCGTAACTTGGGTGTTTTTGAGCGAATTTTGTTGATTTCTGCGTCCATTATAAAGAAACTAATGTAGTTTGACTGTCTATTATTAAAACATATTCATTTCCATCAAATCGGATTGTTCAGCACCCGAGGCAAGATTCAATTGCTTGTAATTGTGGTGTTTTTAGATGGATTTTGATAATTTTGGTCTCAGTTTGCAGAGTATGTGATGTAGTTCGATTGCTAATTAAAAAAACTCATTAACTTGTAACAAATCCGAGAGCTTGGCGCCCGAGGCAAGTTTCAATTCGTCGTAACTTGGGTGTTTTTGAGCGAATTTTGTTGATTTCTGCGTCCATTATAAAGAAACTAATGTAGTTTGACTGTCTATTATTAAAACATATTCATTTCCATCAAATCGGATTGTTCAGCACCCGAGGCAAGATTCAATTGCTTGTAATTGTGGTGTTTTTAGATGGATTTTGATAATTTTGGTCTCAGTTTGCAGAGTATGTGATGTAGTTCGATTGCTAATTAAAAAAACTCATTAACTTGTAACAAATCCGAGAGCTTGGCGCCCGAGGCAAGTTTCAATTCGTCGTAACTTGGGTGTTTTTGAGCGAATTTTGTTGATTTCTGCGTCCATTATAAAGAAACTAATGTAGTTTGACTGTCTATTATTAAAACATATTCATTTCCATCAAATCGGATTGTTCAGCACCCGAGGCAAGATTCAATTGCTTGTAATTGTGGTGTTTTTAGATGGATTTTGATAATTTTGGTCTCAGTTTGCAGAGTATGTGATGTAGTTCGATTGCTAATTAAAAAAACTCATTAACTTGTAACAAATCCGAGAGCTTGGCGCCCGAGGCAAGTTTCAATTCGTCGTAACTTGGGTGTTTTTGAGCGAATTTTGTTGATTTCTGCGTCCATTATAAAGAAACTAATGTAGTTTGACTGTCTATTATTAAAACATATTCATTTCCATCAAATCGGATTGTTCAGCACCCGAGGCAAGATTCAATTGCTTGTAATTGTGGTGTTTTTAGATGGATTTTGATAATTTTGGTCTCAGTTTGCAGAGTATGTGATGTAGTTCGATTGCTAATTAAAAAAACTCATTAACTTGTAACAAATCCGAGAGCTTGGCGCCCGAGGCAAGTTTCAATTCGTCGTAACTTGAGTGTTTTTGATCGAATTTGGTTGATTTTTGCGTCCATTATAAAGAAACTAATGTAGTTTGACTGTCTATTATTAAAACATATTCATTTCCATCAAATCGGATTGTTCAGCACCCGAGGCAAGATTCAATTGCTTGTAATTGTGGTGTTTTTAGATGGATTTTGATAATTTTGGTCTCAGTTTGCAGAGTATGTGATGTAGTTCGATTGCTAATTAAAAAAACTCATTAACTTGTAACAAATCCGAGAGCTTGGCGCCCGAGGCAAGTTTCAATTCGTCGTAACTTGGGTGTTTTTGAGCGAATTTTGTTGATTTCTGCGTCCATTATAAAGAAACTAATGTAGTTTGACTGTCTATTATTAAAACATATTCATTTCCATCAAATCGGATTGTTCAGCACCCGAGGCAAGATTCAATTGCTTGTAATTGTGGTGTTTTTAGATGGATTTTGATAATTTTGGTCTCAGTTTGCAGAGTATGTGATGTAGTTCGATTGCTAATTAAAAAAACTCATTAACTTGTAACAAATCCGAGAGCTTGGCGCCCGAGGCAAGTTTCAATTCGTCGTAACTTGAGTGTTTTTGATCGAATTTTGTTGATTTTTGCGTCTATTATAAAGAAACTAATGTAGTTTGACTGTCTATCATTAATCATATTCATTTCCAACAAATCGGATTGTTGAGCACCCGAGGCAAAATTCAATTGCTTGTAATTGTGGTGTTTTTTGAAGGATTTTGATAATTTTTGCCTCAGTTTGCAGAGTATGTGATGTAGTTCGATTGCTAATTAAAAAAACTCATTAACTTGTAACAAATCCGAGAGCTTGGCGCCCGAGGCAAGTTTCAATTCGTCGTAACTTGGGTGTTTTTGAGCGAATTTTGTTGATTTCTGCGTCCATTATAAAGAAACTAATGTAGTTTGACTGTCTATTATTAAAACATATTCATTTCCATCAAATCGGATTGTTCAGCACCCGAGGCAAGATTCAATTGCTTGTAATTGTGGTGTTTTTAGATGGATTTTGATAATTTTGGTCTCAGTTTGCAGAGTATGTGATGTAGTTCGATTGCTAATTAAAAAAACTCATTAACTTGTAACAAATCCGAGAGCTTGGCGCCCGAGGCAAGTTTCAATTCGTCGTAACTTGGGTGTTTTTGAGCGAATTTTGTTGATTTCTGCGTCCATTATAAAGAAACTAATGTAGTTTGACTGTCTATTATTAAAACATATTCATTTCCATCAAATCGGATTGTTCAGCACCCGAGGCAAGATTCAATTGCTTGTAATTGTGGTGTTTTTAGATGGATTTTGATAATTTTGGTCTCAGTTTGCAGAGTATGTGATGTAGTTCGATTGCTAATTAAAAAAACTCATTAACTTGTAACAAATCCGAGAGCTTGGCGCCCGAGGCAAGTTTCAATTCGTCGTAACTTGAGTGTTTTTGATCGAATTTTGTTGATTTTTGCGTCTATTATAAAGAAACTAATGTAGTTTGACTGTCTATCATTAATCATATTCATTTCCAACAAATCGGATTGTTGAGCACCCGAGGCAAAATTCAATTGCTTGTAATTGTGGTGTTTTTTGAAGGATTTTGATAATTTTTGCCTCAGTTTGCAGAGTATGTGATGTAGTTCGATTGCTAATTAAAAAAACTCATTAACTTGTAACAAATCCGAGAGCTTGGCGCCCGAGGCAAGTCTCAATTCGTCGTAACTTGGGTGTTTTTGAGCGGATTTTGTTGATTTCTGCGTCCATTATAAAGAAACTAATGTAGTTTGACTGTCTATTATTAAAACATATTTATTTCCAACAAATCGGATTGTTCAGCACCCGAGGCAAGATTCAATTGCTTGTAATTGTGGTGTTTTTTGAAGGATTTTGATAATTTTTGTCTCAGTTTGCAGAGTATGTGATGAAGTTCGATTGCCAATCAAAAAAACTCATTAACTTGTAACAAATCCGAGAGCTTGGCGCCCGAGGCAAGTTTCAATTCGTCGTAACTTGAGTGTTTTTGATCGAATTTTGTTGATTTTTGCGTCTATTATAAAGAAACTAATGTAGTTTGACTGTCTATTATTAAAACATATTCATTTCCATCAAATCGGATTGTTCAGCACCCGAGGCAAGATTCAATTGCTTGTAATTGTGGTGTTTTTAGATGGATTTTGATAATTTTGGTCTCAGTTTGCAGAGTATGTGATGTAGTTCGATTGCTAATTAAAAAAACTCATTAACTTGTAACAAATCCGAGAGCTTGGCGCCCGAGGCAAGTTTCAATTCGTCGTAACTTGAGTGTTTTTGATCGAATTTTGTTGATTTTTGCGTCTATTATAAAGAAACTAATGTAGTTTGACTGTCTATCATTAATCATATTCATTTCCAACAAATCGGATTGTTGAGCACCCGAGGCAAAATTCAATTGCTTGTAATTGTGGTGTTTTTTGAAGGATTTTGATAATTTTTGCCTCAGTTTGCAGAGTATGTGATGTAGTTCGATTGCTAATTAAAAAAACTCATTAACTTGTAACAAATCCGAGAGCTTGGCGCCCGAGGCAAGTTTCAATTCGTCGTAACTTGGGTGTTTTTGAGCGAATTTTGTTGATTTCTGCGTCCATTATAAAGAAACTAATGTAGTTTGACTGTCTATTATTAAAACATATTCATTTCCATCAAATCGGATTGTTCAGCACCCGAGGCAAGATTCAATTGCTTGTAATTGTGGTGTTTTTAGATGGATTTTGATAATTTTGGTCTCAGTTTGCAGAGTATGTGATGTAGTTCGATTGCTAATTAAAAAAACTCATTAACTTGTAACAAATCCGAGAGCTTGGCGCCCGAGGCAAGTTTCAATTCGTCGTAACTTGAGTGTTTTTGATCGAATTTGGTTGATTTTTGCGTCCATTATAAAGAAACTAATGTAGTTTGACTGTCTATTATTAAAACATATTCATTTCCATCAAATCGGATTGTTCAGCACCCGAGGCAAGATTCAATTGCTTGTAATTGTGGTGTTTTTAGATGGATTTTGATAATTTTGGTCTCAGTTTGCAGAGTATGTGATGAAGTTCGATTGCCAATCAAAAAAACTCATTAACTTGTAACAAATCCGAGAGCTTGGCGCCCGAGGCAAGTTTCAATTCGTCGTAACTTGAGTGTTTTTGATCGAATTTTGTTGATTTTTGCGTCTATTATAAAGAAACTAATGTAGTTTGACTGTCTATTATTAAAACATATTCATTTCCATCAAATCGGATTGTTCAGCACCCGAGGCAAGATTCAATTGCTTGTAATTGTGGTGTTTTTAGATGGATTTTGATAATTTTGGTCTCAGTTTGCAGAGTATGTGATGTAGTTCGATTGCTAATTAAAAAAACTCATTAACTTGTAACAAATCCGAGAGCTTGGCGCCCGAGGCAAGTTTCAATTCGTCGTAACTTGAGTGTTTTTGATCGAATTTTGTTGATTTTTGCGTCTATTATAAAGAAACTAATGTAGTTTGACTGTCTATCATTAATCATATTCATTTCCAACAAATCGGATTGTTGAGCACCCGAGGCAAAATTCAATTGCTTGTAATTGTGGTGTTTTTTGAAGGATTTTGATAATTTTTGCCTCAGTTTGCAGAGTATGTGATGTAGTTCGATTGCTAATTAAAAAAACTCATTAACTTGTAACAAATCCGAGAGCTTGGCGCCCGAGGCAAGTTTCAATTCGTCGTAACTTGGGTGTTTTTGAGCGAATTTTGTTGATTTCTGCGTCCATTATAAAGAAACTAATGTAGTTTGACTGTCTATTATTAAAACATATTCATTTCCATCAAATCGGATTGTTCAGCACCCGAGGCAAGATTCAATTGCTTGTAATTGTGGTGTTTTTAGATGGATTTTGATAATTTTGGTCTCAGTTTGCAGAGTATGTGATGTAGTTCGATTGCTAATTAAAAAAACTCATTAACTTGTAACAAATCCGAGAGCTTGGCGCCCGAGGCAAGTTTCAATTCGTCGTAACTTGGGTGTTTTTGAGCGAATTTTGTTGATTTCTGCGTCCATTATAAAGAAACTAATGTAGTTTGACTGTCTATTATTAAAACATATTCATTTCCATCAAATCGGATTGTTCAGCACCCGAGGCAAGATTCAATTGCTTGTAATTGTGGTGTTTTTAGATGGATTTTGATAATTTTGGTCTCAGTTTGCAGAGTATGTGATGTAGTTCGATTGCTAATTAAAAAAACTCATTAACTTGTAACAAATCCGAGAGCTTGGCGCCCGAGGCAAGTTTCAATTCGTCGTAACTTGAGTGTTTTTGATCGAATTTTGTTGATTTTTGCGTCTATTATAAAGAAACTAATGTAGTTTGACTGTCTATCATTAATCATATTCATTTCCAACAAATCGGATTGTTGAGCACCCGAGGCAAAATTCAATTGCTTGTAATTGTGGTGTTTTTTGAAGGATTTTGATAATTTTTGCCTCAGTTTGCAGAGTATGTGATGTAGTTCGATTGCTAATTAAAAAAACTCATTAACTTGTAACAAATCCGAGAGCTTGGCGCCCGAGGCAAGTCTCAATTCGTCGTAACTTGGGTGTTTTTGAGCGGATTTTGTTGATTTCTGCGTCCATTATAAAGAAACTAATGTAGTTTGACTGTCTATTATTAAAACATATTTATTTCCAACAAATCGGATTGTTCAGCACCCGAGGCAAGATTCAATTGCTTGTAATTGTGGTGTTTTTTGAAGGATTTTGATAATTTTTGTCTCAGTTTGCAGAGTATGTGATGAAGTTCGATTGCCAATCAAAAAAACTCATTAACTTGTAACAAATCCGAGAGCTTGGCGCCCGAGGCAAGTTTCAATTCGTCGTAACTTGAGTGTTTTTGATCGAATTTTGTTGATTTTTGCGTCTATTATAAAGAAACTAATGTAGTTTGACTGTCTATTATTAAAACATATTCATTTCCATCAAATCGGATTGTTCAGCACCCGAGGCAAGATTCAATTGCTTGTAATTGTGGTGTTTTTAGATGGATTTTGATAATTTTGGTCTCAGTTTGCAGAGTATGTGATGTAGTTCGATTGCTAATTAAAAAAACTCATTAACTTGTAACAAATCCGAGAGCTTGGCGCCCGAGGCAAGTTTCAATTCGTCGTAACTTGAGTGTTTTTGATCGAATTTTGTTGATTTTTGCGTCTATTATAAAGAAACTAATGTAGTTTGACTGTCTATCATTAATCATATTCATTTCCAACAAATCGGATTGTTGAGCACCCGAGGCAAAATTCAATTGCTTGTAATTGTGGTGTTTTTTGAAGGATTTTGATAATTTTTGCCTCAGTTTGCAGAGTATGTGATGTAGTTCGATTGCTAATTAAAAAAACTCATTAACTTGTAACAAATCCGAGAGCTTGGCGCCCGAGGCAAGTTTCAATTCGTCGTAACTTGGGTGTTTTTGAGCGAATTTTGTTGATTTCTGCGTCCATTATAAAGAAACTAATGTAGTTTGACTGTCTATTATTAAAACATATTCATTTCCATCAAATCGGATTGTTCAGCACCCGAGGCAAGATTCAATTGCTTGTAATTGTGGTGTTTTTAGATGGATTTTGATAATTTTGGTCTCAGTTTGCAGAGTATGTGATGTAGTTCGATTGCTAATTAAAAAAACTCATTAACTTGTAACAAATCCGAGAGCTTGGCGCCCGAGGCAAGTTTCAATTCGTCGTAACTTGAGTGTTTTTGATCGAATTTGGTTGATTTTTGCGTCCATTATAAAGAAACTAATGTAGTTTGACTGTCTATTATTAAAACATATTCATTTCCATCAAATCGGATTGTTCAGCACCCGAGGCAAGATTCAATTGCTTGTAATTGTGGTGTTTTTAGATGGATTTTGATAATTTTGGTCTCAGTTTGCAGAGTATGTGATGAAGTTCGATTGCCAATCAAAAAAACTCATTAACTTGTAACAAATCCGAGAGCTTGGCGCCCGAGGCAAGTTTCAATTCGTCGTAACTTGAGTGTTTTTGATCGAATTTTGTTGATTTTTGCGTCTATTATAAAGAAACTAATGTAGTTTGACTGTCTATCATTAATCATATTCATTTCCAACAAATCGGATTGTTGAGCACCCGAGGCAAAATTCAATTGCTTGTAATTGTGGTGTTTTTTGAAGGATTTTGATAATTTTTGCCTCAGTTTGCAGAGTATGTGATGTAGTTCGATTGCTAATTAAAAAAACTCATTAACTTGTAACAAATCCGAGAGCTTGGCGCCCGAGGCAAGTCTCAATTCGTCGTAACTTGGGTGTTTTTGAGCGGATTTTGTTGATTTCTGCGTCCATTATAAAGAAACTAATGTAGTTTGACTGTCTATTATTAAAACATATTTATTTCCAACAAATCGGATTGTTCAGCACCCGAGGCAAGATTCAATTGCTTGTAATTGTGGTGTTTTTTGAAGGATTTTGATAATTTTTGCCTCAGTTTGCAGGGTATGTGATGTAGTTTGATTGTCAATCCAGAAAACTCATTAACTCAACAAATCCTAAAGCTTGGCGCCCGAGGCAAGTTTTAATTGGTTTTGGGGTTTTTTGTTGATTTTTGCGTCATTTAATGAAGAAATGAATATGAAGGGACGAGTGCCATCTAGGTATACAGTTGTCTGCGAAGCGCTAAGGGAAGAAATGTTAGATTTTAGATAGACTAACAGAAAACGTCCACAAACCAACCCCAAACACACCTGAAGAAACAAAATAGATCAAATTTCCATAAATTATTTTACATAAAAAAAAAATAGTTATTTTCCTAACAAGTTCGCAAAGTGATGCTTTTCCGCACGCAAAAGCAGTTAGACGAACGACGCGAAGCGGAGTTCGGATATGCTTTAAGGGCGGGAAAGACACTTTGCGAACTTGTTAGGAACAATATTTTTTCTACGAGCGTCCACAGATTAGACACGAAAAACTTTAGATAATATATTATTTGAACGCACTTAAAAACATAGAACTTGAGAATAATGATTATTTATGTTTAACAATATTTATATTGAAAGAACAGTTTGTGGCGGCAGCTGGAAATTGGATAATATGGGTATAATCAAAATCATAATTGATTTATTTTATAATTGAAATGCAAGGGCATGTCCGATCACTGTTCATAAAATTTCCTCTTTTGTCGCCTTATTTCCTGCTATTGGCAACACTGTTTTGATTTGACAACACACTCTAGACAGCTGTGTCATTAAGATCAGTCAGTCTTCAGTCTTCGTTTAATCGTTTATACTTTTATAAATTTGTTTGTCCGTTTGTTTGTATACATGATCAGGTTTTTTTGATGCCAGTATTCAGCTCAAATCTTTCGAAGATTTCCACAGTAAACACAGTAGTTTGCACCAAAATCAAGCAAGAACAACTCACAAATGCCGATTGAAAGTCGTCATTATCAATGTTTGTTTACGTTACTGGCGAATGCGTTTTTAACGCAAAAAAAGAATTGTGTGTTTCATTTTGATTTTGACTGAAAAGGGAAAAGTAACAAGAACATTATTTTGTGCATTACAAAGTGCATTATCTACAGTTTGGTTGGTATGGAAACGAAGTTTAAAACAACAAATTGGTAGGTAGTTATTTGACATTTGACATTTGAGTGCGGGAAAAATTTTTCCCGCACTAGTGCGGGAAAAGGTTACTTTGCACACGCAAATGAGTGTGCGAAGTGGCTACTTTGCGCACGCTCGTAGAAAAATGATTTTTTCCAAATCAATTCCATAATAATTTGACGTGCAAACAAAAAATTAACCTTATACCATGATTTGCAAGGCAATCTCCTCTCTATACAGATAATATAATGTTGACTAATCAACTTCATAATTCCATTCTGTGCAAGGGACTGCAGGAGTTTAATAATCTGCCAACAACATTGAAAAGCTGTGATAACCTGCAAGCATTCAAGCGATTGACCAAAGAATATGTTTTAGTAAATGTCCCACAAACCTGATGCCATCTGTGATAACGTGCTACTTACTTTAAATTGTCTTCTGTCACTCGTTTTATACACTATTATTCGTTATATACATATTTTAATCCATGTCCTTTACCAAGTATTGTTTTAAGACGCTTATTTCATTTTATTTATTTTTATATATACATTATTCACTTTATTTTTATATTTTTTGTGTATTTGAAGCATTGCTTAATAAACATATTATTATTATATATTATTATTGAACAGTCTCAGCCTCATGGATATTAAACAAATATTTTTTTTTAAATATATTATTTGTTTACAAAATGAAATTGGACTCTTACCTCAGTATTTGTGCAAGGAATAATAATAAATTTATATGAACGATGTTTACAGTTATATATAATTTTCACGTTCCAACTATCAATACATTTTATGTACAATATGTACACAAACTACACGTGATCAAACAAAGGGATACGATTGAAAGGTCACGTGAGATAAACCAACACATGTGACTAGTTCAATCGTTTCTCTATGTCTAATCACGTGTAGTTTGTTTACTTGTGGTGACTTTTCGGTTGTGAATGGAGTGTATCACTGTTTTTGTGTTATTATGCTGATAAACAATATTTTATGTATTTTTATTAATATTATTATTTTCAAATTTTTACGGTATACATGATCAAAATTTGGAATATTTTAACTCAATGATATGATTAAAATTATCCGCAGTTTTTACAAGTCCACAGAGACTTTTCAGGTTTTTAATTTTTCGCAAATTTTATGCTTGTTGATTTTTATTCTATATGAACCGCTCTCTCCACTAAAAAAACTTTTCTCGCAAAAGTTTACCAGAACCTATTTTTAATAATTTAAAAAATTTTGCTGGAAAGCCAGGAAAAGATCCTTTGATTCCAGTGCACTTTATGGCTTCAGGAATTGCATTGCCGTTTCTCGATTTTTTTTGAAATTCAACTTGAAATAATGAATTTGAACTAAAAAATGATTGCATAAGACAGTCATTTTCTCAAAAAACACGAATCTTGTCTAAAAAATGGTATTGTTTGAACATCAAGCAACGCTATTAGAGATCACTGACGTTATTGACAGATGGCAACGTTGCCAAATCGATTATTTTGTACAAAATTTGATGGATTCATTTTAAAAAAGGCATCAATGTTGTATTTTATTTAAAAAATTATCAACAGTGTTGCAAATCACAAAGCATGGATCATTGGGTGTGTTTGTTATATCCTCCACGAATTTACACTTTACTAAACGGCATTATAGGGTGGGAAGCCTATTTCGTGTATTTTGTAACCTAGCCTAAAATAAAGATAAAAGAAAATTTGAACTGAAAAATCAGTGTGGCGCTGCACTACACTGAAGTAACAATCACACCTAACGTAGTCTGAACTACGACGTTAATGACAGATGGCAACGTTGTCAAATCGTTAATTTTTATAGAAAAATCATTTAAATTTGATGGATTTATTTGAAAATGGAGTGTATTTTAATGCTGCCTGAATGTTGACGTTATTGACGGGTGACAACGTTGCCAAATTGGTTATTTTATACAAAAGGTCAACCAATGACTGCCTCTGAGGAGTCGAAATGAAATAAAATGTAGAATAAATAACCAAAAATAATAAAACCTCAAAAATTATTTGAATAAGTGAAATAAGTATAAAACTATAATATGCAAAATAGTGAGGGAGGTATGAGGTTTTTATAACTAATTTTTCAGGAACAAAGACCAATTCCAGAACCAAAAGATGACCGTAAGTGGTATTATTTATAGTACCTATTGCTTTAAAATCTAGTTTTCAATTTAATTCAGAGGTACTCCTCAAAATGGAAGTCGTCGGAATCTGCGGCTCCGACGTCCATTACTTGGTAGAAGGAAAAATAGGACCATTTGTCGTCAAAAACCCCATGGTCATTGGTAAGCATGGCAACATCTTCATTGACAAAGGTACAATTTAATATTTGTCCCAGGACACGAGGCTTCTGGCACCGTTGTCAAATTGGGCAAAAACGTGAAACACCTCAAACCCGGCGACAGAGTGGCTATTGAACCTGGCGTACCTTGTAGAGTGTGCGACTTTTGCAAAAGCGGCGACTACAATCTGTGTCCTGATATTTTTTTCTGCGCCACTCCTCCTGATGATGGTAACCTGTCGCGGTACTACGTACATGCTGCTGACTTCTGCCACAAGTGAGTTATATATTTGTCCTTCAAACTAACTGATAATAGACTGCCTCCCAACATGGACTTCGAGGATGGTACCCTAATGGAACCACTTGCTGTCGGAGTGCATGCCACTAGAAGAGCAAAGGTCAAAGTTGGAGATTGGGTGCTTATTTTGGGCGCTGGACCCATTGGTCTTGTAACCTTGTTGAGCGCCAAGGCCATGGGCGCGTCCAAGATCATTGTTGCAGATTTATTGGATATCAAGCTGAAAAAGGCCAAAGACTTGGGTGCCTACGAAACCCTCAAAGTATCCCCTAATCATAACGAAGACGAACTTGTCGACCATTTTATAAAACTTTTCGGGGGTCAACCCCATACAACAATCGATTGCTCTGGAGCTGAGCAATGTATCAGAGTTGCCCTTAAAGTCACCAGAAACAAAGGAGTTGTTGTTATGGTGGGCATGGGGGAGATGAACCTAACACTCCCCATGGCCGCTGCCATTTGCAGGGAAGTAGATGTAAGAGGAGTTTTCAGATACTGCAACTGCTACCCCACTGCCATTGACATGGTGGCTTCAGGAAAATTCAGCGTCAAACCTCTGATTACTCATCACTTCACTCTGGAACAAACTGTGGAAGCTTTCGAAACGGCCCGGACTCAAAAAGGACATCCGATCAAAATTCTGATCCATGCCAATCCCGACTGGAAACCTAGTCCTGGTCATTCGGGAAAATGTGGTTGTACGGATTGAACTCAATAACAATAAAATGAAATAACACTAACCGATAACTGTTATCAAATCAATTCTGACTTAATCAACGAAATATTACTCGAAAATTATTCAAATCGAGATACGACATACGCTTAATATAAATAAAGCGAGCCGTACGCCTCTCGACAGTACCAAGTTCTGTTTTATCAGTACCCGGTCGAATTTTTTATAAAAATGGCTCCCAATGATAATCTCACTGCTGTTTTGTATGGAATTGAAGATATCAGACTGGTAAGTACCATTATAATTATTATTAGTTTATTTTTAACGTAGCAATATTATCCTTGACTTTTTATTATATAACCGAATTTGTTTATTTGTCCGGTTCACATATTGTTCAATGTGAAGGTGAAGGATATTTGTATACATTCACCCAACTGTTGTGTTGAACTAATCAACTTGATATTCGGCACACTCATCAGAATATCACATTTAAGTAATCTTGTAAACACTTAAAAAAAATAAGTCTCTACTTTATAGGTTATAACTCAAAAACGTATAAATCGAAAAATTAGTAATACATTTTTTTGAAGACAAGAAAATTTCCTGCATCTTTTATCAGAAACAATTTTGTCAGAAACGTTCCGTTTTTACTATTACTATAGAAGACCTAAAAAAAATAAGAAAATTCAAAAAATAACTTTACTTTACATTGATAATTTGAAATAAAAAATTAAAAGGTAGTGATCGATAACAATAGGTCAACAAGTAACAGTGAATATGAATTGAGTCAGAGAAATGCCAAAAAGTGAATTGTCTGAAAAAATGACAAAATACAGAATAATAGGGAACAAAAAAAAAAGAAAAAATTATAATACTGTTATGATTTAGAGATAAGAAGTTTCCTTTTCTTCAACTATTTTGGTTTTTTTTTTCATATATTTAACAATGTTATGACCAGTTATTCAATTAGTTCATTCCATCAATTTTTTTAACGTTAACATCAAATTAAGCTTTTTTGTTTTTAGGAACAAAGACCCATTCCTGTACCCAAAGATGATCGTAAGTATACTAAAAATAGTTAATTAGTACTACCACGTTAATTTTCTTCATAACATCATTTGTTGCAACGAATTTTTTAAAAAATTCATTCACTGTATAATCAAAGCTAATACGTAGAAGGCAAATGTAAATTTATTTTTTGGCATTGAATGTAAGTTTAAATTAATCCAGTCATATTATCTCAATCTCAATTGATAAGGTTTCTCTGTTGCCATGTTGAAAATGCCAAAACATTAGATTGTCTTTACAGTACAATCAATTATAATAATTAACAATAAATTTCGAAAAGTGTCAAGCGATAAGTGTTTATAACATGATAAAGCAGCTGTGTTATCAACTTTGGAGATGTGGCGGAATTTTAGCGTTTTTTTGAGTTCAATAAACTATCAATTTGAAATTTCACATGTGAAGTGGACTCTTTTTCACTTTATTTTTCATTTAAAATCTTACTTCTTATCATGCATGAGTTTTTTATTATTCTTATATTTTTCAAAAATACTTCAGTTGACTTTTGTCACACCTTTAAAAATATGTCACTTACCATAATTCTTTTTCTGGCAATATTTCCATGACACCCTGTACATTTTTCCTTTTATTTGTAATCGAAATTTTATTCGTGGAAACCGCAATTAGATACCTTCGTCAAATTACGATCATTAACTTTGTATTTTTTTATTAGGTTTTTGTTTTAATTGTAATCCCATTTTTTAAGTTTAAATGTTTATTCGTCTTTCAACAGTACAGGTAACCTTTGTATCTCTTTTTAAAATATATTAGACACTTTTCGGAAGCTTTTATCAAGTTTGTACACTATTATTATCGTTTTTTTTTTATTCTTTATTGTTAAGGTTTATTTTCTACATTTAAGTGGCCCTTTATCTACTGTATTTTTTTAAATGTCTTTTTACAGGATTTTTAAGTACTTTACGTGATATTTGTCTGACTTCTAAAAATGTTTTAGGGTGTCTAGGACATGGTTTATTTTTCTTTGTTGACTTATTCCACATAATTTGTGATATTCTTATCATTATTTTCCCTCGTCTCACTGGAAGTAATTTTTGGATTTGATGTACTCATTCTCTGACCCCTCAACTTACGTTATTTTGCATTTTTTATTTTGTTTTGTATTGAAACCAATATTTTAGGGCATTTTTAATTTTTAGTATTTTTTAATTACTGTTTCCTATCATCACCATCACCATTTTTCCTTTTGTATTGTCTTTTTTGGTTTTCTTTATTCGTCCCTTCTCTTTATCTTTATTGTAATGTCGAAGATTATTGATTAAAGATCAAAAGTAAAAATGAACAGTTTCAAGAAGAAACAAAATATTTGAATAAAAAACAAAGAAGCATGATTAGAGAAATGATGATAGAAAGACCACAAATATAACGTGATAAAATAACATTCTTGATGAGAAAATAGTTAAAATCCACTAAAATAGTAAAAATAAAAAAATTAAACAAAAATTGAAAAAGAGCGTTCTAATAAAATATAAAAATATTTAACGGGAAGGAATATTGACGGGAATAATAGTAAGAACAATGTTGATATTAACGAAAATATTCAATATAAAAGAAGTGATAGAAACAATAAATAAAAAGCGGAACCTGGTTATTGATAAAAAAATGAAAAAGTAACTTTTAGCTGTGTTAAAAATTATTATAGGAACAGTGATAAGATTCATCAAATTATCACAAATAAATAATGGATATTATAATAATTCAAAAATAACGTTTCGGTTATGGACAAGAATTGTTTTAAGATTCATTAGAATATATTTGAAAAGTACAAATTCGTCAAAATAGAAAAATACAATTAATACATACATATACAATAATAATAAGCAAATGACAAAAAAGATACAAATGAAATGTACAGAAAATATTTAATTAAATTTCATTAATTTCTGTTCAATCTAGGATTAACAATTGGACAAGAAAATCTGGGAGTATTTTTTACTTTAAAGTATTTTTAAATATCTTATCGAGTTTTATGTCAAGTATTTTTTTTGTCACCAGCCTAAAAAAATATCCTGTTAAAAATAATCCATGTCTTTTTATTGCCTTCTGCAACTTTTCTAATGTTTTCTCATTTTCACTTCTTTGTGTAACTAGTGGAATTTTTATTTGTGTTTATTTTAATTGATAAAACTTTTTCGTTACTCCAAAAAGATTATATTTAATTGTTTTCATTTCCTTGTTTCTTTTGAATGTTTTATTGTTTTCATTCACTTTTTTTAAGAATTACAATTTATTACGTCTTATTCAATCATCCCTTTTCAAAGAACTTTTGTTTTTTTATCACCTTTTCATTCTTTTGCATTTTCTCCACCTCTCAAACCTCCCTCTTCAAGATGTTCTTACAGCGCCACCCCAAAACCTCCCGATTCAACCCCTACAGATTTTTTTATGAGGAAGTGATACTCAAGACAGTGATGATGAAAATTATCACTTCTAGGAAGTGACACAGGAGGTCTGGAAAGCTGAAATTAACATGACTCACTCCTCAAACCTCCCTCTTCAAGATGTTATCACAGCGCCACTCCAAAACCTCCCGATTTAACCCCTACAGATTTTTTATGAGAAAGTAATATTCAAGACATTGATGATGAAAATTATCACTTCTAGGAAGTGACACAGGAGGTCTGGAAAGCTGAAATTAACATGACTCACTCCTCAAACCTCCCTCTTCAAGATGTTATTACAGCGCCACTCCAAAACTTCCCGATTTAACCCCTACAGATTTTTTTATGAGAAAGTGATATTCAAGACATTGATGATGAAAATCATCACTTCTAGGAAGTGACACAGGAGGTCTGGAAAGCTGAAATTAACATGACTCACTCCCCAAACCTCCCTCTTCAAGATGTTATTACAGCGCCACTTCTAAACCTCCCGATTTGACCCCCTCAGATTTTTTTTAATGAGAAAGTGATATTCAAGACATTGATGATGAAAATTATCACTTCTGGGAAGTGACACAGGAGGTCTGGAAAGCAGAAATTAACATGACTCACTCCTCAAACCTCCCTCTTCAAGATGTTATTACAGCGGCACTCCCAAACCTCCCGATTTCACTCCAACAATTTTCAAAGATTATCCATTTCTTTACTTTTTATTAAAAACAATCATTTTATCGTAGAGGTACTTCTGCAAATGGAGGTTGTCGGAATCTGCGGCTCCGACGTCCATTACTTGGTACATGGAAAAATTGGACCATTCGTCGTCAACGACCCCATGGCCATTGGTAAGTGAACTATATACATTACCCCAAAAATCTATTTTTTTTTAATCATATCAGGACACGAGGCTTCTGGAACCGTCGTCCAGGTAGGCAAGAACGTGAAACACCTCAAACCCGGCGACAAAGTGGCCATCGAACCTGGCGTACCCTGTAGATTGTGCGACCTTTGCAAAGGCGGCGACTACCATCTCTGCCCTGACGTCTTCTTCTGCGCCACTCCTCCTGATGATGGCTGTCTATCGCGGTACTACGTACACGCTGCTGACTTCTGCTACAAGTGAGCTATATCATACATTGTTTTCCAAATTAACCGATTTTGTAGACTGCCCTCAAACATGGACTTGGAAGATGGTGCCGTCATGGAACCACTTGCTGTAGGAGTACATGCCACTAAAAGAGGAAAGGTCAGGGTTGGAGATTGGGTGCTTATTTTGGGCGCTGGACCCATTGGTCTTGTAACCTTGTTGAGTGCCAAGGCCATGGGTGCATCCAAGATCATTGTCGCAGACATTATTGACGTGAAACTCACCAAAGCCAAGGAAATCGGTGCCCATCATACCATCAAAATGACCCCCGGCCAAAACGAAGACGAAATTGTCGAACAAATCAAAAAACTCTTTGGCGGAGAACCAAACAAAACCTTCGATTGTTCCGGAGCTGAGCAATGTGTTCGCATTGCTCTGAAATCGACCAGAAGCAAAGGAATCGTTGTTTTGGTGGGCATGGGCAAAATGGAACAGACCCTTCCATTGGCTGGTGCCATTATTAGGGAAGTTGACATCAGAGGAACCTTCAGATATAACAATGAGTAAGTTCTACTGGGCCCAGATATGGTTTTGATGGGGTTTTTTCAGCTACCAAACTGCCATCGACATGGTAGCTAGTGGAAAGATCAGTGTCAAGCCTTTGATTACTCATCATTATAAGATTGAGGAGACTGTGGAGGCGTTTGAGACGGCCAAGACTCAGAAGGGGGATCCGATCAAGATTTTGATCCATGCCAATCCTGCATGGAAAAAGTAGTCATGTCTCGATTGTCGATTAAAGGACATATTGCTCTTTGATTTTGTTGATAAATAGAATTGTTGTAGAAAATATAATAATTGCTGTATAATTTAAACCTTAGGACCTAGAACGACTAGAATTAGCATACATACAGGGTGATTCATGAGGAAATGTCAATACTTCAGGTACGTATTCAGGGCGCAAAAATAATCATGAAAGTTTATATAAATAAGGTGTTCTATTTTGATAGTTTAAATATTGGAGTGAAAATTGGTATCTGGGTTTTGACAAATTTGAATTTAATCTTGATATGGTTCTTACTTTATAGGAGGCGCCACCTACATGTCTTTCACTTTTTGGTACGGACACATATTCATAGGGTGACCCAGATTTATCCGGCAATATTAAAATTTTGATCCTACTGATTAAATTGGACATTTTTTCAACTCGTTGGTTTCGGAATATACAGGGTGTCCGGGAAAATGTTGGAGATCTCTCGGATTCAGATAGAACATTGAAAAAATACTTGAAATACTGCCTTTAAAACATAATTAGCTTTTGTCTAGTATACCAGAGGCGGACTAGGTTGTACATCAATGCTTAATATTTCAACACCCTGTATGATAAAGACTTGAAAAAAATAAATTTAGATAGCCTGAACCTTGGGCTACAAAAAAGGTACTCTTGTTCATTATCGATTAAATGAACCGTTTTCGAGAAAAAAATATATTTTTATTGAAAAAAACAACTAATCATAAAAAGTTTTGAGTGGTCTGAAACTTGAAAGGTAATAATCGGAAATTGAATCTTGAAAAAAAAATTAAATCTTCACAATTTCAAATTATTAAATCAACAGTTTTAACATTTTCTAATTCATGTTTGAAATTTTTGTGGAGACTTGAAATTTATTCCAAGGGTTCAAGACAGTTTGAAGTATAATTGATTCAAATTTCAAGTCTCTAACTCAAGCCGTTTCAAAATGGCGGCTCCACAAATAAAGTCTTGACAATTTCAAATATTTAAATCAACAGTTTTAACATTTTCTAATTCATGTTTGGAATTTTTGTGGAGACTTGAAATTTATTCCAAGGGTTCAAGACAGTTTGAAGTATGATTGAGTCAAATTTCAAGTCTCTAACTCAAGCCGTTTCAAAATGGCGGCTCTACAAATAAAATCTTGACAATTTAAAATTTTTAAATCAACAGTTTTAACATTTTCTAATTCATGTTTGGAAATTTTGTGGAGACTTGAAATTTATTCCAAGGGTTCAGGACAGTTTGAAGTATAAATGAGTCAAATTTCAAGTCTCTAACTCAAGCCGTTTCAAAATGGCGGCTCCACAAATAAAGTCTTGACAATTTCAAATATTTAAATCAACAGTTTTAACATTTTCTAATTCATGTTTGAAATTTTTGTGGAGACTTGAAATTTATTCCAAGGGTTCAAGACAGTTTGAAGTATGATTGAGTCAAATTTCAAGTCTCTAACTCAAGCCGTTTCAAAATGGCGGCTCTACAAATAAAATCTTGACAATTTAAAATTTTTAAATCAACAGTTTTAACATTTTCTAATTCATGTTTTAAATTTTTGTGGAGACTTGAAATTTGTTCCAAGGGTTCAAGACAGTTTGAAGTATAATTGAGTCAAATTTCAAGTCTCTAACTCAAGCCGTTTCAAAATGGCGGCTCCACAAATAAAGTCTTGACAATTTCAAATATTTAAATCAACAGTTTTAACATTTTCTAATTCATGTTTTAAATTTTTGTGGAGACTTGAAATTTATTCCAAGGGTTCAGGACAGTTTGAAGTATAATTGAGTCAAATTTCAAGTCTCTAACTCAAGCCGTTTCAAAATGGCGGCTCTACAAATAAAATCTTGACAATTTAAAATTTTTGAATCAACAGTTTTAACATTTTCTAATTCATGTTTGAAATTTTTGTGGAGACTTGAAATTTATTCCAAGGGTTCAAGACAGTTTGAAGTATGATTGAGTCAAATTTCAAGTCTCTAACTCAAGCCGTTTCAAAATGGCGGCTCCACAAATAAAATCTTGACAATTTCAAATTTTTAAATCAACAGTTTTAACATTTTCTAATCCATGTTTGAAATTTTTGTGAAGACTTGAAATTTATTCCAAGGGTTCAAGACAGTTTGAAGTATGATTGAGTAAAATTTCAAGTCTCCAATTCAAGCCGTTTCAAAATGGCGGCTCTACAAATAAAATCTTGACAATTTCAAATTTTTGAATCAACAGTTTTAACATTTTCTAATCCATGTTTGAAATTTTTGTGGAGACTTGAAATTTATTCCAAGGGTTCAAGACAGTTTGAAGTATAATTGAGTCAAATTTCAAGTCTCTAACTCAAGCCGTTTCAAAATGGCGGCTTCACAAATAAAATCTTGACAATTTCAAATTTTTGAATCAACAGTTTTAACATTTTCTAATTCATGTTTGAAATTTTGGTGGAGACTTAAAATTTATTCCAAGGGTTCAAGACAGTTTGAAGTATAATTGAGTCAAATTTCAAGTCTCTAACTCAAGCCGTTTCAAAATGGCGGCTCTACAAATAAAATCTTGACAATTTCAAATTTTTGAATCAACAGTTTTAACATTTTCTAATTCATGTTTGAAATTTTTGTGAAGACTTGAAATTTATTCCAAGGGTTCAAGACAGTTTGAAGTATAATTGAGTCAAATTTCAAGTCTCTAACTCAAGCCGTTTCAAAATGGCGGCTCCGCAAATAAAAAATTGACACTTTCAAATGTTCAAATCAATATTTTCTAATGCATGTTTGAAATTTTTGTGGAGACTTGAAATTTATTTCAGGGATTCTAGATGGTTCGAAATTTAATTGAGCCAATTTTCAAGTCTTTGACTCAAGCCGTTCTAAAATGGCGGCTCCGCAAATAAAAAATTGACAATTTCAAATTTTCAAATCAATATTTTCTAATCCATGTTTGAAATTTTTGTGGAGACTTGATATTTATTCCAAGGATTTCAAACAGTTTGAAGTATGCTTGGGCCAAATTTCAAGTTTCTTTCCAAATAAAGTCTTGACAATTTCAAATTTTTGACATAAATAGTTTTGAAATTTTATTGAGACTTGACACGTATTTCAAGGATTAAGAAAAGTTAATTAGAATGGAAAACTACGTTCAAATATGCAATTACACTTATTTACCATGAAAATAAGGCTTTGGTGATTTTCTCAGGTAAAAATTAAAAAATATTCCAATAAACACATCAGCAATTGTAAGATTAAATATTTTAATCAGATAATTTATTAAATGTGTGAATAGGACAAAAAAAAATCTGCGAAATCAAATATTTGAACGTAGTTTTCAATCCTCAACAAATGTTTTCAATAATTTTCGATTTAATCACAAATAAAGGTAGTTAATTCCTGAGCAAAAGTCATATTTATTGAGATCACCCCGTATATAGATAGGCCCATTTTTCTTCAATTTTGCTGAAAATCAACAATTTATCTTCAAAATTGACGATTTCCTGAATTTATTTGTGAACCACTACACATGCCAGTAACCAAAAAGATGTATTTCCTGTTTGACTAATCAAAAAAAAAAAGTTTCGATAACTTTGTTTTTTTCATTTCAAGATAATTGAAGCAACAATTTTTCTTAAATTTAAAGTAAAAGTTAACCTTTTGTCCTAAAAATTAAAAATGTGAATTTATTTGTGAATCAATACATGCCAGTAACTAAAGATGAGATTTATTTCAACAGCAAAAAAGATTCGATAATTTTGATGATAATTAAAGAAACTATTTTTCTTCAATTTGGCGCAAAAGTCAACCTTTTCTCTTCAAAATTCAAGATTGAGTGAATTTATTTGTGAACCATCACACATCAGTTACCAAAAATTTAACAATTTTGAGTTTACAAGCTTCCAAAAATGGACATAACCTCAATTGTTTGAGGTTATGTCCAGAATAACACAAAAAAAAACTATTTGGTTCAAAAAAAGTTGCAATTTAACAGTTTGAAATCAATAATAAATGTTAAAAAAAGGTGTAAATATGAATTTCGAAACTGACGAGGAGTTTAGAATATTGCCGGATAAAACTGGGTCACCCTGTAAAGACTTTTATGTTTATTTTTAGGCCCTGAATACGTACCTGAAGTATTGACATTTCCTCATAAATCACTTTTTTTCCAGAAACCAAGCTGTAAAAATTAAACCAAAACACGATCAACAGTGCATTTATTTCCCACTGAATGAAGCACAATTACTAATCACCTACGAATGAAAATGCTTATTTTGTGACCTGACTAAACAACCTAAATATACAAAATATCTAAAAACGTATAATTATAGCGATAAGTGTAAATAAATTAGATCGTATCAAATGGCTGGACGCCAATCTACTCAATTCTTGACATTAAATTAATTAGTAGCGCATTGCACTCTTTGTCCACCCGGTCCGTGCATGTCGTCATCTTCATCATACGCATTTCTCTGATGTTTTCTTCGTGCTTCTTGTTCGGGATCGAATTCTTCAAGTACACATTCTTCAGCAGTATCGGGAATCATTGCCTGGAAACAGGAATTTATCGATATTTTATATCCATCCAATTCCTTATAAGAATGGGGTTCTCGGAAACCATAAGAGATACGAAGATGGTTAAATTAGAGAAAAGTAGCGCATTTTCAAGCATATTGTTATGCCGTTTAGAAAGTTTCAAAATTCCGAAATATGCTGATTTCGTTTTTATAAAAAAAAAAAAAAAAAAAAAAAAAAAAAAAAAAAAAAAAAAATCTTAACGACATATTGTTAGGCTCGAAAATGCGCAACTTTTCTCTTATCAAACCATCTTCGTATCTCTTATGGTTTCCAAGAGACATTCTTATCTTGGACACACTGTAGATTAAAAAAAATACCAAATCTAAAAAATGTTTTCTAAATCAACAAATGAGATTGTAGGGTTAAATATGGTATCGTCTTTGTAACTGTTTGAATTTTATGTTTTCTCATATTTTTTTAATGGAACAATTATTTTTCAAAATAAAATTATACGTACTTCTTCACGTGGAGGAAGACACTCTTCAAGCTGTGGAATCAACTCGGGAGCAATGGTTTTGGGAAATTGCACCCAAAATTGCACGATAAGACGGCCCTTTTCAAATGGGTTCTTATACCTTGGCATGCCTAATGAAAAATTGATATAATACAGGGTGTTACAAAGTCGATGTTCACTATTGTTATTTGGTAACGAGAGATACAGCGAAGCTTGGAATATTAATGCACAGTTTATAAGATATGGATCAATAGCAATCAATTCAATGATTTTATATAACTGAACACTGATCAGATGATAAGTATGGTAATCCGACCACTATTGTTAGTTCAATGGGTTCAAACCAGATGGCAATTCGAGCACTCTAAATATACAGGGTGTCCGGGAAAATGTGGGAGATCTCTCGGATTCTGATAGAATATTAAAAAATAAGATGACAAGTTCCCATAAATTTTTTTCCTAGCGTTAGGTTCACAATTTCGTCAAGAGCACCACTTCGTCATGGCTTTTTTCGAGGTTTTGTTTAATAAAAATTGTTTTTTCTCGAAAATGGTTCATTTTATCGACAATGAACAAGAGTACCTTTTCTTTAGCTTAATGTTCAAGGTATCCAAATTTATTTTTTTTAACTCCTTATCATACAGGGTGTTAAAAATTTGAGCGTTAAAATGTACAATCTAGTCCGTCCCTGGTAAACTAAACAAGCTAATTATGTTTTAAGGGAAGTATTTTGAGAGGTCCTTGCTACTGTTTATCATATTAAATTTTTATTGAATTATATTGAGTCGTTTAAAAGTTATTCAAGAAAAACCTATTTCCAGTGGGGTCCTTTAGGGGGCCGTATCTCCGTAGGGAGGGCCGCTAGGAAAAAAATTTATGGGGACTTGTCATCTTATTTTTTAATGTTCTATCTGAATCCGAGAGATCTCCCACATTTTCCCGGACACCCTGTATAATCTTTGGAGGTTCAATAATCCATAAAATTCATGACAAAACTACACAATAACAAAACAATTCCGAGAATCACTCTGATATTTGGCTTAGATTATCAGGTTCATGACAGAATGAAAGTAAATAGGTTATTTTTCGTTGTGAATATCGTTTATTCAATCAATATACAGGGTGTTTCCTAACCTCTGTGACAAAATGAAAGGGGTAATTCTTCGCTTAGTTTCAAGACGAAAATGTGGTATAACTTTTTTTCGAATTTCGCTTTGTTTCCAAAATACTGGGTGTTTAATTTATTTTTTTTGATTAGTTTTTCATTTTTAATTAATTTATCTTTTACTCGATTTTGTTGAAGTTTGGTAACGGTATTTATAGTGATAATGGGCTCATTTTAACATGAACAAATAAAAATTATCGAATACAGTGGCGTCCCGAGCGGCACTTCAACCAATATTATTGGGAAAAAAATGTACGCCACTGACTTTTTGTGTCATTTTCATTTTTTTCTCAGGTTATTCAACTAAAAACGCAACTTTTTGATCTCTTGAATTTTTATCGTATCTTGCCTAATTTTTGAGATAAAAAATTAAATCTAGTTGAGTGAGTTTTGACGCAAAAAGTAATTTTATCGCTGATGTTGAATTTTCTAACAAATACAGCAATCAATTATAATCATTTTAATAGAGAATTCAAAAACACTAAATAAATTTAAAAAAATATATAAAAATAAATAATAATAATAAAAAAAATTAAACACCCTGTATTTTGGAAACAAAGCGAAATTCGAAAAAAAGTTATACCACATTTTCGTCTTAAAATTAAGCGAAGATCACCGCTTTCATTTTGTCACAGAGGTTAGGAAACACCCTGTATATCGAATAGATATCTCGTTAATCAGAAACTGGGGGTAAGCCAAGCAAAAATCTGGTTAAAACGACACTATACTCATAGATTCCTTGATTTTTGTGATTTTTGGTGCCTTGGTTCCCGAGTTCTTTGGTTTTCAAGATTCCATTATCACTTGTTTCTAATTTCCTGGATTCTTTGATTCCTTACTTTCTGGGATTTTTATGATTCGTTGGTTTATTGATCCCTGGAATTATAATTTCTTTTTTTCTTTATATTTGTTGTTCTCTCAATTACTTGGTTCCAAATTTCCAGAGTTCTTTGATCATCTGATTACTTAATTCCGAAGACTTTTGGATATGATTTCCAAGTTTTCTGGGCTTTTGATTCCCCGATTACTCAAATCTCAATTTCCTGTATTCTTTGTTTCCTTAGTTTCTGGGAATTTCAGATCTCTAATTGTTTCACTCGTTCGCTAATTCCTTGATTTTTGGACCTTGGTTCCCGAATTCTTTCTTTTTTTTTATCCATTCTTACTTTGTTCCTAATTTCCTGGATTGTTTTGATCTATCAGTTCCTGGGATTTTTGGTTCCTTCGTTCCCTAGTTTTCTATTTTATTGGCTCCCGATTTCCAGGGTTTTTTGATATTTAGTTATTCAAATCCTTCGCTGATGTCTTGATTCATAAAATTTTGGATTTTCAAGATTTTTGATACTTTGGGTTTTAGTGTTGTTCGTTCATTTGTTTGATGATTTTTAGGGTCCTTTGAATGCCAAATCGCTGAGATTTTTTAATTTTTTATTATTTGATCCCTTGATTTTTCTCAGCCTGAGATTTTTTGTTCCTTGATTCGTGAGTTCTTTGGTTCTTTAATTACCGATTTCTGATTTTCTGGTATCTTTGATCATCGCATTCCTCAATTTTAGATTTTAAATTGTTGCTTAATGAATTTGATTCCTTATCTCCTGTGTTTTTTTTGGATCTTTATTTATTTGATTCCTTCGTTGACTCCTAGGATTTTTCGTATTTTGTTTCTTGAGGTTTTTGTTTTTTTTTCCTCGATCTCTTTGTTAAGTTTTTTGTTTTTGTGGAAAATAGTCTCAGATCCAATGCATAAATCTTGTACTAAAATACCGAGTGAAATATTGTTAATTCAGTTATTTTTTTTTAAACATAAATCAGAGTATTCCACATGTTTGGTGTTTTAAATGACAATCATTATTGATGTATTATCTTATTTAGATCAAGTCGATGTAAAATCAACATTTTTTTGATGATATACTGAATAAAATGGATTGATTGAAGTTCATTTAGGACTTCAGTTTCAACAATTCGCAAGTTTGAAGTTAATGTGATGGAATTATTTGAATGATATCTGATTTTTTTGCTTCTTATCATGACTATAACTCCAGAACTCCTTGAGTTAGGAAGTTGCATCAATTAACCTTGAAACTGTATACAACATTTGAAAATTGTTGTCCAAAAATCTGAAAAGTTATTTGAAATTTTGGATTTATGACAAATTGAATGTATATCCCCCAAACAAGCCTAAAACTCCCGAACTCCTTGAGATGAGAAGTTGCAAATTTCCAAAAAGGTGCTCTAATTATCCTTAGAACTAGATATAAAATTTGAAAATAGTTGTCCAAAAACACACACAGTTATTTGAAATTTTGGATTTATGACAATTTCAATTTATTCTATAAACAAACCTACAACTCCCGAACTCCTTGAGTTACGATGCTGAAAGTTTCCAAAAAGTTGCTCCAATTAATCTTGAATAGAGACTGTATAAAAAAAATTCTCCAAATTCAATGTGGGTACCCTAAAAACAAGCCTACAACTACCAAACTCCTTGAGTCACACCCTGTATTGACTAAATTGATGAAACCGAGCTTGAAACATCAAAGTTGATGATGGTGGCTCGGAAACGAAACGTACCAAAATGGCATAATCTATTCTTGGCTGTATCTCCCACCATTGACATCATTTTCACTAATTTACCTTCGTTTTGAATACATTTAACATCCCCATGCTTGACAATCTCGCCAGGCAGCTGCGTAATAACCAAATCCCTATCATCCAGAGACCTTATAACTTTCTGGAACCCACACAGAGCCTCTACCAGCTGAACTTCCAGCCGCAAAATCAAATCGCTCCCATTGCGCTTGTACACCGGATGTTCCTTCTCATCCAGCACGATTATAATATCACCAGCTTCCAGCTCCGGTTCCTGATCACCTTCCCCATTAAAAACAATCTTTTGTCCATCACTCATGCCCTTATCCACGTGCACTTCCAAAATCTTCCTGTCCCGAATCACCTTTTTCCCTTGACATTGTTTACATCTGTCCTTCGGGTTTATCCTCTCGCCTTGTCCGCGACAATCGGGACATACTGTCTGGATTTGCTGCAGCATCCCCGGGCCCAACTGCTGGACTTGAACTTGCATTCCTGATCCTCTACAAGTGGGACATTGTTCGACAGCGCCCTTTTTACCCCCGCGGCCTTCGCACTTATCACAAATGACGTTCTTTTGCAGTGCTAGCTTCCTTACAGTGCCCTTGTACAATTCCTCCAAAGTAACTGTAAGTTGATGGACCACATCCTTGCCCTTTCTCTCCCGCCTTCGGCCTCTGCCGCCTCCAAAACCGCCCCCAAAGAACATGTCGAACAAGTCCATGGGGCTGGAGAAGCCGCCTCCAACGCCGCCCTCTTTGAGCGCTTGTTCGCCTCCTTGATCGTAGATGGCCTTTTTATCAGGGTCCGACAATACTTCGTAGGCTTGAGAGATTTGTTTGAATTTTTCACCCTCGTTGGGGTTTTTGTCCGGGTGGTATTTGAGGGCCAGTTTGCGGTACGCTTTTTTGAGGTCGTCCTGACTGGCGTCGGGTTTGACGCCCAGGATGTCGTAGAATTTGGTTTCTTTCACCATGATGGCTTAGTCTGTGAATGAGGAATGTATGTTGATAACCGTAACTAATGCCGAGAGCTAGATTTGTGTAAGTGGCGCCCTCATGATATTGGTTTGATCGCGAATAGGAATCATCAGTCTGGCAACATGACACCACTCACACAAATGTACATTTCGCCATGTATTAAGTTTCTGTACCAACCTATTCGTTTAAGCCGTAAAATATTGCTCTTCAGATTAGTTCATTGTGCTTTTTGAGAATATTTCAGTTGAAAATGACTATGTAGTTGCAGTGTTGCCGTCCGAAATGTTTTCGAGAGATTCATAAAACAATTTAAACCCTAGTCTGAACTCAATTCTATTTAATAATCTGGAAATTAGTACAAATTAATGGTCCCGTGAAATCCTTTTTTTTTCTATTTTATCCTTCTCATTTTTAATCTGTTCTGTATTTTATACATTTTTTTTTTCTGTAATTAAATTGAAAAATTATGTTTGCTGTCATTCGTGTAGGCCTACTTTATTTTATTTTTATTTCCAGTAACACTAAGAACATCGTGTTTTACTTTGTTTTTATTTCCAAGAACCACCATTGAAGTCAAAAAAGTATTGAAACTCTAAAAATAGACGCTCAAATGAATTCTGGAAAAAATCATGAAGATATTTAAAATGTTAATATCGTTATTTTTATTTTCCTTTTCAGTATTGGAAAGGTAAATCGCTTTAGAGAATGAGATAATCAAAAAAAACGAATAAAAAATCCAAGAAAAATTTTAAAGTCACATTATTTCTTCAAGTCACTTAAAAATTATTGTCCCAATACAAAAAATCAGTGTCGATCTGTTTTCAATAAAATGTGAAATAGAAAAAATAATAATATATTTTGAAAAGAGAGTTGGGCTTTTTGTATTTTAATCACTGTTTTTGTACATTTTTCAAAAAATCAGCTTGTTCAGCTTTTAACAAGTAGTGTATATTTTTTTATCTATCTATCACTAAACTAAAAAATAAAGAAAAATGATTAGAAACCTAATATACAAATAGAATAATATTCAAACACACTCACTGAAATTGGTTAGTTTGAATTAGTTTGGATTGGTTGACCATTTTTCACAAATAATGTACGTTTTTGTATTTTTTATCGAAATTTTTCCAGTACTCTTTTTATAGAATTTGAGTGTTGGATGCTGATTTCTTAAACATTTTTCTAAATATCATTATCGGTTTTAGAAGTCATTCAAAATAAAATTATTGTTTCAGTAGTTCCAAAAAACACGATGCAATCGGAGTAGAACCAAAAGAATACGGTCTGCTGTCATTGCGATTCCGTTGTTTGTTTCATTTTATCGATTCTGTCAAAACCGCGATGAGTTCGGAGTAGAACCAAAAGAATACGCTCCGCTGTCCATGCGATTTTGTGAATTGATGTATTATTTTATCGATTCTGTCAAAAAACACCATTAGTTCGGAGTAGAACCAAAAGAATACGGTCTGCTGTCATTGCGATTCCGTTGTTTGTTTCATTTTATCGATTCTGTCAAAACCGCGATGAGTTCGGAGTAGAACCAAAAGAATACGGTCCGCTGTCCATGCGATTTTGTGGATTGATGTATTATTTTATCGATTCTGTCAAAAAACACCATTAGTTCGGAGTAGAACCAAAAGAATACGGTCTGCTGTCAATGCGATTCCGTTGTTTGTTTCATTTTATCGATTCTGTCAAAACCGCGATGAGTTCGGAGTAGAACCAAAAGAATACGCTTCACAACAAATTCTGCTTTAAAGTTTGGTGATGTCCAAAAATGGACACTGATGCAGAAAAATTCATAACTCAAAAACTAAAAAAGATAGAGCTTTGCTTTTTGTACCAATCGATTCAGCACTAAATTTTCTATTAAAATCATCAGAAAAATATACGAGGTGATTGAGAAAATTTACAACAAATTCTGCTTTAAAGTTTGGTGATGTCCAAAAATTGACACTGATGAAGAAAAATTCATAACTCAAAAACTAAAAAAGATAGAGCTTTGCTTTTTGTACCAATCGATTCAGCACTAAATTTTCTATTAAAATCATCAGAAAAATATACGAGGTGATTGAGAAAATTTACAACAAATTCTGCTTTAAAGTTTGGTGATGTCCAAAAATGAACACTGATGAAGAAAAATTCATAACTCAAAAACTAAAAAAGATAGAGCTTTGCTTTTTGTACCAATCGATTCAGCACTAAATTTTCTATTAAAATCATCAGAAAAATATACGAGGTGATTGAGAAAATTTACAACAAATTCTGCTTTAAAGTTTGGTGATGTCCAAAAATTGACACTGATGAAGAAAAATTCATAACTCAAAAACTAAAAAAGATAGAGCTTTGCTTTTTGTACCAATCGATTCAGCACTAAATTTTCTATTAAAATCATCAGAAAAATATACGAGGTGATTGAGAAAATTTACAACAAATTCTGCTTTAAAGTTTGGTGATGTCCAAAAATGAACACTGATGAAGAAAAATTCATAACTCAAAAACTAAAAAAGATAGAGCTTTGCTTTTTGTACCAATCGATTCAGCACTAAATTTTCTATTAAAATCATCAGAAAAATATACGAGGTGATTGAGAAAATTTACAACAAATTCTGCTTTAAAGTTTGGTGATGTCCAAAAATTGACACTGATGAAGAAAAATTCATAACTCAAAAACTAAAAAAGATAGAGCTTTGCTTTTTGTACCAATCGATTCAGCACTAAATTTTCTATTAAAATCATCAGAAAAATATACGAGGTGATTGAGAAAATTTACAACAAATTCTGCTTTAAAGTTTGGTGATGTCCAAAAATTGACACTGATGAAGAAAAATTCATAACTCAAAAACTAAAAAAGATAGAGCTTTGCTTTTTGTACCAATCGATTCAGCACTAAATTTTCTATCAAAATCATCAGAAAAATCAACAAAAATTGTGTGTTTTCATTGATTTTGCAACTAAAATCAATTAGATTGTAGTTGAACTAATTTGACGCCCCACGATTGACAACAACACTGCAATCACCCGTCGTGACACTTTGACTTGTTAATTGAGATTCAAGAATGAATGTAATTATCTCACCAATAGACTAATAATCAATAAAAGTCGATTAATAGATGTGTTCTGGAATAATCGATGTGATAATACGTCAATGAATTGTGACGAATGACGAATAAAAGCCCCATAAAAACCATTCAAACTAAACTCATACAAACATAAGAATTAACAATGGAAAAAAATCAATCATCACCTTCCAACAATACAATTATTAAACAAGAACAATGTTCATTATAAATGTGAAAAAACACGTGAAATGTCCACTTACCAATAAACGTTAATTCAATCACTGATAAACTTGATCACACTACAGAAAAGTCCGCTGATTTTCTTATAAATGGCAAATCACGTCTGAATTGAGTATTATTTCATAAAATCCTACGTTTTCTAGAACTAGAAAATGTCTAGAACTTTCCTAAACGTCAAAAAAACTTGATCGATTGTGACTTGTGACAGGAACAGGATCGGTGTTGCCAATTGAATATTGAATAGTTGGCAACATGGGCTAGTTCAGAAGAAAACCGAAAACACATGAGTGGGACAAGGATGGATATATCAGTGTTGAGATGAACACATAGATGGCGATTTTATATCCTATGACGTCACTGTGATCACTCCACCAATATTTTCCAAATGTCAAATTTTTGACAATTCCTACGGCTGTGATGTAATTTTTTTATTTTTAATGTTTGTAACTATTTGCCTTGAAAACTGTGGCATAATTATTTGTTATTTTTAGATTGTGCAAATAGTGGAGATTGGAGAATGAATGAAAACAGTAGAAACCCTGTGGTTTTAGCCTTGGATGAGGTTAAGGGGGTTTTCAATAGATTTGCCAGTTTGGTGGATAAAGATATAAAAGGAGTTCATGTAAGTGAAGAAAACATAATTTGGAAAATTCCTACCATTTTTTAGCCCTATACATTATTATTCTTGTTCAATATTCACTCCTCAATATCTCTATTTTATTAATTTTAAATTGAGGAGTGAGCAGAACGATATTTCATAATACTGCACTTCAGGGCGACATAAGTCTTACTCCGGAGGGCTGGACCGTTTGAAAATCACATAAATCATTCCTCAAACCTTCTTCTATAAAACGGTTTTAGTGCACCACTCCTCAGTATCTCTATTTCATTAATTTTAAATTGAGGAGTGAGCAGAACAATATTTCATAATACTACTCTTTGAGGCGACATAAGACTTACTCCGGAAGGCTGGACCGTTTGAAAACCACATAAATCATTCCTCAAACTTTCCTCTATAGAACGGTTTTAGTGCACCACTCGTCAATATCTCTATTTTATTAATTTTAAATTGAGGAGTGAACAGAACAATATTTCATAATACTACACTTCAGGGTGCCATAAAACTTACTCCGGAAGGCTGGACCGTTTGAAAATCACATAAATCATTCCTCAAACCTTCTTCTATAAAACGGTTTAAATGCTCCACTCCTCAATATCTCTATTTTATTAATTTTCAATTGAGGAGTGAGCAGAACAACATTTCATAATACTACTCTTAAGGGCGCCATAAAACTTTCTCCGGAAGGCTGGACCGTTTGAAAATCACATAAATCATTCCTCAAACCTTCTTCTATAAAACGGTTTAAATGCTCCACTCCTCAATATCTCTATTTTATTAATTTTCAATTGAGGAGTGAGCAGAACAATATTTCATAATACCACTCTTCAGGGCGCTATAAAACTTACTCCGGAAGGCTGGACCGTTTGAAAATCACATTAATCATTCCTCAAACTCTCCTCTATAGAACGGTTTTAGTGCACCACTCCTCAATATCTCTATTCATTAATTTTCAATTGAGGAGTGAGCAGAACAATATTTCATAATACTACTCTTAAGGGCGCCATAAAACTTACTCCGGAAAGCTGGACCGTTTGAAAATCACATAAATCATTCCTCAAACCTTCCTCTATAGAACGGTTTTAGTGCACCACTCCTCAATATCTCTATTTTATTAATTTTAAATTGAGGAGTGAGCAGAACAATATTTCATAATACTACTCTTCAGGGCGCCATAAAACTTTTTCCGGAGGGCTAGACCGTTTGAAAATGACATGAATCATTTCTCAAACCTTCTTCTATAAAACTGTTTTAGTGCACCACTCCTCAGTATCTCTATTTCATTAATTTTAAATTGAGGAGTGAGCAGAACAATATTTCATAATACTACTCTTTGAGGCGACATAAGACTTACTCCGGAGGGCTGGACCGTTTGAAAAACATATAAATCATTCCTCAAACCTTCCTCTATAGAGCGGTTTTAGTGCACCACTCCTCAATATCTCTATTCATTAATTTTCAATTGAGGAGTGAGCAGAACAATATTTCATAATACTACTCTTAAGGGCGCCATAAAACTTACTCCGGAAAGCTGGACCGTTTGAAAATCACATTAATCATTCCTCAAACCTTCCTCTATAAAACGGTTTTAGTGCACCACTCCTCAATATCTCTATTTTATTAATTTTAAATTGAGGAGTGAGCAGAACAATATTTCATAATACTACACTTCAGGGCGACATAAAACTTACTCCGGAAAGCTGGACCGTTTGAAAATCACATAAATCATTCCTCAAACCTTCCTCTATAGAACGGTTTTAGTGCACCACTCCTCAATATCTCTATTTTATTAATTTTAAATTGAGGAGTGAACAGAACAATATTTCATAATACTACTCTTAAGGGCGCCATAAAACTTTCTCCGGAATGCTGGACCGTTTGAAAATCACATAAATCATTCCTCAAACCTTCCTCTATAAAACGGTTTTAGTGCACCACTCCTCAATATCTCTATTTTATTGATTTTCAATTGAGGAGTGAGCAGAACAATATTTCATAATACTACACTTCAGGGCGACATAAGGCTTACTCCGGAGGGCTGGACCGTTTGAAAATCACATAAATCATTCCTCAAACCTTCCTCTATAGAACGGTTTTAGTGCACCACTCCTCAATATCTCTATTTTATTAATTTTAAATTGAGGAGTGAACAGAACAATATTTCATAATACTACTCTTAAGGGCGCCATAAAACTTTCTCCGGAATGCTGGACCGTTTGAAAATCACATAAATCATTCCTCAAACCTTCCTCTATAAAACGGTTTTAGTGCACCACTCCTCAATATCTCTATTTTATTGATTTTCAATTGAGGAGTGAGCAGAACAATATTTCATAATACTACACTTCAGGGCGACATAAGTCTTACTCCGGAGGGCTGGACCGTTTGAAAATCACATAAATCATTCCTCAAACCTTCCTCTATAAAACGGTTTTAGTGCACCACTCCTCAATATCTCTATTTTATTGATTTTCAATTGAGGAGTGAGCAGAACAATATTTCATAATACTACACTTCAGGGCGACATAAGTCTTACTCCGGAGGGCTGGACCGTTTGAAAATCACATAAATCATTTCTCAAACCTTCCTCTATAGAACGGTTTTAGTGCACCACTCCTCAATATCTCTATTTTATTAATTTTAAATTGAGGAGTGAACAGAACAATATTTCATAATACTACTCTTAAGGGCGCCATAAAACTTTCTCTGGAATGCTGGACCGTTTGAAAATCACATAAATCATTCCTCAAACCTTCCTCTATAAAACGGTTTTAGTGCACCACTCCTCAATATCTCTATTTTATTGATTTTCAATTGAGGAGTGAGCAGAACAATATTTCATATTACTACTCTTCAGGGCGACATAAGTCTTACTCCGGAGGGCTGGACCGTTTGAAAATCACATAAATCATTCCTCAAACCTTCCTCTATAGAACGGTTTTAGTGCACCACTCCTCAATATCTCTATTTTATTAATTTTAAATTGAGGAGTGAACAGAACAATATTTCATAATACTACTCTTAAGGGCGCCATAAAACTTTCTCCGGAATGCTGGACCGTTTGAAAATCACATAAATCATTCCTCAAACCTTCCTCTATAAAACGGTTTTAGTGCACCACTCCTCAATATCTCTATTTTATTGATTTTCAATTGAGGAGTGAGCAGAACAATATTTCATAATACTACACTTCAGGGCGACATAAGTCTTACTCCGGAGGGCTGGACCGTTTGAAAATCACATAAATCATTCCTCAAACCTTCCTCTATGAAACGGTTTTAGTGCACCACTCCTCAATATCTCTATTTTATTGATTTTCAATTGAGGAGTGAGCAGAACAATATTTCATAATACTACACTTCAGGGCGACATAAGTCTTACTCCGGAGGGCTGGACCGTTTGAAAATCACATAAATCATTTCTCAAACCTTCCTCTATAGAACGGTTTTAGTGCACCACTCCTCAATATCTCTATTTTATTAATTTTAAATTGAGGAGTGAACAGAACAATATTTCATAATACTACTCTTAAGGGCGCCATAAAACTTTCTCTGGAATGCTGGACCGTTTGAAAATCACATAAATCATTCCTCAAACCTTCCTCTATAAAACGGTTTTAGTGCACCACTCCTCAATATCTCTATTTTATTAATTTTAAATTGAGGAGTGAACAGAACAATATTTCATAATACTACTCTTAAGGGCGCCATAAAACTTTCTCTGGAATGCTGGACCGTTTGAAAATCACATAAATCATTCCTCAAACCTTCCTCTATAAAACGGTTTTAGTGCACCACTCCTCAATATCTCTATTTTATTAATTTTCAATTGAGGAGTGAGCAGAACAATATTTCATAATACTACTCTTCAGGGCGACATAAAACTTACTCCGGAAGGCTGGACCGTTTGAAAATCACATTAATCATTCCTCAAACTCTCCTCTATGGAACGGTTTTAGTGCACCACTCCTCAATATCTCTATTTTATTAATTTTAAATTGAGGAGTGAGCAGAACAATATTTCATAATACCACTCTTCAGGGCGCTATAAAACTTACTCCGGAAGGCTGGACCGTTTGAAAATCACATTAATCATTCCTCAAACTCTCCTCTATAGAACGGTTTTGGTGCACCACTCCTCAATATCTCTATTTTATTAATTTTAAATTGAGGAGTGAGCAGAACAATATTTCATAATACTACTCTTCAGGGCGACATAAAACTTACTCCGGAAGGCTGGACCGTTTGAAAATCACATTAATCATTCCTCAAACTCTCCTCTATGGAACGGTTTTAGTGCACCACTCCTCAATATCTCTATTTTATTAATTTTAAATTGAGGAGTGAGCAGAACAATATTTCATAATACCACTCTTCAGGGCGCTATAAACCTTACTCCGGAAGGCTGGACCGTTTGAAAATCACATTAATCATTCTTCAAACTCTCCTCTATAGAACGGTTTTAGTGCACCACTCCTCAATATCTCTATTTTATTAATTTTAAATTGAGGAGTGAGCAGAACAATATTTCATAATACTACACTTCAGGGCGACATAAGTCTTACTCCGGAGGGCTGGACCGTTTGAAAATCACATAAATCATTCCTCAAACCTTCTTCTATAAAACGGTTTAAATGCTCCACTCCTCAATATCTCTATTTTATTAATTTTCAATTGAGGAGTGAGCAGAACAACATTTCATAATACTACTCTTAAGGGCGCCATAAAACTTTCTCCGGAAGGCTGGACCGTTTGAAAATCACATAAATCATTCCTCAAACCTTCCTCTATAGAACGGTTTTAGTGCACCACTCGTCAATATCTCTATTTTATTAATTTTCAATTGAGGAGTGAGCAGAACAATATTTCATATTACTACTCTTCAGGGCGTCATAAAACTGACTCCGGAAGGCTGGACCGTTTGAAAATCACATAAATCATTCCTCAAACCTTCCTCTATAGAACGGTTTTAGAGCGCCACTCCTTAGTATCTCTATTTTAAACATTTTCAATTGAAAAGGGAGCTGAATAATTCTTTATTATTTATAATTCTTTACTGCTGGACGTTATAAGAAATTACTCCGGAGGGCTGGACCGTTGAGAATCATTAGAGCTACTCCGTAAACCTTTCTTTTTAGAACTGTTTTACAGAACCATTCTTTAGTATCTCTATTTTAATTTAATTAGCAGATATTAATTGAGTTTTCTAGAATAAATATGGATAAAAAAAATTGAACAAATTGTTTTCGGGATAAGTATGCATCGAAGAATTCACAGAAAAAAAATCAAAAAAAAAATATCTCCCTATTGAAGAAGAAGAACAATTTTTCATAATTTATAATAATTATATAATTCAGGGCGTTGTAAAAAGTTACTCCGGAGGGCTGGACCGTTAAGAATTAGTGGAGTTACTACTTTTACCTTCTTTTCAAGATATGTTCTAGAGCGTCACTCCTCAATAGCTCTGTTTAAGAAATTTTTTAATTCAGGAGGGTGCAGAACATTTTTTTTATTTTATAATAGTACACTTCAGGGCGTCATAAAAATTATTCCGGACGGCTGGAGCGTTAAAAATAATAGGAGCTACTCCTTAAACCGTCCTTTATAGAACCCTTTCAGAGCGCCACTCCTCAATATCTCTATTTAAGAAATTTTCAATTGAGGAGGGTGCAGAATATTTTTTTTATTTTTTTATAATGGTACACTCCAAGGCGTTATTAGAACTTACTCTGGATTATTGAGCTGCTGAAAATCATTAGAGTTACTCCTTGAATCTTCCTTTATAGAACTGTTTAGTGCGCCACTCCTCAATATCTTCATTTTAGAGAGGATTAAGCAGAACAATATTTCATATCTTATATCTCTACACTTTAGGGCGTCAAAAGTTACCCTGGAGGGCTGGACCGTTGAAAGTCACTCCTTGAACCTTCCCCTATAGAACTGTTTTAGTGCGCCACTCCTCAGTATCTTCATTTCAGAATTTTTCAATTGAAATGTGGCAGAATATTTTTTGATTATTTTACTTCAGGGCGTCATAAAAAATTACTCCGGCGGGCTGGACCGTTGAAAATCACATCCTGCACTCTTCAGACCTTCCTCTCTACTCATCATTAATTTTTTCCAGATTGGCTGCTACTCAGTCGCCCTAATTGGCCTTACAATAGCAATACGCAAAGTCCGTCCTGTAAGTACGTACTTTTCCATTCAACCCAACCAACCACCCCATTGTAGTTCAGCAAATTTAAAAAACCCAGCGACATCCCCAACCATTTCTTCAGCGAAAAACGCCAGTTAATTGGCTTTGTGAAAAAAATCGACCCCAACGGCCCCGTTTTAATGGTTGAACACAAACCACTGTGGAACATCCCTTTAGTACCCAAAGGACAACTTCCAGTGAAAATATCCGGCGTTGATGTTACCAGTTTGGGTATTACGTGGTTGCACACCATTGTTAGGGAACAGGAAGTCCGGTTTATACCAGTTGCAAAGGACAGAAACGTGTTGCAATGTCAGGTTATGTTGGTGCAACGAACAAAGAACAAAGAAGAACTGTTGAACATTGGAGAACGTTTGTTGAAAATTGGATTTGGACAGACCGAGCCTGTGCACCGGCCTGTCAACGACCCCTATCTTCTGTCATATTACAACAGACTACAAGCAGCTGAAAATTATTTTTTACGACAGAAATTGGGCTTAAAATACTACATTAAACCCACTATTAACGTCATAAACATCATGATGAAGAATCTGAACGATCTTAAAAAAATCCTGCACGAAAATGCCAAGAAACAAATTAAATACGTAAACCAGATGGCGCCAGCATAGCAAAGGGTTTTTGTGTTAGTGAGTGAATGTTTGCTGATTGTGTTGCAATGTATGGGTGTTTATCGGATTATCAAATATTTTTTCTTTACAAAGGATTATTCTATTTCGGAAGATTTGCATGATTGGTGGGAGAGAATGCAAGTGTGGGAGGAGGAAGAGGAGGAGGAGTGACTATGGACAAAATTCTGTACTTAATTGTTGAATGGCTGGTGTAGATTCCCTTGTCCAGTTGCAATTTCCATTTGTCGACTAAATTGTTTTGAAAACTTTTGGCGCATAATCATTTGTGATATTGTTGATTGAATACAGTTTATTATGAATTTGTTTGTTTTTTTTACTACTCCGTAATTTTTTCAAACTTGAAGAGTTATACAAAATTAAACTGACAAGGTTGGAGAGGTGAATTAAACATTCAACTTTGGCTACCTTTCATTTTAAAACCGTTTGAAATTTTGACTTGAAATTTTAACCTTGAAGACTTCAAAGATCCATCTAAGGATAAATGTTCAATTGAAACCTCTTCATCGATCAATAAAATTTTGACGAATTTTTGAAAATTGACAACCGAAATTAAACATTCAACTTTGACTACCTGTCATTTTAAAACCGTTTGAAATTTTGGCTTGAAATTTTAACCTTGGAGACTTCAACGATTTCTCTGAAGATAAATGTTCAATTGAAACCTCTACATCGATTAGAAAAATTTTGACGAATTTTTGAAAATTGACAACCGAAATTAAACATTCAACTTTGTCTACCTGTCATTTTAAAACCGTTTGAAATTTTGACTTGAAATTTTAACCTTGAAGACTTCAACGATTCCTCTAAAGATAAATGTTCAATTGAAACCTCTACATCGATTAGAAACATTTTGACGTATTTTTGAAAATTGACAACCGAAATTAAACATTCAACTTTGACTACCTGTCATTTTAAAACCGTTTAAAATTTTGGCTTGAAATTTTAACCTTCAAGACTTCAACGATTCCTCTAAAGATAAATGTTCAATTGAAACCTCTACATCGATTAGAAAAATTTTGACGAATTTTTGAAAATTGACAACCGAAATTAAACATTCAACTTTGACTACCTGTCATTTTTAAACCGTTTGAAATTTTGGCTTGAAATTTTAACCTTGAAGACTTCAAAGATCCCTCCAAGGATAAATGTTCAATTGAAACCTCTACAAGGATTGGAGAAATTTTGACGAATTTTTGAAAATTGACAACCGAAATTAAACATTCAACTTTGACTACCTGTCATTTTAAAACCGTTTGAAATTTTGACTTGAAATTTTAACCTTGAAGACTTCAACGATTCCTCTAAAGATAAATGTTCAATTGAAACGTCTACATCGATTAGAAAAATTTTGACGTATTTTTGAAAATTGACAACCGAAATTAAACATTCAACTTTGACTACCTGTCATTTTGAAATATTGGCTTGAAATTTTAATCTTGGAGACTTCAACGATTCCTCTGAAGATAAATGTTCGATTGAAACCCCTACATGGATTGGAAAAATTTTGACGAATTTTTGAAAATTGACAACCGAAATTATACATTCAACTTTGTCTACCTGTCATTTCAAAACCGTTTGAAATTTTGGCTTGAAATTTTAACCTTGGAGACTTCAACGATTCCTCTGAAGATAAATGTTCAATTGAAACCCCTACATGGATTGGAAAAATTTTGACGAATTTTTGAAAATTGACAACCGAAATTATACATTCAACTTTGTCTACCTGTCATTTCAAAACCGTTTGAAATTTTGGCTTGAAATTTCAACCTTGAAGACTTCAACGATTCCTCTAAAGATAAATGTTCAATTGAAACCTCTACAAGGATTGGAGAAATTTTGACGAATTTTTGAAAATTGACAACCGAAATTGGGCATTCAACTTTGTCTACCTGTCATTTTAAAACCGTTTGAAATTTTGGCTTGAAATTTTAACCTTGGAGACTTCAACGATTCCTCTAAAGATTAATGTTCAATTGAAACCTCTACATCGATTAGAAAAATTTTGACGAATTTTTGAAAATTGACAACCGAAATTAAACATTCAACTTTGTCTACCTGTCATTTTAAAACCGTTTGAAATTTTGGCTTGAAATTTTAACCTTGGAGACTTCAACGATTTCTCTGAAGATAAATGTTCAATTGAAACCTCTACATCGATTAGAAAAATTGTGACGAATGTTTGAAAATTGACAACCGAAATTAAACATTCAACTTTGACTACCTGTCATTTTAAAACCGTTTGAAATTTTGACTTGAAATTTTAACCTTGAAGAGTTCAACGATTCCTCTAAAGATAAATGTTTAATTGAAACCTCTACATCGATTAGAAAAATTTTGACGAATTTTTGAAAATTGACAACCGAAATTAAACATTCAACTTTGACTACCTGTCATTTTCAAACCGTTCGAAATTTTGACTTGAAATTTTAACCTTGAAGACTTCCAAAGATGCCTCTAAAGATAAATGTTCAATTGAAACCTCTACATCGATTAGAAAAATGTTGACGAATTTTTGAAAATTGACAACCGAAATTAAACATTCAACTTTGACTACCTGTCATTTTAAAACCTTTTGAAATATTGGCTTGAAATTTTAACCTTGAAGACTTCAACGATTCCTCTAAAGATAAATGTTCAATTGAAACCTCTACATCGATTAGAAAAATTTTGACGAATTTTTGAAAATTGACAACCAAAATTAAACATTCAACTTTGACTACCTGTCATTTTAAAACCTTTTGAAATATTGGCTTGAAATTTTAACCTTGAAGACTTCAACGATTCCTCTAAAGATAAATGTTCAATTGAAACCTCTACATCGATTAGAAAAATTTTGACGAATTTTTGAAAATTGACAACCGAAATTAAACATTCAACTTTGACTACCTGTCATTTTAAAACCGTTCAAAATTTTGGCTTGAAATTTTAACCTTGAAGACTTCAACGATTCCTCTAAAGATAAATGTTCAATTGAAACCTCTACATCGATTAGAAAAATTTTGACGAATTTTTGAAAATTGACAACCGAAATTAAACATTCAACTTTGACTACCTGTCATTTTGAAACCGTTCGAAATTTTGACTTGAAATTTTAACCTTGAAGACTTCCAAAGATTCCTCTAAAGATAAATGTTCAATTGAAACCTCTACATCGATTAGAAAAATTTTGACGAATTTTTGAAAATTGACAACCGAAATTAAACATTCAACTTTGACTACCTGTCATTTTAAAACCGTTCAAAATTTTGGCTTGAAATTTTAACCTTGAAGACTTCAACGATTCCTCTAAAGATAAATGTTCAATTGAAACCTCTACATCGATTAGAAAAATTTTGACGAATTTTTGAAAATTGACAACCGAAATTAAACATTCAACTTTGACTACCTGTCATTTTCAAACCGTTCGAAATTTTGACTTGAAATTTTAACCTTGAAGACTTCCAAAGATTCCTCTAAAGATAAATGTTCAATTGAAACCTCTACATCGATTAGAAAAATTGTGACGAATGTTTGAAAATTGACAACCGAAATTAAACATTCAACTTTGACTACCTGTCATTTTAAAACCGTTTGAAATTTTGACTTGAAATTTTAACCTTGAAGAGTTCAACGATTCCTCTAAAGATAAATGTTTAATTGAAACCTCTACATCGATTAGAAAAATTTTGACGAATTTTTGAAAATTGACAACCGAAATTAAACATTCAACTTTGACTACCTGTCATTTTGAAACCGTTTGAAATTTTGACCTGAAATTTTAACTTTAACCTTGAAGACTTCACTTCAACGATTCCTATGAAGATCAATTGAAACCTCTACATCTATTTCCATTAATTTTAGGAGTATTTGTTTATTTTTCCGTTTGTGACACTGAGATATTTTTTTTAATTTTCAAGATATTTCCTTTTCAACTTTTTCAATGTTTCTCACGTTTTTCTGTTCTTTTCTTTTTTTACTTTAAAGTGAGTTTTTTTCAGCTTTATTTGCACTTTTTTCCAATTTTGAATATTGTTTCTGAATTTCTTTATTTCTTGTCGCTTTCACGTATTTTTTTTATTTCTTTTTTTTGACTTGGAAAAGATTTTTTTCCACGTTTCATTTTTTGTTTGTTTTTTCCATTTTTTACTATTCAAGTTATTTTTTCCAACCCGAAAGAATGAGTTTTTCGATTTTTGTTCTGACATTCATTTTGTCAAACTCATGAAGTTTCTGTTTTTGTCAATTTTTTCACTTTCAAGTGATTTTCAAAAAATTATATTTCCTTTTTTTTAATTTTTTTAACCTAATGTATCGAAGGGATCTTTTTTATCGGTTTTTCCAGTTTTTATTTTTTTTTGTAACTTAATTTTTTTTTTCACGTTTATTATTTCACCAATAAATTTTTTTCTACTGAAAATTATTTTTTAATTTTCACGTTAACTTTATAAGATATGAAATTTGGGTAAAAATTATTTAAAAAAAATCAGAAATATATCATAAAATGTTTCCATCCATTTCCCACAAGTGTGGCAAACTCCACACGTGTGGACACAAGATAAAATTACATTCATTTCGACAAATAAAACTCCAAAAAAAAAGTGAATAAAATACTTTATTAAATTAATCCTTAAATATACAGTTGTGAATGTAAAATAAATTTTACGATTTCCAGAAGTTTGGATGAGCCAACAACCTCCTCTCAAAGTTGGTATACCAATTTTGGACTGTTGATAGAGGCACATACGTGGCTGTAGGGTCTACAACCATATTGGATTGAGTTATGGTGTAAGATAGAACGTAGTCCATGAAACTTTTCAGCATTTTTTGAGCGAAACTCACTTGAACCTCGCGGCCGTTTTCAGGGGGAATGTCTTGGATGTTGTTTATTGATTCTGGAATTATATACAGGGTGTTGAAGTTATTGTACTGCTCATGATTAATATTTTTGTTAATCAACAATCAGTTGTTTTCAACAAATCGTTTTTTAATTGTTTTTATTCGCGTCCATAACCATCACTTTTTTAAGTTTATTTTTGATTATCTTGTTAAATGCTTTTTCTTTTTGTTGTAGGGGTTATTATTTCCTTTATTCTGAGGGACAAAAAAAAATTATGGTTACGCCTCTGATGAAAATTTTGAAGAAAATCGTCTTCAAGAGTGAGTAATAGTCATTTCCCGCGAGTAGAATACTATACTTATGATTATTCAATAATTGAAGCGAAGTTTGCAGTATTCAGTTTCATTTTGACGGCACATTTTACTTAAAGTAAGGTTAGGTGGTTAACGCAATGACAAGTATGGACGGTCAAATGGGCTGTTTCAAAATGATGTATTTGAAGGTTGACATTTTGTCGAATTTGCTGATTGGCTCAAAAACAGTGATTTCATTGGTTAAACACAATTGAGTCACTGGTATGAGTAACGAGTCACATTAACCAATAGAAAGTGGATCTATATTACATCTATTATTGAATAATCATAAAAAAAAAATGTTAAAGAAAGAAAATAAAGCTTAAAAGAAAACAGAAGTGAGTTAATATCGGAAAAATTCATTCATAGCCTCATTTTTGGTTAAGAATCTACTTACCTATGCTTATCCCAATTTGAGCATTATGAACAATATGAGACTGACCAAACATCATATTCGAAAAATCGCTCATCTCGTGCAATTTTTTAAAATTCGATAATTTGAAAATTGCCGATGGTTTTTGGTTCGAAATGAATCCCAAAGGTTGCCAGTTTGGCGGTGCGTTTGGATCTGGCCAGCTGAAAAACACTGTGGAAAAGTTGAAAATAAGAAATTTTTTGGAATTGGATCGTAAAATATGAACATTTTGAGTTTTTTACTTACAGAGTGACCTATTAGAAAGCGGGTCACCTTCATAACTTTTCAATTTATTGATCGATTTTGACGATTTTTTTTCAAATGTAGAGAGGGGAAAGGTTCCAAAAACCAAGGCCTACTAGAGCATATTTAGAGGCTGAAAAATCCAGAAAACATATTAGCGATTTTTTCAGAAAAAATCTGACTACGTCACTGGATTTTTCATCCCCTCAGATGGGTCTGTGCGAAATTTCATAATGTTTCTGTGTGTGATTTTTTTTCTATTTTTTTTTGGTCAGTCTAGATTGTTGCTTTTCATTGTATTTTGACATGAGAATATCTATCAAATGTTTATATTTAATTTTTTTTTTCTGATAGATTTGCTATCGCAAGAGTTTTTGGGAGGTAAAAAAAAATCGTTGATTTTTAACAATTTTTCATGAAATTTGATGCAGATCCATTTCAGGGTATGATAAATCCAGTGGCGTGGACAGATTTTTTTCTAAAAAAATCGCTAATATGAAACTTTTCACTCTTCACATTTAAAAAAAAAATCGTCAAAATCGCTCCATAAATAAAATTTTTATGGGGGTGGCCCGCTTTCAAATGGGTCACTCAGTATAAAAAGGGGGGTCTTCTGTCATTCAGCGATCCACACATTTCACACTTTTTATGGATTGATAGAAGACATATTTTGACAAAAAAAGCGGTATTTTCAGTGGATTGCAGGAATATTTTTTTTTTTAAAGGAGACTACAATCCCTATAACGTGATTTGTCAGAAAAATAAACTGCGAAAAAATAACGTTCTAACCGGAAAAAAATATCAAAGATTTAAAGTTGCCATAAGCAGGGTTGCCAACTCTTAAAAATATTTTTCCCCGAAGCTTAGGTCATAAAACCTTAAACTTGAACCAATTACGTAAAAATTCCCCTAAAATTTACATACTTACGTTTTGTAATAGATTGTAATATTCATGGTATTAAATGCGCATGCGCAGACTAATTTACCCCCTACGATTGAGCCGGTTAAGCCGATGTTGCCAAGTGTTGGAAAAAGTAGAAGGCTGTCAATATGTTCTCTAACCCCAACCATCCCAAACTATCCCAGACTTTGCGGAAAGAAACTTCACAAATAGGTTAGACAGTAACGGAAATTTTTCTTATTTTTCTAAAAAACTTTTTTTGTTAAAATGTGTTTTAGAAGGTCTACTATCATTCAAGTGAAGGAGATAAATGGATTTCAAAATTATTGTTACATAGACGGGAGACATGTAACAGAATTTGAAAATCGATTTATCTCGAAAACAGTGCCGACTATCGAAATTAATGACGAATACTTTTTTTATGTAAAAACTCAAAATTTTCATAATTTGTAGTCAAGTTTCGAAAAATCGCACCGGTAAAATTAGGCTATTTTCATGATTTTTTTCATTTGCTTATCAGAAAGAGCAGACAAACATAAGCTCAATTTTTTTTTCACCGATTTTTTACGCAGCGGGAAAGGCACTAAAATTCACTTTGAACGTAAGGCCGATGACGTCATCCGCCTAAATTTATGATTGGCTAGTCTCAGGCAATGTCGCAAACGAACTTTCCCGAACCGGAGACGCGCGGCTGGATGTAGCTCCCGTTCTCACAACAATGTTGCCGTTTATCTATTTGTTGGGTTGCGATTGTTGAGGTCAAAATACGTTTTCAATTTACAGTTTTTGTGTGAAATTTTGCTTATCGTCACCTATTTGTCTTTATTAAATCAATGATAAAGGTAGATACATACATTTCAAATTCAAATATCCAAAAGAATTTTAAGGTTCATTTTATGAATTTTCATAAAAATATGTTAAAGAGTACACCGAATTACGAAATGAATGAATGAAGAATATCTAGCTGAAAATTGCCCATGTTATCGAATAATAAACAGCGCAAGTTTGAAAATCCCGCGAAAATCCTCAAATAAGTACGGCAACATTGTTATCATCCAGTCGCAAGTCATATTATTGGTAAACTTGGCAACTACTAAAATTTGATTGGTGCTTAAAACTGCGGGAAATTTAAATAAATGGAATCCTTTTGCACCAAATTTCTGGGCGTAGGTTTTTTTTTCGTTTAAATTAGCGTCGCCTTTCATTAATATATTGAACGTACGTCTTCTCCAGATAATTGAAATATTTAAATTCGATTGAGTGGAAATGGCCTACACACTATGGTCAAAACTTTAAAAATATGTTAACATTTCTGAATCGAGCATAAATTATTAAATTTGTAAAAATTTCATTTTGTCACAAAAGGTTTCGGAAATAAACACAAAAACCATCATCAGAGACTGGTTTTTACTCAAGTTTCTAATATAATATAATTATTATTTTTGGTCATAGATCGGGATACCCTATATTTATTCACAC